>SSBO01000012.1:9292961-9453555 GCA_005281725.1 Wuchereria bancrofti | reverse complement strand
AAATTTTTTCGAAAAAAAAGGAAAAGGTACAAATTTATTTCACTTTTATATCAAATAAATTTTTACTAGAAATGATGGATTATGCGATTTGTGAATATTAATATACAATTCTCTTTTTTTTTTAACTGTTATTATATTAAAAAAATACATTCAATAAAGCAATATCAAATAATTTAGCAATTAGATAATTGATTAATTGATCGTGCATGTAAATAAACTATTCAATTTGTCTAATCATTTAATCGCATAATTATTGACCTAAATAATTCAAACGAAAAAAAGAAAAAGAGAAAATTTAATAACTTACAACATTCTGCTCATCTCCTCCACCAATTTTAGCTGGTGTCATCGTTGCATAAATGATTGCGAAGAGAACATTCCAGTTTACTTTCCAATTTTTTTCATCTAATATTGTTGTCACATATAATCCTTCTAAATTATTTCCACCTTGGATAAAATTAACATAAACATCTGGCATATCATAGTGACATGAACCACTAATGCATTTTAGGAACTGAAATAATTTATTTATCTATTTTTGTTTGTTTGTTTATTTTGTTTGATTTATTCCAAACTAATAATAGTAATAACACAATATCTTATCTTTTATTTTTCCTTATTTTGAACATTAATTAAGTTATTCATTATTCATGTGTTAATTTAGATTAATTTTAAAATAATACTTTAGAGATAAAGGATGAGTAATAATTATATTTGATACGATGGATGCATTCATTTATTGTTATTTATTTTTAATATGTTATAAAAAGAAATGTGTAAAGTATTGATTTAATGGAAGCTATTAAATGTAAGTGATGAATTTAGATTAAAACTTGAAATATGAATTAATATCTTTAAGTTCTTCATATAAATGGGACTTTTAAAAATTTTATTTATTAAAAACGCATGTATTATAAACATTCTGGTTTTTTCATAATGCAATTCACATGAAATCTTTTACTTCTTAACTATAAAAATTATTGAAAGATAAATTTAGATTGAATTAAAATTTTGAAATTAATAAACATAAGCGGTGAGATGTAGTAATAGCAATTTTAATTTACGATCGCCTTATTTCAATTTCTTGCTTAATTCATTACCTTTTTTGCAATAATTTTTTGCCAGTGCGAATTAATAGATCGGTTACTTAAATTTTAAAGCTGTTTTCTTATTCATTTTTTCTGTTTTCTTTTCACTTCTTTTTTTTGAATAGACTTGTCATCATTTTATATTTAAATTTCATATTTAAACTGAAATCATTTAGCATTTAACATCTATTATTCTGCAATTTATCACTATCCTATCTCCGTCTTTCCATTATTTGTTTCGCATAGTTTTTGTAAATCAAATAAAATACGACAATTTTTAACGTTTTTGATATAAAAATTTTCATGCCCAATTTTCGTGCTTTAAATTTATTCAAAAAATAATAATTTGCAAAATTTTAAGCAAAAATTTTATCAGAAATTGGATGAACGAAAGCAAAAACAAATCCGATATGGTAGTTAGATGAGAAACTTAGCATTGAAATTAATCAGAAATAATCTTTACACTGAAATTAGATAGAAATAAATCTGGTATATAGAAATGAAAATAAAAATAAACCTGATATCGACCAAGAATTTTACCAGCAGGATCATAATGTAGGATATGAAAAGAATAAGTTGCATTTATTATTTCAATAATACTTTCATCCAATTTTGTTCTTTCCTCATAAATTCGAGTCATAGACCAAAAATTATACTCATAAAAGAGATATCTAAAAATGCATTAATTATTATTCATCGCTGTTATCGTTGTAGTAAAATAAATGGCATATTAACATCATCATTAATAGATGAAAAGATGTGAGAAAGGATGAAAAAGAGAAAGGTATTATTGAAGGTTATTTCTAAAATTTTTAAATAAATCTATCAATTATTTCTTGAAATATTTTAATTGAATTATTGATTTATTAAAGTTTTTCCAAACAAATAATTCTGATTTTATTAAATTATATTAATTCCAAACCTTTCTTTCTCTTCATCATTATGAGAAAGTTCCACTTCTACATTTCTATCATTTGATACTTTAATATTGTTGCTAGCGTTTATTACGTACGACAAATCTAAAGAAGTGAAAGTAGTCATTAAAAGGTTCAAAAAATAACCAAAAAATAGTATGAATATAAAGTTGTGCAATGAATTACACAATCGTTTGTAAAGTTTGATAATTAATTAACAAAAGTCAATCAATATATACCGAAAAATAAGATAATGATAATTTTTTTTTACTACTTATTAAAAATAATAGTTTGATCAAAAAATTATAAAACGAACCAATCAAGTATAATAGTGAAATTATAAGCATCATCTTTAGTGCCAACAACGCTTTTACAATAATACTGAGGAGACACTTATATATATATACATAATATATTTCACCCAGTTATCACCAATGTAAACATTCAAGTTATCATCGATAAAAATTGTCAGTGATAAATGGAAAGTTTATATACTTTGTGAAGCATAATTGGAAAATATAATCATTAACACATCGATTAAAACAGGAAGGAAAAATAATAAAAGTGGAAAAAATCTCTAATTTTAATAATTTAAGAATTTAAAAGAAAGGAGAAATCAATGCATTGATAAATATTAGCAAATTTTTATGCTTATCACACAATTTTTTTACATTTTTTAAAGTTATGGGAAAGTTTTTGCAAAAAAAAACTGCACAATTTCTTCACATATTGCTTACTATTTGTTTGTTTGTTTATCTCTAGAGTTTTCATTGGATTAGTTTTTCTGGAAATTTCATCATAACATTATTCACTTTATACTTCATTTCTTGCTTTCTTTCGTTTTCGCTTTTCTTCCACTTCTTCATTTGTTGCTTTAAATTTCAAACAACTACAGTCACTCACATTGATCAATTCAAAAATATTTTGCATGATAGTAATAAGATTGAAATATTTCGACCAACATCAATTAATTTATTTTATTTGTTTCTTTTGAGAAATAATTCAATTATTTATTTTCATGCATTTATTCAATTTTAATGGTATATAAAATTTGGTAAAACAGTCATATATATTTTCGTTTTCAAAATTTTTAATGAAATAAATATAATTTATTTATAAAATATGAATACGTTGAAAGATTTTTTCTTCAATTTTTATTTAAATAAATTCTTTTTTTTTGATTGTTTGTTTTTGTTTAAGTGACATTAATCATTTTTGACATGATAAATTTTATTTTTTCATTTTTTTTTCCAGAAATCAGAAATTTTTTTTCTTTATTTTCTTATAATACATTACTTGTCGTGATAGTTAGAAATAAGCAAAATATTTCTAGAAAAAGAAAAAATTACCTTTTTTTTAAAAAAAAAAACAATTTTATTTATGTTTAGAAAAAAAATGTTATGTGAATGATTTTTTCTTTTTTTTTTGTTAACTAAAATGTTATGAGATAAAAGGGATTAGTTAACTGAAGTGAAAATATTTCGATTTCTGCTCATACATACATACATTTGAGCCTAAAGGCCAAATATAGAGCTTAGGAAAAATGTTAGAATGAGAATGTGAAAGAAAGAGAAATAAAGGGATAGTTTTAAAATTGATTTTTCGGATATGAATGATTTTTGAGGAGCAAAAAGCTTCTGCTATATATGTATAATGCTTATATGCATAGCGTAAAAGAATGAAATTTAAAGTTTTTGTGGTCCCATATATATATATATATATATGTCACCAATATAAATCGATGTCAGACTAAGATGATATATGTATGCATACCCAAGTATCTATCTAATCTATCTATCTATCTATCTATCTATCTATCTATCTATCTATCTATCTATCTATCTATCTATCTATCTATCTATCTATCTATCTATCTATCTATCTATCTATCTATCTATCTATCTATCTATCTATCTATCTATCTATCTATCTATCTATCTATCTATCTATCTATCTATCTATCTATCTATCTATCTATCTATCTATCAACCTATCTGTCTATCTAACTAATTAACTGACTCATAGCATTAGTATGGCTTTTTTTTCTGTTTCTTTTTCATTTTTCTTTTTGCAAAAAAAGCCTATATACATACATATTTTTTTCTAATTTAACTTTAACGTTTGTATTTAATGTTTCAGTATTTGCTCTATTAGTTGCAAGTTTTTTTTATAATACGTTAGCTCAAGATGTAGTGTGTAAATTTGTTATTTGGAAAAAAAAATGTGATTTTTTATTATTTAGCCTTAAGCCTTTTTCCATGCCTCTTTTTTTTTTTTTTTTTTTTATATTGTCACAAAGAAAAATTCCATAACAGACAGCCCAAACGATATACTTTGCAAATGGTTATGCTGTATCTGAAAGTGAAAAAAAAAGGGAAAGAGAGAGAGAAAGAGAGGATTAATGCAGAAAAAAAAAGAAATAGGCCAATAAGAGAAAAAAACTTCAATCTCATTTGGCCTAGCATAATTTACATGGTTTTTTTTCTCTCTCTCTCCCTCTCTCTTTGCCATTTGTCATGCTAAAAACTCTAGAAACTTCCCTAAAGTGTGAAACAGAATTACTAGTTCTTTGTGCCACGTACTTTCATTTCCTTTTTTTTTCTTTTTTAATTTTTTTTCCCCGTTTATTCTTTTATAATACTGCCACTTGCATTACAGCTTTTTTTTTTTCTTAAATGAAGCTTTCTCCATTTACAGAATCTAACAACAGATAACGATTGCGTGAGCCTAGAGGAAGCTATGAGCCTACTAAGCTATATAGGTCTAACAATTGCATAAGTTTAGCAAGCTATGGTTGTATTATGTTCAAGAAGTTACAAATACTAACTGGCTATGTCTCATTTTACTTCCTCTCTTCAAAACTTCTGCTTTTTTTTTCTTCTTTCTTTTTGCAAATAGAAGGATTTATATAGTTTTAAAACGTGCGCACACATACACACACACGCCACATACTTTAACTTTTACCTAATTTAGTTAGGTTATTTTCAAATGCATCACTAATTTTATTTTATCATGTTCACACTAGAAAAAGAAAAAAGAAATTTTCAATTTAAATATTTTCTTTTTCAAATTGAAACAAATAATTTGAATTTACATATTGGTATTTGGTGTTAATTCCATATTGTAAATGAAATTCATCACTAAACTGAAAAAAAAGACGTGAAACTTTATAAATTTATTTTTACTAATTAACTTTTAAATATTGAATTAGTTTGTTTACGCCAATTTTTTCTTTTCTTTCTCGTTTATTTTTTTATTTTCTTTTAAATGATTTGAAAAGAAAATTTTTTTCTGTTTTCTTGAAACTTTAATATTAAATGTTCTTAAAAGAAATGTATAAACAAATCTCACTTCTTTCCTCATCTCCAATTAATTAGAAGAGATAAGCTTAAAATTTGGTGAAGAAAAAAAACTAAAAAAAAATATTTTCCTGGAGAAATTATCTATTACAGCCGAAAATATTTTTCCGCTTACTTTAATTTTTGTTTTTCTTTTAAATGTTCATATTCCAAAAAAAAAACATAAAAAGGAAAATACTGAATTTCAAATAGCAATTAAATTTCAAAGAGAAAATCGATTATGACAAAATTTGTCAATTAACATTCAGAGATTAATTATATATCCGCATTAATAGCTTTTAATTTTCACTAGAATTAGTTAATAACAATTTTCATTCCCTCGTTTTTTTTCTCTTTCTCTCTCTCTCGTTTTCTTTCATATAAGTTAATAAGTAAATGTATGCAATCAAATCAAATAATGCATAATTCATGAAATGTCTAAAAAGAAAAGAAAAAAAACAAGTGATAACAAAAACAAATGATAATAATAATAAATGAATAAATTTTTCCTAATAATAATAATAAAATAAATTGTTAAATGAATATGAATTGAATTTGATAAGATCAAATTGAAATAAAACTACATAAATATGCAGTTATAGTCATCATTAATTTTGCATATGTACAATTCATACTGGTGACACAAAAATCAAAAAGCGATCTCAGAATATAAACATACACATACCCACACATGCATACACACACACACACACATACACATCTGTCATATCGTATGGAATAATAATAATAATAATAATAATAATAATAATAATAATAATAATAATAATAATAATAATAATAATAATAATAATCGTAATAGCAGCTGTAGTGGTAATTGTAGTAATCGTAGTCGTTTGTAGTCCCCCTAGTAGTAGGTGATCTGAGCCATCTGTCCCCACTACCATTATTAGTTCATCCTATTTCAATTTGTTAACTTCATTCAAATGTCAATTTATATGAAATTGATTATATCAAATTTTCAACATTATTCATATCTGACTATTATTTCCCTTTTTTTTTTAATTTCAACCATCTCAATTATTGGTTATCTTCAATTTTCAAAAAAAACTTTTTTCACTTTCAAATATATTTTCGTATCTGATAACAAGTCAAATTGGATGAATTACTTTTTTCCCCTCCCTCTTTTCTCCCTTCCCCCTATTTTACTTATTTATATACACAATTCCAGCTGCTTCCCTTTTTCAATTTTACTTTTCTTTCCTTTTTTGTTTAATTTTTTTTCCAGCAATTTATATAGATTTTCATTTGAAATGTCATCTTTTCTCTCTCACTTTTTTTTATTTTTTATTCTTTTATTTATTACATTTACTTTATAATTTAAATACTAATTATATTGTTATTTTAACTACTTCATTGAAAAAGAAAAAAATTAATATAATTCTTTTGTAATTTTTAATTTTCACACTTTTCTCCACATCACATATATTTAGCTTTCATTTTGCTTTCGTTCCATCTTTTTCCTAAATTTGGAAGTTGTTAATAATTAATGACGAAAAAATTTGATTTGATTTTTTTTCTTGTTTCATTTTATTCATATGTCTTTAGAATATTGCATATTTTGTATATTACTCTTAACGCTTTTATTTCTATCTTTGTAATTAATATTATTAGATTGTCGCGCAAAAATGATTAGAAATGATAATTTTTGAATTTTAAAAAGTTTGGATGCATGTGATTTTAAAACTTCAATTTAAATTTTGATTTTTAATTTCAATCAATTTTTGAGACCAGTTAAATTTGATATACAAATATAGTACACATATACAAACACACACAAACATATATATAAACATACGTACACGGACACGCACGCAGATTTTTACGTCTATATAGTTGAACTATAACAAATTCAGATATATTTTTAAAATATATGAACTGTTTCAATTTTTGCTGTAAATTTAAATTTGTAAATAGAAGATACATGATGTGATATCTTGTTGCCATAGCAATCGGTTTCAAGGTGTATAAAAATCATCACTACAATCATCATTATTATTATCACAATTATCATTATTATCCTTCGCTGCTTAATATTATTTCCCTTCTTTAAAATGTTTAAACAATTATTATGCAAGTTATTATATTCCTGAACAAACAAAATGAGGAGAAAAAGAAGAGGAAGGAACGAAAAAAGGAGTAAATTGGAAAATAGGGAGAGAGAGAGAGAGAGAGAGAGAGAGAGAGAGAGAGGAAAGCAAAAAAGTGACATTGTATTCTAAAGACAAACAAAGCAATCTTTTTCTCCAATTTTGTTTCAATTTTCATTGTTTTGTTCAATTGTTTAAAATTTGACAAAAGAAAAAAAAATTAAATTCTGCAAAAAATTGAAATTTCTTTCTTTCGCTTTTCCTTCTTCCTTTTCTTTTTACGTTTTGTCTTTTATTTATTTGTTTAAACTAATTGAAAATAAAAAAAATGTTAAACAATAACAAAAAATGATTAGACAACTAAACAAATTATATCATTATTTGTCTTCATATTTTAGATTGTAATCTTATCATTTATATCGATTTTTATCTCCTGCCATCATTATCATTATCATTGTTAGTATCATCAGTGTTGATATCACTTACAATGATGACTATCAGTTTAAAAATGATAATGATTATCATTTGAAAATTTTTATTTCTATTAGGGTTATGTAGTACTGTTAATAATAAATCCACAAATGTTTGCTTCCATTTCTTCGATAATTCATTCATCATTTATAGTAGTAAGTAATCCTAATAATAATAACGATAGTAACAGTAATAATAATAAAAATAGTAAGAATAATAACTAAATAATAATAATAATAATAACAATAATAATAATAATAATAATAATAATAATGGAAGCAATAATACTAAGGTAATAATAAAATGCAACAATAATAAAATAATGCAATTCTTTCCTAAATTGTGATAATTCTTTTCCTTCCCTATTTAAGTAATTACGGTAATTCATCTTTCAATTACAGTAATTCTTTCCTTCCGTTCATATCTTTTCCTTTCTTCCCCCACTCTCTCCCTCCCTCTTTATCTGTCCCTCCTTTTTTTTCTCTCATTTTCATTTCCACATTCAAAAGAAGGATGATTTCATGTATAATTATCATCGGGTATGTTAGTGCAATTTGTTCGGAATGTTTAGATTGTCGAGAAAAACTAATGGTACTAATCTTTTACTCATGTTCCCTCTTCTCTCCACTTTCTTCCTTCTCTTTCTTTTCACTTTCTTGGTTCAATTTTCTTCTTAAGCTTATATCAATGTTTTATGTTTGAATATTTATGTGTACGTGTGTGTGTATGTGTGTCAGATTTGTCTCCTATAAAAAAAAAAAGCGTAGATGGATGTACAGCTTAATCTATATTTAGAGGGATGGTTGAATATTGAAGGCTTTAGGAACGCCTTTATATTCTCTATTATATTCCATTTTCTGTCTCACTTTTCATTTTATTTGCACGAAAGCCTAGAATAGAAGAAGGGAGCGGGAGCAAGAGCGGTTGTGATGATGAAAGTGGCGGTGATGGTGGTGGCGGTGGCGGTGATGGCGATGATTGTGGTTGGTAGTGGAAGGGAAGGAGGAAAAGATGATAGAAGTCCAGAAAGGTGGGAGGTCTTGAAGTCCGGAATGGAGGAGCAGAAGCAAAAGATGGAGCAAGCCAGCAGGAGACGGACGAACATGACGACATTGTGTCACCGTTTACCTCCCTGTGCCTCCCTCCTCTCCATCCTAACAGCAGCATGGATAATCATTTGCCTTATTCGGGAGCATCTGGTTTGTCGTTGTTGGTGGGGTGTCTTGGTGACTGACTTGTCTCCTAACAAGAAATGATTGTGAAGAAGTGGAAAGAGGAGGAAGGAGTAGGAGGAAGTAAAAAGGATTGAGGTTTTGCTTGTCACCGATTTTGTCTCCATTAATGTTGTCCTTCTTCATCCTCCTCCTCCCACTCCTCCTCATCCACATTTACCCTCCTCTCATCTTTTCATTTCCAATTCTTCCGGATGTATTCATACTTGTCGTTTGTTTCCATTGCTATTACTACTACTACTGCTACTGCTACTACTACTACTATTGTTACTACTACTACTACTACCACTACTAGTGCTACTACTACCACTACTACTACTATTACTACTACTACTACTACTACTACTACTACTATTACTGTCTACTACTACTACTACTACTACTACTACTACTACTACTACTACTACTACTACTACTACTACTACTACTACTGTTACTACTACTACCACTACTAGTGCTACTACTACCACTGGTTGTATTCAAGTAATCATCAAGAATTGCGGTGAAAAAAAAGAGGAAAGGTGAGGGGGAGGGAGGGGAGGTGGACGGGGAGGGGGAGGAGGGAGAGGTGGGTGGAGACTGGGTAATGAGAGCCCTAGGAAGTGCGTCTGGTCATTTCCAGCTACCCTGGTGAGGACCACGCGCTTGCCTCCACTTATTGGTATTGCCTTGCCTTGCATTTCATGATGTCCCCGTACGATATGTATATTTGGTGATCTATCAAACTCTCAAATATCTGTCATTGACATTTCATTTAACGATGATTTTTCCTGTCTCATTTTCATTCCCATTTCCCTCTTTCAATTTCACATTTATTTCAGTTATGATCAAAGAATAAAAAAATAAAATAGAATTTAAAAAGTTTAGTTTACATTATAAATTATTTTTATGTTAGTGTAAATCTTTTATCTTTTTTATCATTTACATTTAGGTTTTTTTTTATCTTTTTGCTTAAAAAGATAAAATGTACTTATAAGTTATCCTTTAATATGTTTATAAATCATAGGTATTGTTGGTGGAATAGTTCTAGATTAGATTTATAGATGTCATAGTCTTTGGTAAAGTGTTATTCAATTAATATGAATATTGATTATGGTAATAGATAATTGATGCGTTTGATAATGGAATTTATTGTACTAAATTTTGTAAGGAATGTTGAGAATTCTTCAAAAAATCCTTCCATACAATTATTTTAAATCAGAAGGAATTAGAAGAAGGAAATATGAAAAAAACAAAAACAAAACAAAGATATGAGATTTGGGAAAAAAGAATGAAATAAAAAGCTATTTTAATAGGGAACAATATTTAAATGTATGATAAAATTTTACTATGTATATGTATATCAAATTACCAATAATTAATCAATTAAAGGAATAGAACGATTAAGGAAAATTGAACATATTTCATTCATATAGCAAAAAATATCCGACTACAGTAAATTGATCATTAATGATAATCATTTAAGTTTATAGAACTTGATTTTTTTCATCTAACTTCTTCCTCTTCTTTTTCCTTTTGAAACATTCCTTTTTTTGGAAAAGTAACACTTCCATATTGTATCATTCCTAATTAGCAAAAATTGTTACATCAATATTATTTCAGATATAAAATTTAAGAATTTGAGAGAAAAAAGGGAAGGAGAAAAAAAACGTAACGTCTAGAATATTACTTTTACTCATTTTAGCATGTATTTTTTTTTGTTTGTTTTATAAATACTTTAAAATTTCAAGATTTTTGTTTAAGCTCTATGAAAAATGATGCGCAAAATGTCTTTTAGAATATTTGTTGATTTTAGTCTAGTTATTATGACGATCCATAGTATGGGTGCATGCATAAATGCATCTATATATGTATGTATGTGTGTACGTGCGTATATATATGTGTGTGTGTGTGTATGTGTACGTGTGTGTCGTTTACCCGCTGAATTATGGGCTGACTTTATATTATTTTTGCACAAATCTATATGTGCTACTACTGAAGAGTATTTGTTCAATCCTTTTTTCCCTCTCGGTAGGTGAAAAGAAAAAAAAAGAGGGAAGGTAGTAGGTCAAAGGTCAACACGGATGCTCCCAATATTCCTTCTTTTACTTATATGAACATTTTCCAATGATAGTTTATCAACATTTTCTGGCATATCTGAAATATTTCTTAAATTCATTTTTTAACTACTATTTTTGTCGAATAATATAATCTCTTAGAATTATTCATAACATTTTTGGATTACATTTACCGGATTGAATATTTGCCGGTGAAAATGTTATAATGTCATTGCAAAGGACGTCTCGCTTTCACCGGTGACCTTGGTTTGTTACTTTTAGTACTAAGGCACGCGGTGAATGCCAAACGTTCTATTGCTATACCTTACTTTTATATTGTTAATTATTTTCCCAATTCCACCTATATCCAATCCAATCAATAATCGACTCAAAACAAACTTTGATTTATTCAGAAAAAAAGGAAAGGTTTGCTTTATCTTTTGTTTTTGTTTTCTTTTGAAATTATTTCGACTAAATGAACTGCTATTAAGAAGAAAGGTAAGTGATAAAACTCTTATTATTTTAATTTGCATTTAAGAGACTGGAATGATTATATAAAACAATTGAAAAGAAAAAATTGAACAAAAGGAAAAATAGAGCAAGAAGCCAAGAGGATTACAATTCAGCGTTAAAATTTACAAATAAAGTGCTATGATATATGAAGTATAACTTTATCATATAGCCTAAATGGAGAAAAAAAATTGCCAAATAGCAAATGTTAATTTAGTCTTAAAAGGGAGAGAAAGAAAAAAAGCAAAATTTGAACAGATGTTATAAGATTTTAATTTTAAAGGATGTGAAACAAAAAAAAAACAAAAATATTGATTGCAAATATAATTTTAGAAAAGAATATAATTATAAATTTTGTTTATTAAAGAATATTACATACACGAATAAAAAAGGAAAACAGAAGAAATAATCAATCTAAATATATTATTTAGCTTAATATTTTAGGCGAAAAAAATTTGCGCGATAATAAATGCAGACAGAGAAAAATTTTTCACGTAAGCACGTGCTTTTTTTTATTTCCTTTTTACAATTTTAAATTAAGTGAAACAACATTTAATCTAAATTTCTCTAATCAGATTCAATTTTTTGATTTGAGAAGGGAAGACATCTTTTTCCTTTTTTTTAGTGTTTTATCTAACAAATATTTTTCATTTCTTTCATATTATTCAACTTAATAAATAGTCTAATTACTGTGAATAGTGCAAAATGTTTTTTCCAATTTTGGGATATTTACTGGGAATTTTTTTATTGAAATTTGCCATATATGCTATATATTTCTCCCATTAAATATTCATAATTTTTGAACATATCAGACGGAATCAGAGAATTTACTTTTTTGTTTTTCCATCCATTTTCACAGAATATTATACATATATACACGTATATATTCGAAAACGTTAACTTAAACACTATGAGTAAAAACAAATTTAGAAAAAAAATCCAACCTGATGAATGGAAATGCTGCTATATATCTTGAAGTAATTTGAAAAAGATATATCAGTGATCCATTAATTCACGTAATTAAATTACAACTTGAATCAAATGTTGACGGAGTTAAAAAAATGTGACCTTTTAAAATATAACAAATTTAAAATTAACAGTAGTTGAAATCATGAAACTACTGCAAATGTTATCTTATATATTGATGGTAATTTCACGTACAATTCCAAGTAGTATCATTTCAAATCTTAAGAAATTGGGTGTTTTTTTCGTTTTCTTTTTTGCTAAACTTTTCGAAATTATCATCTGATATTTCAGATAAGAACTTACTACTACTCCTTTTTCTTAAGTGTGCGCTGATAAAATATAATCATATTATAAGCGAGCAACTTATATAACATCGGAATATTACAAAAGTTCTTATTTGTCTTGAAATATTTGTTTCATGAATAAATAATATGATTATATTTTCAAATAATCCATAAATAATCCCCATTTCAACTGAACATTTGACAGTAACAAATTCAAAAAAAAAATCACTAAAATATGGCTAAATAATAAAATTTGTGAAACTACAAGAAAAAAGAAAGAAAAAAAACTCTCTATTTTCTATCTAATCTAATGTTATCGTAAAATTTTACATCGAGAAAACGATCATTTAATTACACATTGGAAAGTTCTGCACATCTTTGTGCATTTCAATTATTTCAAACAATTACATTTCTAGAATTATTTAAATGAGTAGAAATGTTAAATTGAATGAAAAATATAGAGTAAAATTTTGGAATTGCAATTATGAATGTAAAAAAATGAGAAGAAATTCTTCAATCAAAAATATAAGATATGAATTATACATATATTAAATATTTGCAAAATATTCCAATAAATAATTTGATGGTAAATAGTGTTTGTTGTGTATGGCTTACAAGGAGGAGTAATAAGGATCAAGAAAATGAAAAGATCTAATCAATCCTATAACACCTGCGTATTGTCGAAGTATGAAATGCAAAATCGTTAGTCATATAGCTAAAAAAAGCAATAAGATGACATATGTGACCCAGGCTGGATGATCACATGGCTTATTCATTCTAAAATCAATAATTGTCAAATGTAAATGCATTTCCACATCATTGACACTTATAAAGCTTAGTTAGAAAATTAAATTGAAATTTCATTTCTTTGAAATTCCCACCTGTTATTTTCATCATTGCTAATAATAAAATTTACTGGAGAATTAAAATTTTGAAATAAGATTTTCTTAGAAATACAAAATGGTAGGTGAAAGATGAAGTTCCAATACATAAATTCTGGAGCTATTCATATCCGTTAGAAAAATCTTACGATGAGTTAGAGATTTTTTGCTTTCTCTTAAATCTTACATATTAACATGAATCGATTGTTGGCATACCAAACAAGAGAACCTTAAATGTGTTTAGGGTTATCTAATTCTAACTGGTAATTATACAGTATTGCATTTTGGAGTTAACTGAAGCTTCTGAAAAGATAATATCAAAGCGTTTTTCGGTTTTGCATGGCAGTGGAAGGTGGGATTTCGTGCTACCCCCTTTCTTTTACCGGATGATTGTTATTGAAAAAGGAGTCCACAAGGCTTGCTAGATATTGATTAAATAAGAAATTGCCAGTTGTCTGTGCTTTAATTTCAAAAGTATCATAAGCTTCGTAGAAAAAGGAAGAGCCAGACAAGCTTCAGAAATAAGACTGAGTTAAGCCTATAAGCAAGAAGTTATTCTATTTCCCAGAGAACCTAGAAGGCCAGTTTTTTGTATCCATAGCGACAGATATACAGCTGCTAAGCCTTTGAGTTAGCACTTAAAAAAATGTAAGTTCCATGCAACTTAATAAAGTTAATATAGATTAAGCACTGGAACCGTTTCAGTGATGCAGGTAAGGTAAGTAATTCTTTTCTCCTAGTTTTAGGCTAGGAAGAAAAAAGATTGGGATTTCTCAAATATTTTGTAAAACAATGTAGCAAAAATTATTATTCTGCAAAAAAAGAAAAAACATAAACAGCCTAATGTACGTCACGCGAAAAAGCTATATCATATCCTATGGTTTGGCTTTTCTCTCTTCGTCAGGCTTCTTGTTTGATGGCTGTGGCATTCGCTTTGGTATCACTTCTGCCTAAAAATTATTTTGCATATCATATGAATGAGGTAATCCACCTGAAGCTGATATATTTTAAGCTAAACTATATTTTGTAACAAACAATGTCACTAAATTATTCTGTATAACTTGTGCGCTAGCTAAGCTGTCTCGTTATCACATTTTAAAAAAATAATGAAGGTAACACCGACTAGTACGACTTCCACTACAGCAGTCAATGCATAACTTACACCCCACCTTTAAACTAATTAAACATTTTTTTAAATGAAACTTTTCAAAAACCTTAACTGGAAATCTAACGTCTTACTCTTATTTATAATCTTTTGACCATCAGATAGGTTCAACAGCTAATACAGCAAATCTTTAAAAAGCTAATTCTCGACGGTGTTCGGCATGCAATTGTATCATTACCAGTAGAGAGATTATAATAAATGTTCAAACAGTTAGTATGTTTAAATCAAAAAATATTAGTATTCAAAATAAAGACTAATCACTCTTTATGGATTACAATCGCACAGGAACAAAACTGAATACCTCTATATCACAATAAGAATATTTTTGGAAGTTAAAGTAATCGGAACATTTGTACTCTTCCGGATTCATTTTCTTCTTCATTCCAGTCTAAAATAAAATTCGAATAAACAATCACTAGTGATTATTAGGTTGCTCAGAAAGATATAACTACGCATATTTTACAAATTTGCAACGTCATCATCCTATCCTTTTAAATAATATCCTTGCTATAATGCAATTGCAAATTAAAAATGCAAAGCTTTTCAATACCTTAAAACATAAACACATAATGGAACTTGAAAATATCCCATTACCATTCAACTTTCTATTTTTCTAAATTTATTAAATCAATGTTTAATAATTTCATTATCACTCAGCTTCAAATAGGAACACCAATGCAATTGGTAATTTGTCATTTTTATCATACGTGTGAAGATCTACTATGAATCGAAAAATATATATTTTGGAACCAATTCAAGTTAACTATTTGGTGTTAATTTTAAATTATATTTTTCTAATTAATCATTAATTTAATAAATTTAATGAAGCAAAAATTTTAGTTACATTAGACAAAACAATGACAGAACTTTGTAAAAATACTAACTGTATGACATGGAAATCTTCATTAAATTAAACAAAAATCATAACCTCTTTCATCGTCTTCGCATGTTCTATCCCAGTGGAATACAACGTTCTTATCAAATTATTTATGATTAACGTGCGTGAGCGCACGTGTATGCCAACTGACCAAATACCTTTCAACATAATCTGAAATAAAAATGAATAGCAAAATAGACACAACATTACGAAAAACTTCAAATGGTCGATCAGTTCAGCACCTCATCCCTTATCACTCATCCCTCTCTCTCCCTCTCTTTCCCCCTCTCTCCCCTTCCTTCATCTCCTTCTCCTTCTCTTCCTCTTTCTCTCTTTATCTTTAAGTAGTTGAAAAACAACGGGCCACAGAATTGGTCGTTAAATGTGCTAACAATTATTGAACAACTAGGTGGTGTGATTTTCAGGCGATTTATGCGTGGCGGTCTTTGTTCGTTGCGTTTAATTAATCTAATTAGATGAAAGTAGTAATACATGAATATGGAATAAAAAGAAGGAAAAAGTAATAAAAGGAAGGTGAAAAGAGAAAAGAAGAAACTAACGATTATAATGTTAAAAAATGAGTAAGAAGGTTGAAAAAATGAGAAGATGGAAATATTATGATCTATAAGAATGATATAGTAATTTTTTTTGAGCATTATATTATAACTGTTAGTTTCGTAGTGTTATGTTTACAGGTAAGAAAGAGAAAAAATGCCAGAAACTAATGGGAAATTTGAAGTATTGCTAAAATAAGGCAATAAATGTTGTGAGCATTCTACTTGTATTATTTCTGTAAGATTGCTATTCTTGTCAAAGTTTTTTTTTCTGGTTCATGCATATAATATATAAATCTGGTAGGATTATAGGATAATGTAATTTAGAGGGTGGGGAGGTGGTAGGGAGAGGGGGAGGGGGAGAGGAAGAGAAAAAAAATCATGTTGTAATTCTGGGATGGGTTTTTTTTTACACTCATTCTGGAACTTTTTTCTCTTGTATTCTTTCCGAATTGAAACGAATTGGCGTAGTGGAATTGCTTTCATGAATTGGTAAATTAAAATCCTTCTACTCTTTTATATCTTTTCATTTGCTTAGATTTTACTAAATCCAGTTTCTTTTTTATATTTTTCCATTTCAGGTTTTTTTTTTCTCTAACAAATTTTATGGTATATTTCGGAGGATATTTGTCGAAGCTTGTGTATTAACAATAATCATACAGTAGGAACTAGAATGGGTCGTTATTTCCTGGAACATCTTGGCGGCCGTCGAATTTTTTCGTGTGATAGCTGTAAAGCCTTTCTGACAAATGAGGATGAGCTGATCTCGAAGCATTTCACTGGTAAAAAGTTGAACGTGAAGTACCCCATAATCTTAGTATGAACTACGAAGTAGTACGTGAACGTTACTTTAATCATCATCAAGAAGGTTATTCATCACCGAGCTATTGTGTAGTTAGTTCAGAAAAATAAGATAGGCTTATACGTTGCTCATAAATGTTAATGAAGGTTTTTTTTTTTCGTTTGAAGTCTAAGCTATGTTGTAGGGTAACTATTGTTTCATGATTTTTCAGGATCAACGGGTCCAGCTTTCCTTTTTGACCGTGTCGTCAACATTGAATATTCAGAGATGCAATTGCGCACGATGATTACCGGTCGGCATATTGTTCGAGACGTCATTTGTAAGCGGTGTAAGGTACGGTAGCGCAGTATGCTTTATCTCAAGAGGTTTTGTCATAATAGAATATTGAGGAATATAATAGAAGACTGGGAAAAGTGTACAGAAATCCAGGGAATGTTAACTTCTGGGAGAAACTTAATGGTATATGTTTAAAAATTGCTGCCACATCTAATTTTATCTTTTTGCTAAGATTTAGTAGAATAAGCGTATCAGACTGCATCACTTGCATTTTTCGGATATTTTTGGAAGGATGAGATGGGCTGAATGTGAAGTAGTAAAAATGTATAAGTGAAGTATTAAAGTATTAAATAAGGAAAATGCAAGTACAAGATAAAGAATAATATAATCAGCACGAGAATTATTTGTTTCAAGAATTTGCATGTAATACAGTGCAATTATACAATGTTAAATTTCAAAAGAAAAAAGTTGAGTTCAAAAGAAGGACGTTAAAGGGGTAATTTAAATATTTGCAGACAAAACTTGGTTGGATGTATGAATATGCAATGAATGAACCTCAAAAGTACAAGGAATCTAAAGTTATTCTAGAAAGAGCTCTGATCGAGATGAGTGAAGGCATCGATAATCCTGTTGACGATGGAAGAGAGCCACGACAACGGTACACCTAGAATAACTTTAGATCTGTTAGTGTTTTCATCCAAATTTCTGATCCGGAAAATACAATATGCCGCTATATATATAATGTACATTCTCTATGGCCTTGTAATTTGTGTACAACTTTGCGTATATATTCGGCAAAATGGTTCCCCAAAAATCGAATGTAATGATTTTGCATGCAGTGATTGATTGTTTGCAATTACTGTCTTTTTAATGTTTCTCAGGATGGCTAAGAAATGGCCTGTCTGATTTCAAACTAAAGAGTTCTCGTGGAAAATTTTAACATTATAGAAAAATCTATTGTTAAACATTCTGCTTTCAGTCAAGTATTTCTCATATTGTATTTACAATATTTGTAATGTTATTGTCGTTCTATACTACTTTCATTACCGTTGTATTTTCTCTAAGACAGAAACTCAAGCTTTCATAATATTCACGAAGTTGTAAAGAAAGGGTGGGTCTACCTGTGAAGTTTTAACTTTGCAAATTTCATTGAGTTTGAACAGATCTCACCGTTTTGGAACAAGTATTCCATGCTGTATAAATCTTTATTGCTGTGCATCAAACTCGATAAAATTATGGATTTTATTGCAAAAGTTTTGATATCCATTTAGAGTTGGTAATCTCAGCATTGCCTGTACTATTATTAATTGTATCGAGATGTTTATAAATAATGGTTTGCAGAAGTTTCGGAACTGAAAGGTTGTAAAGGACTAGTGAACAGTCTTTCTATATAATTCCATTATTTTAGGGGTGTGTTGGACTCCGCGGTCTTTGTCAAATTGCTTATTGACATCGGGTCACCGTCGTATTTCAAATCTCCACTAGCAGCATTGGAGCATTGAGCAGCACTTGTCGAAACAGGTTCAACACCACAGGAGTGAAAATTGCGGTCAGATCGATAGTGTTGTAATGATGATTAGGAAGTGGAATGGGTTCATCTGTATGTTAGTGAAATGTAACAATGAAGGGCAGCTGCTGTTAGGAACTTTTATAATTCCGACTGAGTTAAATCTTGAGGTGGAATTTAAACTTATTTGAAATTGCGTGTTGCCCAGGAATACCATTTATAGATTGATATCAGTAACATACATTTTTGTAGATTGCATATTAGTGATTATTTTGGGTTACTGATTATGACGATACTGCCTAAACCGAAGAAAGTAATAAAAAGCGCCGAACGGCATAATTCACAGCAAACAGGGTTAGTCTTATTAAAAATCACTGCAGAGAGTAGTGCTTCTATCACTTTGGTCACACCTGGCACTTTTTTGTTATTTAATATTTTTAAGATAATTAATTAGATATTTTCAAGATAAGTTTTCTAGCTTTTTTCTAGTTGGGAAAAGTGAGGTTTTTGTAGTCACATTGCAGAGCTTTTAAAATGCCGAGCCTTTTTTCTTCGTTAGAAGTTATCAGTAGAGCTCTTTTGTTATTTCCTGCACGCAGTCTAAATTCCAATATTTGATATAAAAAAAAATTCTGGAATATTACTATACCCTGAAGGCGATTTTCAGTAATCGAACCTCATCGATGCATTCACATAGACATTTAAGTGCGTACAGTAGCAACGAGGAAAAAAGGATAATTAATATTGTCACTTCTAGTTCTAAAAGTTCATTTTCGAGGTTATTCACTTCTCACGTCTTTCATTCTATGTGACGCAAACGTTGTAATAATGGCACGCGGCTAGGTCTTTCGTTGTCTTGAGAGCAATGTTCCTGCATATAGCACGATAGATTTGATGAAATGAATATTAGTAGATTAGTTTTTGTACCTCTTAGAAATCACTGGAAAAAGATTGCACAGGTACTTGAACGAGTGCCGCAGTTATAATGTATTTCAGGACTTCGTCTAGTAAAAGCAATCATTCTTTGGGTACATCTCCACCGGAAACTAATAAGCAAACAAGACAAAGCACTCCCGAGGAAAATCCAGGTAATTATCACTTCGTAAAAAAGTTCCGGATTTACTTGTTTTATTTTATGCTTGAGGAATTATTGGCACTTTTTTTTTATAGACTTTTTCTTCTTTTTATTGTTATACTTCCAGGTGCTCCGATTATTAATTCTGATGATGAAGATGGTTCCGGTTTTAAAGATGATAATGTATGTCTCCTGTTTCCTCTATATTTACTAATGTCTTTATGAGCTGACCTAGGATTCTTCTATAGTGGTGGGAGGTTGGAAATGATGGATCATTAAAGTCTTTTTTTTTTAATTTGTCATATGAAAGAGAACCGTGCAAGCAAACTGGTTTGGATAAATAAATATATTATTTTGTTTCAGCTTGAAGCTTGGTTTGAGGAGCGTCTGCGTTGTGTACGTGGTCTTGTGATCAAGCCTGTTCGAGGGGATGGAGCATGTCTCTTTCGAGCTGTTGGTGAGTGTGAAATTGTAAAATGTCTGTTTTGGAAATAAATTTTTGCTTTATTTTCATTTCTGAAAATAAATTTTTGTTAGAGAAGTAGATTCTGAGTAAATTTTGGAGCCCTAAATAATGTCTGAGAATGGCTATCAGATAACCTTACTTGTATAGCGCTCTCCTTTCCTGCGCTTTTTTGTAACATTGCTAATGATAGCTATGACTTGTAATCCAAAAATGAATTACCTGAGAGAAATAACTCTCTTCAGAATACAACACCATTTTTGAAGTGAACATATTAATATTTTGTCGCTCTGTTTGTAAGTATTCAAGTTCAGAAAGAAAAGCAAAGATTCACCGTATTGATTTATTCAACATCTTTTCAGCGGATCAGATATATGGTGATGAAGAAATGCATGACGATGTTAGACGACTTTGTATGGACTACATGGTTAGTTTTATCTATGCTGTACGGTTTTTGAATAGTTTAGTTTTTCTCTTTTATTATTATCCAGAAGTGTCCTAGACTGAAACTAGTCTAATTTTCTAAGCTTAACAGTACCTCATTCAGTGTGGACTTCTGGTCCTAGAAAGTTAATAAAGAATAGTGCTTTTGCTTGGAACTTTATAAAATATGTCTTCTCATGCCATATTGTAATCCATTTGTTTCTGTACTTCATCACATTTGAGGTGTTCAACTCAGAAAGGCTCGAATTTGTAACCCTTCTTTAGTTTATTTAGGTGTATGCTAAACCCTCTTCTCCTTTGTCTGTAAATCATTCCGAATCAAACTTCTTTTCCTCATTCACTTCAAAATCTTAAGCCATCTTTTTTCCAAAGGTAACTTAAGATTTTTGATAAACTTTCAGGAGAAGAACAGTGATCATTTCTCACAATTTGTGACGGAAGATTTTCATGACTACGTTACACGGAAGCGGCGTCGCGATGCTCATGGAAATCATGTCGAATTGCAAGCAATTTCGGAAATATTTTCACGCCCAATCGAAATTTATGAGTATTGCACTGGTGTGTTTTTTCTGCTTATATAATCTTAGCATACTTTCTTTTTTTTCGCAAACTAATATTCTAATTTCAGAGCCCCGAAATATCTCCAGCTCTCGTCTAGATTCCTCCCCTTCTGCAGAACCGAACCCACCCATTCGCCTTTCATATCATGGTGCAATTCATTATAATTCTGGTTAGTGGTGAATTATTTTAAAAATGCGAATATGTGATTTGATCAATGTAGTTTATATCTTATTTTATAGATATTAATTTCGCTAATTTCAGTTGGTTTGGTCAAAAACTGAAACAGACAGTCCCATTGAAAAAATGCGAGTTCTTTCGGATATGCAACCACATTTTTTATGATTTAAATCAATATTTTAAAAAACCATTAAGGAATGAGATGCATTTAGCTAAGTTTTAGTCATTGATCCGACTAAAGCGACAATCGGAGTTGGTTTGGGATTGCCTGAGTATTCACCTGGAGCAGCGGACAAAAGCCTATTACAAGAAGCAATGCAGAAATCGGAAGTTCAAATGATCGAAGATGCTATGCTGCATGATAAAATTAAAATGACTGATTTTGAGCGTACAGAACAAGATATTAGTGAACAGGTCGCTGTTCAAATTTTCATTGTTTTTGCCGTCGACTCATAGAATAATTTGTATACATTTGCTTGTTTGAG
This sequence comes from Wuchereria bancrofti, assembly GCA_005281725.1. NCBI lineage: Eukaryota > Metazoa > Nematoda > Chromadorea > Rhabditida > Onchocercidae > Wuchereria > Wuchereria bancrofti. The sequence continues at coordinate 9,431,341 of SSBO01000012.1, read as the reverse complement.
TAATATTTTTATATCATTTGGCTTCAACTGAGTTTAATTATTTTATTTCAGATAGCTCGACAGTCTTACTTGGATTATTTGAAAAGTCTTAGTAAAACTGGAAATGCCGAAATGAAAGAAACGGCATATGCGGTTTCGGAACCAGGTTGCTCACATGCAAATATTCGACCTCAGGAAAGTAGTGATGACGTAATAGGTGTCTTCTTTTGAATCAGTTCTAGGTGATTGTACAGAGACTTTTCCTTAAATAACTCTATCATCATTTAAATACATGTATAAGAAATGTATGACTGGTACGACGTATATGGTAATTACTAGTAATAGAAGATTTAAAATATCTATACCGATGTATATAAGCATTTCAATTACATCTAGAACAGTACGCCAAAATTCACATGATTACTGTGATAAGCATATTGCGAAGTGATTGCTGTCAATCTTGAATGTTCAAAAGCATACAGGGTTTTTCACTCCTACATTTTTTTTTTACTTGTAAAGCTGTCGTAAGATTTTTATTTTGTATTTAAATAAATTCGGAACTTCTAAATATTCATTTAACAGGTGCTAACGAATGGTTTCATGCAGCAGGATCGGATGCCGAGGAAAGCGCATTGTTGGCACAGGTAATGGCGCTTTCACAACAAGAATTTATGAATTCATTAAAGAAGAAATCAGCAAAGGAACAAAATGATGTTGATCAAGCTGGTTCTAGCAAGTCGTCGTAGGTAATTACCAAATTCAATTTGTTCTACCCCCTTTTTTGTGATCTGTGGCTGTTTTCCTAGTGACAATGATGTCATAGATTTTCAGGATGGCCGTTTCTCGCTGGAGTATTATCTTTTTTACATGGTGTTATTTTTCGTTTATATCTTGTGAGAAATTCACAATGCGCATGTATTCCTAAAGTACTCACATTCACAAAGAACCATTAGTTTTTAAAGTTTCTTTCAATTTTCTGCACTTATCTCAGTCACAACGTTTGGTTTCTTCTTCTGAAGCTTGCCGCCATTTAATTAGGCATTGATGAATTGTGTCAATTTGTGTGGTATTTCATTAGTCTTTCATATTGGAATCCACTATTCAAGGATGCGAAATACAGTGGTTGAATGTCATTTGTATTGTAGTCTTTTTTTTGCATCAGTTGTAAATCATTTTGTTTCTTTCATCTAACTTAGAAAACCATCATTCGATTGGTTTGGTGGATTTCTTGTGCTTCTTTCATTTAGTTATGGTAATACTGTTTGGGTTGAAATCTTGCTGTTCTTTTAGAGATTTTAATACATAAAGTTTGTGAAAATCTTTTTCTGTTAACTGTGCTTTTTTATGCATACCTTTATTATCAAGATGCTAGTACATTCGGACGTGGCTTGCGCGTAAAGTTATTGATTATTTGGCAGACATACAATATATTGAACAAATTCTTAAGAATTAGTCGTCACAGTCAATAAGACTTCAAATAGTTGAATGTCTTTTTATTCTGATCAAATATTACTCAAATTTTGGATTCATATAATGCTTAACAAGTGATAGTAATATATGTATGGCTGCATGCATACATTTGTTAACATTTGTGATTATTCGTTTTGGAAAATCCCCAAAGCTTGATGCCAAACCATAAGTTGTCCTTATCCAGTCATTATGTTTTCTTCATAAATCTTTGTACAAAATTATGATAGCTGGAAAATGTTTTTGTTTTGATTGTAGATCCAATGGTTGAAATTTCTCGTCATTTTTCTTTTAACTGATTCGATTCATTTCTAGGTGAACATGATTTGATTCATTTACTTCTGAATAAAAGTCCCTAGATAACTCGTTCACTTTCTTACAAAATAAACGGCAAATTTTAAGTCATGATTCAAAAAGTTGCAATTGCTATTTACTTCATTTTGACCACTCAAATAGCATCGAAAAACCCAATCTGCAGGTGGGTGAAGTAGTAATTTGATGTCTGATTTAGTGATTTTTTTTTTCACATCCAGTTACAGCACAATGAGTTGACGAATTGGCTAAGGAATTCTAATGAATTATGCCGATCTTCTGATTGTTTCTCTGCTAACGCCTTTAAACACGCATAAAAAAGGGATTTGTAATGTCTATGCGCAACAGTATTGAAATGTCATAGATTACATGACATTTTATATTATCACTCGTCTTCAAGCAAGCATCTTGGCATTACATTAATGACATTGAAATGTACCATATGAACTATAAAATTTGAACGAGTTTATTTTGAAGAATAAATTGAATTCTAGCCTCATTTCTCATCATTCACTTCCTCAAAAATACCATAGCATTATGATTGCCATACGAAATCTGTTAAAAAATTTCATATATTACACTCAGTCATATGTTTTGGATCTAAACTAGGCTTTTCGTCGACTCTTTAAAATTCTGAAAATTTCTCCATCACTTGGATATTTCTTGCGAAAGGGTTCGTTGAATTTACATCCAAAATAAAATGTCGCCGTTGAATTCAAACACCGATCAGATCTCCATACATACCTAGAAACATTTGTGTGTATCAATCTAGGAAAGATAATGCGAAGAAATATTCATTTCTTGAAAAAAAAAAAGCTATTACCAATCATTTTCATGCTCCACCAACTGATAATTGTAATACTGAAAGCAAGAAGGATGGAAAAGTTCGAATGCTGAATGGAAAACCTATAAATATTTATTTTCATTTTGATATAGGCGTACAAATTCAAAAACACTTTATTTCGTGAAAGAAACGAAATTTTGTATTTTATTTGAGAGAGAGAACAAAAAAAGGAAAATTCTTGAAAATTATAAATTCATAACCAATATAAACATACCGTATGAGCACTAGGACAGAAAATATTGCAGTAAACACGGTTGATTGTAGTGTTGTATTTTTCCTTTAATTGAAAAAAAAAATATTTATTAATTTTTAAAATTTGATGGAAGAAAAGTAATTTTAATAAGAAAAATAATTTTTGCAAAAATTTCTACCGTAAAACATCCAGCTTCCTTTGGTGCTACCCGACCTGGTTCTTCAAATTCCGTATCTTTTAATACTAAATGACATTTTGATGCTTCATTGCCACTTTTTCTGCTTGAATCTTCCGTTACGCATACCAATTTGCGAAATTCTGATTATAGATTAATTCAACAAAGAAAAAGAAATTAATCACAATCAAAATATTTAATTCAGTTAGAAGAATATATCACATCAATAAGCATTAAACCAATTAGGCATAATTAATCAATCATCAAATAATAAGCTATTGAAATTAGCAGATTGTTTTTTTCTTTTTTTTTGTCGTCTGTTATGATTATAAACCTTTTTTTTTAAAAAAAAAAAGAAAAAAAAAGACTAAAAATGCTATACCTAATAAAAGAAAGAAAAATGAACCAACGTGGATGTGCTTCTGTGGCAATTAAAATTGAAAGAATAAGAATTGTAAGAAATGACATATGGAAGTGACGAATACAATGTCTGATAATGAAAGATGAAAACTGATGACATTCCGAGTACCGTATCCGGAACTTCGTTACTGATACTACCTTGTCCCTGATTTCTCCAACAATTCTTGTTTTATCTTACTAACTCGTCTTTTTTTTATTTTTGATTCCATCTCTCCTCATATCATCCATATATTTCACTGCTCTAATTATTCTATCAATTTGTATATCATTTAAAATCATTTCATTTCTTTCTTATATCGTTTTATTCTTCTTCACCTAAATTTTTTTGTTTTTGTTTTTTTTTGCTCACTTTTAAAATGGCAAGTTTTCTTTTTTTCTCTCTGTTGTCATTTGAACTAATTAAGATCAATTGATTGAAATTTTTAGAATTCCTAGAATATTATTAATATTTATCAATGTTACATTGCCATTGATTTTTTTTTTATTTCATCAGATTAGTTCCCAAAAAACAAAATTCTCATGGAGAAAACAAAAAAAAAAAAAAAAACAAAAAAGAAAAATAAAAGACGAAAAACCATAAAGTTTCATTACATGATTGAAGATTTTATATTCTTGTTCAGATTTGTACAAAAAAAAAAGAAAAAATTTTCAAATTAATCAAACTAATCAAAAAAGGAAGCCAAATTTTTTTTTGAAAATGTAAAACAAAAATAATGATTAAATACATATTAATAAATCATACAACAATAATTTTTTTCAAGAAAAGGAAAGAAGAAAATAAATTAGCAAACTTACAGGTTGCAACAATAATTAACAATTTTTTTAAAAAAAAAGGAATAATAAGGTCCTTTGCCTTCTTTATACAGCATAAATGTCGAAAGAATTTAAGTTCAAATAATGTTATTAGTAATTAAAAAGATACGACAAACGGTAAATATTAAATTTGATTCATTTCAAATTATCTTTTTTTTAGATTTTTTTCATGGCTATTCTGATAACAACACCAAGCAAATTAGAATTAAAATGATTACACTTTAAGCAATGTTAAGTTTAAACTGAAATAATTTAAAAATAATGATTACAGCAGCCATATATATATATATATATATATAATATACACATAACGTATTTTGCATTGCTAGGTTTCAATTCAACAAAGTTGGTTAAGTTAAACTCAGCTATATATGATTGAAAGTATACGATATAAAAAAGAAGAAAAAATTCAATTAATGATTTTTAATTCAATTATTAGTGAACCAAATCACTAACCAATTTTTTGAAATTTTTAATTAGCCTTTTAGAGTTCGAAGCTTTAATTTAGAATTTTAAATTAATCTTGTCGGCAAATAGGCCGGAAGTATTAATACAATAACTAAGAACCAAGGGAGAGCGCTAACAAAGGAGTCAAACTGACAGGCAACCAGATAATAAAAATGCAATTTAACGATGTGGATATTTGACCTCAACAAAGGGCCATTCTAAGCAGTATAGCAGGGCAATTTCTTTTTATGGATATTACAACGGATCGACGAATTGGGGGACAGTGGTCTTAGGACTCTAACAGGACGACGCGTGTATAGGATTTTAACTGATAAACGGATAACCCTTTGTTACAAACGGTGTAGCTTGAAAACGAGGGGAAGCAGTAAATGAGAATCTCTTTGTTCATAAATTAACCTCGCTTTACACACATTATATTGTATAAGATACATGAGAATTAAATGCATGTAATAGACTATTATAACAAGAGATATCTATCCTTAAACAAATCTCCTTTCTTCCCAAATTCACATTTTTTGATCTTCAGTCTCAATTAACTCCAACACCATCTCTTAATTGCAATTAATCATTTTTTACAATTGTGTATTTATAGTGTGGTTGGAGTTTCAGCTCTCTGGTAATGTTTAGCGTTTTATATGTATAATGCGCTATTATGATGTTGATTTGTTTTTATGTTAATAAAGGTTTAATTACCCAAGTTGAAGGTGCGGAAACAGTCAGTTCGGCCAGTTCTACTGAGAGTACAACGTGAGCGACGAGAATAGACGTAAGAATATAAATTAAAATAGGAAACAATTAAATAAATAGATAATTGTCCCTTAACGAAAAGAAGGGACATTTATTATAAAAAATGAAATTTATATTTTTTTTCCTACAAATCTTACTTTTTTTTAATCAGTCTTTTAGAGAAAATTGAACTGATAATAAAATGTGAACATCACAGAAATGTTTGATTGTTGAATTGTAAGAACTGTTTATCAATAAACAGATTTATTTTCTATAATTTAAAAAAAAGAAATAGCTTCCAAAATACCTGCTTTAAAAATATCATTTTTTGAATTACTAATCACTGATTAATTTGCCAGTTAATTACTGATTGGACTGATAATTGCTGATCGAGTTTTTTTCACTTTTTTTCTTGATCACACTTTTTTGTTAATACTTTGGACATTTTTTAAACAAATACGTTTTTAATTAATATTTCACACAAAACATCATGAATGCTTGAGAAACTAATTCTTTTTTGCCATATCTCACACATAAAACTTTTTTAGAAAAAGTAAAGAAATGAAAAGAAAATTACGAAAAATTAGGGGAAATTTAAGTATAAACTTGTTTAAGTTGCTCGAAATTTAAAAAAAAAAAAAAAAAAAACTAAAAAATTGAAGTTTTTTTCTCTTTAAAAAAAGGAAACAAGCCTTTCATATACAGCTGAATAGAAATTAACAGAAAAAAGAATACATCAACATTAATAGAATTTAAAAAAAGCATTAATTAATGAAAAAAGTTAACAGGAATAAAATTTCAAACATTTAAAAAATTACTATTCTGAGATCATTGGAAAAAAAATGAAATTTGCTACTATTTTTCATTTAAAATTATTAATTATGTCGGAATTTGTATTTTTTGATGAGTGTTCTTCCTCACATCGTTTCACTTCTTTGAATAAAAGTTCTGAAAATTTATCTATCAATTATTAAAAAAAAAAAAACATTCAATTTGTAAATTTGAAATTTTCAAATTTCAAAAAATCTTTTTTTATTGTCCTGTAAATTTCATATTAGCAAATGCTAGTTAAATTTTTTGCAACCATTGTTCCGTCAATTATTTTTNCTTTAAAAATATCATTTTTTGAATTACTAATCACTGATTAATTTGCCAGTTAATTACTGATTGGACTGATAATTGCTGATCGAGTTTTTTTCACTTTTTTTCTTGATCACACTTTTTTGTTAATACTTTGGACATTTTTTAAACAAATACGTTTTTAATTAATATTTCACACAAAACATCATGAATGCTTGAGAAACTAATTCTTTTTTGCCATATCTCACACATAAAACTTTTTTAGAAAAAGTAAAGAAATGAAAAGAAAATTACGAAAAATTAGGGGAAATTTAAGTATAAACTTGTTTAAGTTGCTCGAAATTTAAAAAAAAAAAAAAAAAAAACTAAAAAATTGAAGTTTTTTTCTCTTTAAAAAAAGGAAACAAGCCTTTCATATACAGCTGAATAGAAATTAACAGAAAAAAGAATACATCAACATTAATAGAATTTAAAAAAAGCATTAATTAATGAAAAAAGTTAACAGGAATAAAATTTCAAACATTTAAAAAATTACTATTCTGAGATCATTGGAAAAAAAATGAAATTTGCTACTATTTTTCATTTAAAATTATTAATTATGTCGGAATTTGTATTTTTTGATGAGTGTTCTTCCTCACATCGTTTCACTTCTTTGAATAAAAGTTCTGAAAATTTATCTATCAATTATTAAAAAAAAAAAAACATTCAATTTGTAAATTTGAAATTTTCAAATTTCAAAAAATCTTTTTTTATTGTCCTGTAAATTTCATATTAGCAAATGCTAGTTAAATTTTTTGCAACCATTGTTCCGTCAATTATTTTTGTCTATCCAAAACTTTTAACAAGAACTTAGAAAAAAATTCTATGTTTAATAGTTTATGATTGCTAGTATGAAATTTTGAAATTGAGTTAATGTGATTATAGATAATAATCAGTAATTTGAACAATTAATTTATGATAAAATTATACAATTAAGTAATGTAACCTTTCCATGAATTTATTGGTAGATCGATAAGGTCATTATTTGCATCATATCGATTTTCTGGAAGTGGTACATTCCATTCCTCGTCTCGAAACCATAAATTTACATATGGATGACGTACTGCTTCATCAATACTTATCCGTTTTTCAGGATCAATTTGGAGCATTTTGAATAGCAAGTCACGTGCAACGGAAGCTAGAAATACCGTCATCTTTTAGAGTACAACTTGAATGTACAATTAATTTTCATGTCTCACTAAATTTTCTTGTGAATTTAAAAAAAGAGGAAAAAAAGACCACCTTTCTTTTTCTAAAATTTGCAATTGTTTTCGTTCGTAGCACTTAAAGAAACTTATAAAATAACGTTAATACGATAAAGCAAAATAATAAAGTAAATATGACAGCATAAGATGATGGTATAAATATAACATCATGAAATGATGATAAAAATGTGGTACCATGAAATAATGATGTGAATATGGTAACGTAACAATATTTATTGTAAAGACAACAAAAAAAAATCATTTCGCTTCCTTGAACGATATATGAAATTTTTGATAATATTACCCAGCTTTTGTTTTTCTTTCAGAATTAATTATTAAAAAGGAAGTGAATTTGTGTTTTCTTAATTGAAGTAGCTAAACTGATCTTGAAATGATACTTTATAAATAAATTATAAATGAGGAAAACTTCTTCTAGAAATGTCATAACTTTATTTTATCAAATCATGAAAAATTATTGCACTGTAAGTTAAATAACTTTAATTTTTTTAAGTGTGAAATATTTAAGAACAAACCACAAAGTTGTGGCGCTTTGGAATAATTTCCAATAAAACATTCATCTGGAAAAATTTCTTCAAACGGTAATGGATCATTGTGACCCTTACTTTTTACAAAATTTTTCGTATGATGTTCTAATCTGAAAATATATTATGAGCAAAATTATGGATCAATAAATCTTTATTTAAGATTCTGAAATTTTTTACTGATTAATTTTAAAAATTTTTTATTCATTAATGGTTTTTATTCAAAAATTTTGAAAGTTTTTATTCATCAAACTGTAACAATAGCAATTTTATTGCATAATGACTTATTAATAAATTCTTGGCTTGGTGTCCCCAAAATTTTAATAATTTTATTCCATTGGTCAAGTCGATCAGTGCCCGGGAATAAAGTTTTCCTATTTATCATTTCAGCTAATATGCATCCAATTGCCCAAACATCAACTGCAATAATTTATTATATTACTATACAATATATTTCTTCTTTCATTTATTTATTTTTATATGGAAATTTCTATTACTAAATTTTTTTTTTCAAATTTTTGAAATTGCTATAATTTATTGGGAGGAAAAACAGTTTTACCAAATTTTCGAGAACTGTTAGTATATTTTTTCATATTTATTTGTTTAATAAGAAAATATGAACAAATACAACTCATTAATCAAATTGTTATTATCATTGTTAATTGATTACTGTTATCACTGATAATAAAAAATGTAACCTTTTTCATCATATGGAAGACCAAGTATTACTTCTGGTGCACGATAATAACGTGTAACAACATAAACAGTCATACGTTCACCTGTTTCAATCTTTCTTGCTAAGCCAAAATCAAGAATTTTCAAAATGCATTTATCATTTATTACTATGTTACTTGGCTTCAAATCCTAAAAATTCTTTTACAATTTTTTTTTTTGCTTTTTTTTTTTGTTTTTGTAATATAGAGTATCTAACGTTTTTTGTATAATTGATTTTAATTGCTATCATTAATATGCAAATTTAATAGCTATGCTATTAAATTTATTTTATTTGGAAATCAATTATTTAAAGGAGGAAAATTTCATGCATACCCGATGAATAATTCCACTACGATGCATATATTTAATTGCAACAATCATTTGATATGTAAAATATGAAAGATTTTTGTTATCCAATTTTAGCTGCTTAATCACTTGTGATAAATTATAATTCATTAACTCCATTACTACATAAATATCATCGAAATCTTCTAATGATTGATGTGGTGTAAAAGCATTTTTAAACAGTATTATCTGCAAAAATTTCAAATTATCACTTTAAGCACAATAGTAGTAATAATAGCAAAAGTAGATAGTAATGTATCAACTGCATAAGTCATATGATTAACTATCGATTAATTGAAAATAAATCCAATTATGAAACCGGTCCCTGCGAGCAATTCGAGTAGTACTTTCAAATAAGCTAATAAGCGCTGAATTACAATGACTCATAATTTTTCATAAAAGAGAATTGCTGTTTGACCTGGATAACATCGAATTGATATTCAATCAATGGCATTTAATGGTTTAAAATTTTCACGTACTGTTTTTGAAAACTATGGATTTTTATATGTGTGAAGTATGGATTTATTTAGGTTTTACTCGTATATATTTTGAAGTATAGTTTGCTTTCTCAAAGCTGTCAATGATGTTTGATACTTTTAATGAGCTTTAATCTACAATTTATTCATTAAAAAAAGAAAAGCGAAGAAAAAACAACGGATAAAAAATGAATTTTTAAAATTTAGATGTTAAAATAATACAAGTTACTCTAAAGTACTATTGTTTAGTGCAATAATTTTTTCTCTTTTTAATTTCATTTTTTATTTTTAACATTCAGTTATGATGATATAATATCATAGTTTTTAAAAATATAGTTAAAATTGCGAAAATATGTTTAATTTTAAAAGTTTAAAGATCTTATTTTTTTTTAATAATTATTTTAAAAATGGAAAATTTTATCTCTTGTGGTCATTTTTATAAGATTTAGGAAAAAAGAAAAAAGAGAGTGAATAATTAAGGAAGAAGAAAAAGAAAAAGACAATTAACAAACATTTGGATGTTTCATTGTTGTGAGCAAAACAAATTCTCGATATGTTCGACGAGCGGTCATTGTTGTCAGAAATGGATGAATGATTTTTTTGATTGCAACTTGTTCTTGCGCAATCGTATCATAAGCTTTACTAAAATTTATTGAGAATCATAATTTGAAATTCAATTCGAAAGTTTTTATTTAAAAGATTATTAAACTTACACAACAATTCCCTGAGCGCCGGTACTTAAATATGAAAGATTGGTGTATTGCTTGGGGACAGTAAATAAAGCATCTGTTGAGCGTCCCTCCACTTTAATTTGATGAAATAGCCTTGCATTAAAACTCATTCTGCAGAAAAAAGGGAGAAAATTTAAATGAAGTTTAAATTTAAATTAAACTTTCATGAAAAAATAAATTGTAAAGAAATTTTTTTTTGTTATTTTAAAAATGAACCTGAAAAAAAAGGCTTACGCGAGTAGGGGTTAGATAAAGAAGAAATGAAATTAAACAGAAGTTGTGTAAAACTTCAAAATAAGTAATAATAATTTTAGGATAACAAATTATAAAATATTGATTGTAAAGGAAGAAAAAAAAACTTTTTTATCGTAGAATTTTATTGAACTAATTATTAGGCTTTACTAGACCTAACTAAATTTCTTGGCCAGTCTTTTAAGTGATTGAATTTGACAATTTAAATGATTCAATATTTATCATGTGAATGCTTATTGAATATTAAAAACAAATTACTTCATGAAAATAACACAATCATTTTGTTTTTTTTACGGAGGAATAGAATTTTTTTCCGTAATAATCGATTTTTTTAATAAAAATTAAGATATCGAAAATTACCATTCATATTCAACACACTGTCTGATCAATCAATAAAACGTTTTCTATTTTTTTTTATTTTTTGAAAAATCTTATACTTGGACATACCAGTTTGAAATAATTTTATCAATTAGTTTGAACTTAGCTAATCGATGCTTATGAGTAATTTTTAAGCTTATACTTTGTGTGTTGTCATCCTTCAACCTTAAAATTAACTATCATCATCTTTTATTAAAAATGTTTAGATTCCACTGAAAAAAAAAAAGATATCCCATTTAATTAAATCAAATAAAAGTCTAAAAACAATTAATAAATTAATCGTAAAGGAAATAAAAAAGAAGATTAAGACAATGAAAAGATTTGTAATTTTCCTAAAATTCAATAAGAAATAAAATTCAATTATATAATTAATTTAGAATCCTAATTCGATCGTAATTAAAAACTGAAATAAATGAAAAAAGTGTATGTAATGTTTGGTTAAATTAAATGGATAATTTAATAGCAAATTTAACTAATTAATAAGTTTGAAAAAAGTGAAAAAATGTAAATTTTTAGTAAAATGAAATGGAAATATGCACAATCACTAGTAAACAAACAAACAGACCAATAAATAAACAAACAAACATCATCGCCTAATATGTTGAAGTATTTCAGACACAAATATGCTAAATTATCGAGAATTATTCCACCTTCACTAACTAAACTAGTTTTTTTCCCTTTTTTCTTTCCCGTTTTATTATTGTTGTTGTTGTGAAATGTGGTAAATATGAATGCAGTTGATTGATGTGTAAAAGAAAATAAAAAAAATTTTTTTTCCTTTTTTTTATTTATAGATATTATTCTAAACAGTTTATCTCATCAGTAGAAAAATTTAGAAAAAGAAAAACAATAAAATGTGACATAAATTATTTGTATTTATTATAATAGCTAATAATTTATTTATGAATATATTTAATTATTCTAATTCCTTCTTTTCTTTTAAATTATAAAATTTGTTTAATGAAATTAACAGAAGAGAAATGATCAGTTCATAATTATGATTTTTTAATTTCAATTTTATTTAAGTAAATGAAATATATTTCTATAAACCACTTTTTTTCCACTAAAAAATTTATGGTCAGCATTTGAGAAAAAAAAAGATAGAGAAGGAAAAAATTATCAGTGGAATTTTTTTTGAATTGTTTAATTTCCCTTCATAAAAAATTTCAATTGCTATTTCGAACAAAAACAAAAAATCTACTACTCTTATCACTTAATGCTAAATAATCTCAATGCTAAATAATCTAAATCATTCGCATCATATTATTATAGTTTACTTTAACTCAAAAAAAAAAAAAAAAAATAAATAAATCAGTTAATTATAATAAAACAGAATTTCAAATAATCAAAAAAAAAAAAAAACGAAAAAATTTCATACAACAGACAATGGAAAAATTGATAACATTATTATCAATTTGTGTAATACATTCAAATTATTGATTGTTTGAATGATTGATTTGAAATAAACGTTTATTTTTGCAATGGGGAAGGAAAGAGAGTGAGAGAAATAAACGGAATTGAAAATAAGGTTAAGAAAAAGGAAGAAAAAAAAACGTTTTCCTCTATCAATTTCTTTTTTATTTGAAGTTTAGGTAATAATAATAATATTAACAACAAACAATGGCGCCTCTGTGTGATATCTTCATTTTTTCTCTAGTTGGAAAGTTTACACTTTATCATTATTAAGATCTGATAATATATTTTACCTTTCAGTACTAGAAGTGATTTCATTTAGTTTCCAATAAATTCTTTTCTTTTTACATCAATAATTTTGCTAATTAAATATAATGGAAGAAAAAAAGAAGCCATGAAAATAATCATCATTATAAAATATACAATTTATTATAAATTAATAAATCATATGACTAACAAATTAATTTCATAATAGTTAATTATAAAATATTATCATTATCATCAATATTCCATTATTTTCCAATAATATTAATATATCGTAACAATATATTATTATTAGGAATTAACATTACATTTAAATTATGATAACATTGGAATTTTGCTTGATTAAAAAAATTTAATTAAATAACATACATAAAAAAGCGAAACAATAGAGAAAATAATTTGATTTTCTATTGCAGTTTATTCATATAAAACATTCTTTCACAAAAATTAAAATTTAAAGTCTATTTTTGTTAAAAATCATTCATTATTCCTATCATTTTGGTGGTCATATCATCAAAACTAATATTATTTTTACTAATTACAAACAAAAATTTATAAATGAAGAAAAGAAGAAAAAAAGAAAAATGTAAAAGCTGATTGCATAGGAATGAAAAGATGAAAATGATAGGTATAGAATGATTCCAATCATATTATCAGTTCCATATTGATTAGACTGCAAATTTTTTAACATAAATAATTTCTAAAGATAACAAAAAAAAGAAAAAATGCCATGTTAAAATTTGAAAAATAGTGAAAAAAAATTTATTTGGGAAAAAAATGCTTGCTTATTTCACAAAAAAGTTATACTTCAATTTCAGTCGGTGGTGGTATTTTATTATATCACATAAGAAAATCAGTAAGAGATATATTACATTTCAACATTTGATAACTTAAATTTGGTACAATTATTTAATTTTTTGGAACAAAAAAAGTCTAAATTATCCATTTTTAAACTGACTGAAATTACAAATTTTTAATCCGTATGTTTCTTTGTCTTAGCTATAAAAAAAATTTACTACTAATGCAAAATTTGCTCTACAAAATTCGATGGAGAAAATTTTTGAAATTTAAGTTTAAAACGTAAATTAAAAAAAAACAAAATTGAAAGTAGGCAAAATCAAATGTTTTGTATGTAAAAGTCAACTGATTTTAACAAATTTCGCAAAAAAAACATTAAAATTTAAAAATAGAAAAATAAATCTCAAATTAAAAAAATAAATAAAAATGAGCGAAATTCATCAATCAAATTTGCCCTTAAGTGTGCTTAATTGAATCAGTTAAAAAAAAAGATTTGAAATAATTTCATTACAGTTGAAAAGTTTGCAACTGATAAGCCATAGTCATCTTTACTCCACCAATGGCATCCTAAATGTTAAAGCAGCTGTTCTTATCAACAAATCTCATTAGTTTCTTTCAACAACAATTCATCGCTCTCATTTACCACTGCTAAATTTTCATCATTTCATTTAAATTCTCATTCATTCACTTTTCCTATACTTATATCTCTTTTTTTAATTCATTTATTTATGATAAGTTATGCAATATTTGTTTCTTGTAGATCAAATTAAATAAGTTTAAGATTTTTGAATGTGTTAAAAAATTATAATATTTACAATAATAGTAATAATAATAAGCTACAAAATATTTGGTTCTTGTAGATTAAATTAAATAATGTTAAAATTTGTGAATGTGTCGAAAATTTGTAACAAATTCAAAATAGAAGTTTTTTTTTTCTTTTTTTTAAATAAATGAACTAAATTTCAGATTAAAAATGCTAACATTAAAAGTAACAGGATTTACACTGTTATTGGTAACGTTTGCATACTGCAAAATGCAAACAATGACAGTAAGAGGACAAGTGGCATGCAGTGATAAATCGGCTATTAATGTTCATATTGAATTACGTGAAGCGGATACATGTTAGATTTTCTTTTATATTTAATTTTCTGGATCTATAATTTCAGATCTATTGATTTTTAGACCTTAAATCTGCCTTTAATTTTTAATTTTAGCTTTAATTTTAGGTCCATCAACATCTTTCAGGAAATAATCTATTACTTTATTTTACAATATTAGATTTAAAAAAAAAGAAAAAAATTGCAAATGTGACCTAAAATTGAATCATACAAAATCATTCATCGTAAACAATTTTTCCTTATCTTTTCTAAATGCAATAAATTTGCATTATTCATTAAATTAAAATGTTTTAAGTGCTACCTTAATTTGTACCAAAGCTTTAAATTTCTCCAATTTATTGTTTATCTTTTTTTCGAATTATAAAGTTGTTTATTTGAATTTTTGGTAAATGATTATGCATTGCAGTGAAAAAAAAATTCTTTTTTTACTTAACATTAACATTAGTTAATCCACACTTTAGTCAATTTTTGGTAAACAATTTGGTAGACAAAGAAGAACTTTGAAATTGATAAAGCAGTTTTTTTCAAAAACAAATTGATCATTTCATCAGTTTAAAAACCCATATTTATTTTCATGATTCGTTATGAAATTTTAAAGGGGACCCTGATGATTCACTTTCTGCAACTCATTCCGATCGAAACGGACGCTTTGAAGTGAGTGGACAGGAAGATGAAATAGGCAGTATTGAGCCTTATTTGCGCATTACTCATAGCTGTAATGATGGTGTTATCGATCCGGTAAGTTTTCCAGTAAAATATTCGGTGGTATGGCTTTAATCATTTTAACAATGAAATATTTTGGGACGAGTGGTTTATATCAATTTATTTCCAGTATTGTACATTTTCATATTAAATTAAAATTTCCTTTCGATGCTTCCATTTCATTTCATATAGTTTAAAAGTAGGAGCAAAAAAAAGAAAAGAAAAAAAAGTTTAAAAGAATAGAATGAACTTGTTGATTGAAAGACAACTTCATGAGACAAATATGATTTCGTTTTTTTAATTTCTGGTACTAGTCAAAATATGAAGGAAAGAAAAATTCAAGACTTTTTTCAATTTTTATTTATGAAATGCAATCATTTCAGAAATGTAGGATTATGGACGACTATCAAATTCCAAAAGAATACATCAATGATATCTATAATATGGGTATCGTTAGTTTGAATATCGCTCAAGAAGGCAGGGAGAAGAAGTGTATTTAAAAATATATTATTAGTATTTTTAATGTTTTTTTATGATTATTAGCATATTTATTCACATTTGAAATTATGATCATTTCCAAATTCGGTAATTTATTATAAATTTGTGAGTAATTCATTCATATCATTGTGCACAATAATTCAGTGACCTTTACGAACAGCAAAAAAGATTGAACAGGTGTGGGATAGAAAAAAACGGGTCGAAAAGTTGAAAATACAAGGATCATTTGAATCACTCGTAAGATATATCTGTTCCTGCTGACATAATCATATGTTAGACACAATTAAACTCTGCAATTGAAAAAAAAGCCGTAATGTTACTTGTTAAATCAATTCGTTGAATTCAGCACCTTGGCTAAGGTGATGCTATTTTACAAATTTAAAAAACAAGATTGATTGTCAACAAAAAAAGAAAAAAAAATTCTCTTATTTCCCCTCAATATTTCCTTCGTAAAATAAATTATTTGTATTTTGTATTGATGAATGTGTGCTTAATTTCTATTTTTTTCTTATTATCTAATTCGATTTCTTTTAATATTCAAAAAGTTTCCACTTCATTACGATTAATATGCTTTTAAAAAAATACTTTAAGAGAGAGAGAGAGGAAGAAAAAAAAGAAAAGCTGGAAGAATAAACAAAAGTACATGAACTAGAATGAATAAGAAACAAATTGAGCATAGGTTGTTGTCTTGTTGTAATGAATACTTAACTAAATTTTCAATTCCTTTCAGCTTAATTCATCAATTGTGAAAGTTTACATCTCCGTATTACAATAACATTCTAATCTATTTTATTAGCTTCTAGTTTCAAAAAAAAAAATTTTTGACAGTTTTTTTACACCTTCTCTCTCGTATCAAAAAGAATAAAATAGACAAAATATTGTTTTGAGTGGTTTAAATAAACATTATTTGATGAAGCTTAATCGAAAATTTTATATTTATGATCATATTTTTAAAATCATAACAAACATACATTAAATTTGCAATCCATAATGACAAATTTTAATTAGTAATCAAAGATTTGAAAAAAAAGACAAGAAAAAAAAAACAAAACAAAATGAAGGAAAAAAAGAAGAGAAAAAAAGCAACAATAATTGCCTTCTATGATTCGATCGTTCGATGTCTCTAAATGTTGTCATCGCTTCTTTCTTTGCAATTTTTTCCTTCTTCATTACCAATAATCCGTTATCGACAATTACAATCACAATTTCGCCACCAAACTAATCTAATATTTAGTAGTAATTAAGCACTAAACTATGTTTTCTCTCGCTCTACAATTCCACCTTTTTAGTACTCCGCTTGATAATTCCTACTTCTGTAATTGTTATAACTGAATACTGTACCCTGCCTAACAATTCCCTCCTCCCTGTACCCCCTCACCTCCCCCAGGATCCCCGCCTAACAACCTCCCCTCCCATCCCATGTACATCACTATCCATCGCTTGCATCTGAGGAAAGACATCGTCCAGCCGCGAAATGACGACTGATCATGATAGTGAGGAAACCTAGAAAATACATTTGGGTTAATGATGTCAGTTAGGTGAGAGTTAGGTGTAAAGTGTAAATGTTGATTTAGTTGTGGTATGGATTTAATTTGCTGGTAGGAAGTCATGCTTAATTAGCTAAACGATTGCATAAAATCTTGTGTGAAAAAGTATCCAAAGTAATTTTGATACAAGTAGTACTGTACAATTATAAAGTTAGAATTCAAACTTGTTAGCTGTGATAAATCATGGAAATATATATGATTTCCCCATTGAATGATGGTTTTTTTGATATTGCATTCTAATGTTAACATAACTAAATAGCAAGATATAAAAATAAAGGAAGTAGACAGAAGTGAAAATAACAGCATATAAATTATGCAAATTTTAAAGGTATATTATTGATTGAAAATATGCAAATTTACAGTCATCAGATGGAGTTTGGAGTAAAATTCTTTTTAGATTGATTTTTCCTAAAAATTGCTCAGAAGGTTTTCTATTCCACTTCTTGAGAGGTTGGTTTAGCTTGCGCATGCGTTTAATATTTTAAACGGAAGGGGATGGGGGTGTGATGCGTAGAACTTCCGAGGCTATTGACTGCTTCATCCAGGTTGATTGTTCTGTGGTACATCTGGTTCAAACTGATTGACATACATTACTTAAGCTGCATGGCAATTAGTATACCGTTTAACATTGGCTGGGAGGTTTCTCCAAATTTGTGGCAAATTTAAAGTTGAAATTTCTTGTATTATTTTCTATTCAAGTATAGTTTTAAAATACACTTTTGATTTTAAAAAAAAAAAAAAGGAAGAGAACCTGGTGAAAAAAAAACATGGCAATCACTTCGTTTCTGTTGTCCTCCCCTACCACAAAGCAAACTTGAATTTCAGTCATGAGAATCAGAGTGAAGACGTTGGATCGAAAAGATGAAGAACTGGACATTGCAGATGATGTAAGTTGCTGTTTATTCCTCAGTAAAGAGAAGTGGTCTGGGTATTTATTTTCTAGGCGTTTCTTTAATTGTGAATATCTTCACTGGATTTAAGGCAAGTCTTGGTGCTTTGCGGAAAGTTATAGAGGAGAAGATGGGTATTTTGGAATCGAGACAACGACTGATTTTTCAAGGACATCCACTTTTGAGCAATGATCGACTTCTGAAGGACTATGGTATTACAGATGGATTAACACTTCACATGGTGGAGCGTCCAGCCAACGCGTAAGTTATTTTTTGACAGTGGCTTTTTTGAGCGTGAATAAATTACACTGCAAATGTAACTTTCGGTATGTGCTTGTTTGGAAGTAACTGGATTTATTTTTTCTTTTTTTTTTTTTTTTTTTTTTTGCAGTGGCCTTCCATCTGGACTGAATTCGCAGCACTCTGATCTCGGACATGGTGGCAATGATGAGCACATTGAAAACGCGCGAGTTAATGTGATAAATGGTGAAATGGTTATCATACGCAATTCCGTATTTCAGGATACAGGTAGCACAACGGTTAGTTTCTGTGGAATACTAATAATTTCCAAAATAATAATTTCGACCTAGGAAAATATGCTTGACCTTGTCGCAAGATTGTTTCTAATTTTATAATTAATGTTGTAATATCTAATTCTATATGCAGTATAATTATATTTGGCTGTACAGTTGTTTGTTTGCAGGAGTTAGTAAGAGAGGCGCTTTCAAATGTGTTAGGTGCTGTCTTTGATCGCACTTCAGTTGATGTAGAAACTCAGGAAAACACACCGCGATCTGGTGATTTGACATTGCGAGTACATATTCGAGGTGCTAATGTACGTCATATGAATTCTGGAGCACTCAGTCGAATTAATTTCATCTCTGACGGATTAAGCCGCAGCGAGCGTACCTTACAACTTCTTGAGGTAAAAATTTTTGTTACAAAAGAATCATGACAGAAGTGATCTGTTCAGACGGCAGATATAACATTTTTTCCGAACTAGCTCATATGCGACCTATAGGCAGGTGTAGCTTGCTACCACCAGTGGACATACATTTCTTAGTAACCGGATAATTGGGGTGCTCTTAGTAATTTTATCGAAATTCTTAAACCTGCATTGTATTAATTAAGCAAACAATAAAAAAACTTTTCAGAAGGAGCCATTTTTATCGTTGATGGCTGAGGGTTATGAACGCGTTATGCCTCCCTTAAGAAATGATTTTGAACGTACAAAATTTGGTGAAACAGTTTTGGAATTAGAGGAAGTACTTCATATTCACCGTGCAGGTATTTACTATTTCGAAATTTTAAGATCGTAATTTCTCGTGTACCAGAAAATAAACATATTAGGTACCTAATAAACGAATAAGTCACCTTTACATTGAATTATTGCTTCAATATTGTTAAAAATTCCCAAATTTGGAATTATATGGCTTGGTTGTTTTGCGGTGGATTATCCGATAATTTACTGCATAATTAACTGCATTACCTGAAACTATTGTTAAAAACTGTTGTTTATCCATACTTAAATACTTTTCAGATTTGTCAGTTAGCTTTGATGACTCAGAATTAGATGATGAAGAAGGTAATTTTTTTATTATAGAATGTTTGAAACAAAATTTCAAAAGAAAATGAATCAGCCACTGATAAAATAGTTAACAGCAATTTTAAATGGTACGATTTCGCAACCACTATTCTGAACCTATTTTAAAGAATCCTTGCATGATTTCATTTTGCAATTGCATATGCATTTCTACCATTGCCGTCCTGCACTGAGTGACCAGCATTTCTCATAATAGTGATACGTTGCAAAAACAACCGTTTTTGTGGCAGTATATCTTTTCTCACTTCTCATTGCTTTCTTGACTGCAGATTTTTTAGATGAAACTCAGACAACAAGTTCGACACCGGACAATAATCCACACCAAGTTGTGGTTTTAAGGTTCCTTTGGTTAATAACTTGAGACTCCAAATACATTTGAACTTTTGATTGATTTTTATAAACAGTGTTTTAGCGGTACACAGTACAACTGTGCAGAACATTGTCTATTGAACTAAATTACCGAAACTGTTACGCTAGGCTGTTTGTAATATCCATATCTTATTCTAAATCTTAAGAACGTCCACGACATACATGGTATCGCGTTGTTGATTTCTTTGGTCCTAAATGTCTTTTTTTTAATCTAAAGTTTGAATGCCTATTGAATATTTTTATGTAATTTTCATTAAAATTTTTAGAAATGCCACACCAGATGATTACACGGTATTACTTCGACGAATACTAGGAGTACAAAATCTAGCAAATTACCATCTAAAGCATTATCATGACATGATTGTTAAACGGAACAATATGCCAAATAACGTAAGTTTTATGCATCCTAAGCATCTTATGAAGTTTACTGTGCTCTTTGATATGTGGAACCTTTTTTTATTCCGTCAGCAGATATGAATGAAACCAGTTCTTAAAAAAATAGAAGTCTTCTTTTGCATTTCCATAAGAGTTTATAAGTACTTTTGTTTTCGAAACATGTAAGCAGTGTTCTATTTCTGTGTATATTTTTTAGCGCGCCAGATGTATCGCATTATGTTTTCAAGAAAATTTCCGACGTGTTCTGCACCGTCTTTCGCATGCCTACCATTCAATCTCCGACATCTTCATTAATTATTCGGATCCCGACGCGCCTTTGGAACCAAGCGCTATGGAACGCCATGAAGATCCAACAACTGAGGTAAAAGTACATCATGGTCACATTCAAGCAAAACGTAGTTGTTAGTGAAATGTAACCAAAAGATGCGAAGGTTAGTTCTTTAAGTTATCTGTATGACGAAAATTTTAATTTGCAGATTATTCTTACTTTGGTATTTGCGGCACAAAATGAGCAGGGTTCTCGAGACAGACCAGTGTCTGAAGGAAGTCAACAACCTGCTGATGGTAGCATCAATATTCATCACATAGGTAATTAACTGTTCTTTAACATGCTTCTAAATATAACATCATTTACATTGTGAACTTCAAAAGACTTTTGTAGTTCCAGTAATTATTTTAAAGGGGAAAGCGGTTCTATATAATTGAAATAAAGAATGAAGCTCAGACAGAAATTTTCTTTTGGCTGATATAAGCTCACCTTTTATTTTTTATGCTGTGAAGTTCAAAATGCGAGTCAACCACGAGCTTTTCGTTTATCTCAATCTATGAGAGGTGGTCAATTACGATCACACCCAGTTTTAAATCCCACAATTCGAGCACCAACAGTTATTACAGTTCCAGACATTACTGCTGCGGGAAGTCGTATGCCATTCGTATCTTCAGGTGAGTAGATTTTCTTTCTTATTTGCCGGAATTGTAATGGACAGAAGTTGAAAAATTGTTACTTCAGGTCCAGTTCATGTACAAAGCGCTCGATTACATGTAGCACCTAATGCACATCCTGGAATGCGTATGGAAGCCTCTGAAACATTCAATTTAAATGCTAATCAAACAGAAGGAGAGAATCTTAATGGCCAGTCTGCTTCCTCTAATTCTGCAGGAAATCAAGCACAGTTTGGTTAGTAATTTTTATAATCGTAACAAAAATTCAGTTGCTTTCTGCTTTTACTCTATTGTTTATACATCATTAACATTCTCCTGATTTAGTTTTCCTATAACTTCCTGTGTAGAGATTTTTTTTCTGCTCAACATATTCAAAATTTACATGCTGAGGGAAAAATAGAGGCACATTTGATACCGTTGATCGTTTTTCCTTATCATAAGTTTTCTTAATTATTCAGCCTTCTCTACAAATATAGATGGAGCAATGAATACTGCTGTTCGTGGTGGTATTCAGAATTTCATCCGAAGTATATTGCCAAATGCTTTGGGGAACATGACATCTGTGCAAACTGGTCAAACTGGTAAACAGCATACATCATTATTAGTTGAGCATGAAAATGGCTGATACGATGAATTGTATTTTCTATTTTTTTTTCTTTCTGTTCACTTTATTTTTGGAAATCATTTTAGATTTCGAAAAGCTTAACTATTTATTTCACTTTTTTTTTTGAATCATCAACGACGCAGTTTAAATTAGTGGTATGGGTTAGTGTTCGTTAATGACGTTTACTGATAGTATTATGTTTGATTTAACATTCACTGTACTGTGAAGTTACGAAATATTTCAATGCTTTTTAGTTACGAGCAGTGCAGTTTGCAGAGAAACCATTTTTATAAAAAGTGCAATTTTCATCATAAATTAGGATCTATTTAAAATACTGGAATGTATTGTTGCAGCACTATCTAGTACTCAAACTGGTGCAAATGCTAGTCGTCGACGACATCCAGCGTTCAGTGTGCATAGTCATCAGCAGTCGGGACAGTCAGGTCAAATGCAGCCTTCGGCACGTGCATTCTTGGGTTCGTCAACTCCTGCATTCCATGGTCCGGGAATCGTTGGGCAAGTGATCGTACGTACAAATGGACCGGCAAATACTGAGGTGATTATGACATTTCTTATTTGATGTAGAACGTTATTTTATTAAAAGGATTAAAACTGGTACGGTTTATCATCTTATAAAACAAGTTTTTTATTTTTCTTTGCACTACGGCTCAGGCGGCTCGTCGTGCCCTTGATGCTGCAATGCAAGCTGCGACGGCTGCAGTGGGTGAAAACGGTGTGCATGTTCAGGTCAACGGATTGCCGCGAATTATACCATCTGTAGGCAGAAACAGGTGATTTTTCAGAAATGTAAACCATTTATTTTAGTTTTGAAGGATTTTGGGGAATCCTGAACATTCCCGTCTCGCTTTAGTGTGTATATTTTATGTACTTATGTATTTGGCAGCTATCTTATGTTAATCTTTTTTGCTTTAAGTTTTTTGAAACATAGTTTTTACTCGAAATTTGCATATATCTGACACTTTGCAACTATTATGGATTCGTTTATTTGTCTGAAGTGAATTGTACTATGCTTTTAAGAAGTAATATTATGTGGGCACGACGAACTTACACCAATCGGGGAGACAGAGAAGGAGGTTTAGAGGTGTGTTTATTTTACAGGCATTTTTCTTTTACAGAATCATTAAACTTTCATATCTGATCCAAGTTTCAAATGATAAGCAGCGGACTGTTGAGCTACTCATGTAGCGAACCTCTGTTAGACTGCATTTAATATGTAGAATCCTTATGATTCCTTGCCGAATTTTGCTGAGCACACTCATGCAAAATAAATCCCGTAATGTCATATGTGCTCATGATTGGACTGAAATAAGTTTGTTACTTTAAACTGTAATCTTTAAGGAATCATTTAAAAAGTGAGAGAGGAATTGAAGTTGATTGAACTATTCGAGAAATTTCTTTTCTTTTTTGTAGCATCCAAATGATATGTTCATTGGGCCTAATTATCCAAATGACTCAACAATTTATACGAATGACCCGCATTTGAACTGTCAAAGCAGTTTATGTAATCCTCGAGCAAATATTCACAATTCGGCAGCTTATGAAACACTGATAAGTGATTTGTATCAGGTAGTGTTCACAATTAAGCCGTTTCTAGATTCTATTTAAGCTACCAGGACTAATCTATGCTTTTGCCCCATCTTATAGTGCATAAATTTGCACCCCATTCAGAAATCAGTTTAGATACTATTTACCTTTTTTTAAAGAGATCCATGTTGATAACTAAATTTCGCGGACATAATCTTCTTGTCATTAGCCCTAAAATTTCAGTTTTAGGGAAATAGAGAATTTCTAGATCCTTGCATCTCAAATGAAATATTTCAGTCTTAATGGAAAATGAATAAATTGTTTTTTCCATTCCAGGCAACATTAAGATATAAAGAAAGTCTCGATCCCCAGTCATCTGAATTTGCTGATGTAGAAGCACTAGTACGTCGTTGGGTTAGTTCTTACAGTGTCTTACTGTGCTGTAGATTTCTATATTGCGTCAAGGCTGCATTCACAATTCAATATTGTTTTTCGTTCAACAGCTTTTGTTGCAGGATCAAGTCAGAGGCATACAAGATTCGGATGCTCATGTTGCCGTTAATCAACGAGGGGAAGCTCTCTTTGAACGCCCAGAACATTTCAAAAACGTTCTTACATCGATGTTAAGACGAGCAGTTGCAAATTTAGCTGATGCAGATGTTGATATTGCTCGTCGTTTGAATGCTTCGCAGGGCGAATATGATGTTTCCAGTATGTTACCAGAATTTTTCTTTTTTTTTTGAAATATAAGGATACTTATTTCTTCAGCTAATGATTTCAGGTTAAAAAACAACTCGGCTCTTTTATAATAAATCTTATTTCTAATGAAAGCTTGAAATTCTTTGCATTTTATAGATTATGGCATGGTACCGGTAATTAGTACACCACTACATGGATTCGAAGTTCCCGGCCCACCAATAGGTTCAATTGAATTAGATTCTGTGGACATTGTAAGCGTTTTATGCTTTGTCAATATGAAGTAGGGTTTCTTTCGTTGCGGTTTGAATGAAGCGTTTAAGTAAGTGGTTTAAATAAGTGAACAAGGTTGCTCATTTTATATTCTCCTATTTAAGATGTGTATAACCTTTTTTTTTAAGTAAAATTGCTCCATTACAACCTTACTTGTTTTTGTTTAAAAAAGGACTTCCAAATATACCAGAACACGTAAGAGGGCCTGAAAGGTAAGGTTAAGCTTACTATCTCAAATTACTCTGTTCACTTTTATAGAAAATCGATGTTTTCTAATAACACAGTATTTGAGAAATCATATTGAATCTTACAGGAGGCTTTTGATCCTTCGCAGGAAATGCAGATGAGAGATGATAACCTGGGAGAGGATTCAAACGCTAACCGCACTGATGCCACCCAAGAAAGTGTTTCGTCGGAAACTGAGGCATCTAATGCTGCTGGTGATGGTAATTTTTTTAAAAAATATTGAGACACGGATTAGGGGCCTATCTTAGTCTTGACATAGTGGTAAGCAACCTATGATGCTAACAGATTTTATTGAGCCGATGTGGAAAACTTGATATACTGGAAGCTTTTCTCATTTCTTCTTATTGACCCATCGCATTGAAATGGTCAGCTTAGATATCTTGGAACCAGTTTGAAGTTTGGTCAAAGTTTTATCCATTTCTCATCGCATGCACAAATCGCCCTTATTTTCAGGTAGTTCAACAGAAAATGATTTGAATATTATTGAAATGATAAGGACTTTATCAGATTTGATGCAATCAGGGCGTTCAACAACACTTGCGCAAGTGATGCGTGAGATAGGACAACCAGTTACACGCCTTGATACAGGTTCAGTTTGTTTTTCTGGAGTATTTTGTCGACATCTTTTGCACATGTCCACAATTTCCTTTTGTCTCTTGCTTGCTGCTTGGATTAGAAACACTTGGTTTATCTAATTTTTACAGGCTTTGTAAATTTGGTTATGGTGCTGGCGTACGAAATATTGCAAATTCCTGAAGTTGTGCAAATATTGAATGGAAATTTCTCTTCTTTAAGCAAAAATCGGCATCAAATGCGTCATTTTCTGATTCAGAATGTATTCAATGACAACTGCCGACCATCTGATGAAGGTTTTATTTGTTATTGCTTCATGTCATTGACGTTGGAAATGCTACGGTATATGTTGTTGATGGTCATATCGCACCAATGCATATGACCATTCAGAGTGTGTAGCTGTTTCATACTCCTTTATGTTGAACCTATCTTCGGCTTAATTAAATAAGGATTAGATTGTAATAATTAAGTGTATAGTGATTATTCCAGTCATTATATAACTCAGGTTTTTTCCTCATGCCTAATCTTATCTGCAGCTTTCAAAACAGCAGAGTAGAGTTGCAGAATGAGTTCATTTTCTACTGTTGAGGAATGTTAGGATTTTATAGATCTTAAAAATGCTGCTGAACGTGTAGCGTTAGCAAAAGAGAAGTTGGATCGTTTTCTTGCATACAGCGATGTTCATCGTTACGCGGATGTTGATGGTGTTGGTCGAGTGGATCTAGTTGCCAGTGTTTTACGTTTGGAGAAGCGAATTGTGGAAGAATTCTTGCGCCATTTGATGCGTACCGATGATGGTAAATATTGACTTAGTACTTTTATTGAATTCAGCAACTTTTTTTTCTACCTCAATGAGTTGCTTTTGTTCAAATTATGAAACAATGTCACGTTAACAATTTGTCATTAGATCTAACGCCGGAAGAATACTCGAAAACCATTGTCGATATGTTCACAGCTTATGTTTATCGAGCTGTTCTGCTAACAAATTTGTCAATGAAGGGCCAACCTTACGACTATGAGAACCTTCTGCTTCGTTTTATGGTTATTTTTCTAAATTTAAACTATCTGTACTTTAATGCAACTATCATTACTGTGGTTCATGTTAATATTACCCCTATGCATTTCTTTATATCATTTTTAGTTTCGAAATATTTCAGGAAACACCTGCAAGAATCACCGAGCAACATCTGTCAGTTTCAATGGCACAGATGAGTATGTCTCATATAAGGCTTTTATTGCGTCGGGAAACTCCTTTTACTGTTCATGACATGATGGAAGATATTGTTCTTGCAAATGAAGGTATTACTTTTTTTTTGTTGTTCAATGCAGTGAGTACATTGGGAGTTCTTGGTTCATGATTGAAGCTTACTACTTGCCAGATTTGGTTGTGCATTAATATCATGAAAGAAATACATGGTGTTAACTAACATAACTTTTCATTCCATCTGTCTATTAATTAAATCATCTAAAATTTGGATCGATTTACTGATAGGACAAGTGTCTGGACTAACATGAAACTTTTGAAAATATCTCCATTATGCTTCGATATTCTTAACTGTGATACTGCAGTTCTACGGTAGGATATCCATCTGAGTTCCTTCAGATGTTAGATTTATACAAATGATTTAAAAGATTGAAATTAATATGCAAAAGATTAGATGATCAAACAGCTGAATCGAGCAGTTTTACTACAAATGATCAAACAGCTGAATCGACCAGTTTTACTACAAACAGTGAAGTCGGATGTGTGCCATCGGATTCCTCTTCTAAATGCGATGAGGTTAGTTCAGCAGATTTTTAAATATTAACATTTAAGCATCCTCTCTGAATAATTTTGTAGATTATATAACATCATTATTTTTAGCCAGGTAAAGAAAAAGATGATAAAGATAAAAAATCGAATGAGCCAAAGGTGCAAGACGCGCAAGAGAGTGTGGCAGGTGGTAGTTGGATGTCTATTTTACCAAAGGTTTACTTTTTTTTTGAGTAATTCTAGAATCATGGATTGAAGACTTTTCAAACCTTAAACATCTTTTATGATCTTAAAGAAACATTTAGACTAAGGGAGTAAGAGTGTAAGAATAGCGTCCTTAAAATTTTTTCCATGGTAGAAACAGACATTGAACTAGAGAAAGAATACTGCAAATTAATTGAAGTTTTTGATTTATATCAAGGTTTATGGTAATTAAATAAAGGAAAAAAAGAATAAAGGAAATCTAATTTTCGTTATTTTCTTTTTTATAAGTTTTTAGCGTCATTATTTATTCATAATAAAATACTATTGAGAAGTCTTAATCATTCGATAGATGAAATTAATTTGTACGAGTAGATTTTTGTTGAATGCTGGTTTGTAGAAGTGATGGATTGCGCAGCTATTAATTATTCCTATTAAAAAAAAAGTGAGCATCGGTATTTTCAGGATTGGGTCTCTGTAATTCAAGATGACAAGAATCATTCAGTACCTAGAAATGTAAAATCATTTAGTGATGCTTATTTAGGTGGTTCTTCAACAAAGAAAAAGGTTCATTGTGTTACAAACAGTAATAATGTTTTTTTTTTTTTTTTGCTAAGCTTTGATTCTCAGCACTATTGGAATTCTTACGCACAGAGGGGCAACTGATTAATGTTTTCTGGTCTTATACAAATATTTGTAGTTAGGATCTTTTATGTTTCAAGTAACATTGTCAGAAGCTAGCCATCTATCTGTAGTTTTATTTAAGGGAATGAAGGTAACTACAGAAGGCTCTTCGGATGGTATGGTGTCTTCTGCCGTCAAGAGATCTTTGGAGGAGGCTATGTCTAGTTCTGGTTTCACACCTGCAGATGTATATCCTACAACATGTTTTTTAAAAATCAGTCAATCAAATTTTTTTTTTTGAAGGGAATCAGATTGTAGCTTTTTGCACAAGTAAACTAAACAAAACTTTATGTTGAGTGAAGTCGTAATGAGAAGATGGATTTTATCAGTCAAAATTTTTGTAAAACGGTTATGGAATTGTGTAAATAAAAGTGCCACAGATATGTGCTGAACATTTTAGGCTCCCACTTCGGCTGAAGCAACAGATGTACTGCAGAATGAATTTGATGATTTGGTACGACAGCGAGTGGCAAACGATGAGAAATTCGAACCTGAGAAATATCCAGAATTGAATAAATTCCTGAAAAAAAAAGATTCCTAATCAGTGGAAATGACAAGGGAAAAGGAGGAGGCACTTATCACTATTTTATTTCCATGCAGTTTTGTCCAATACATTTTACTTGCCTGTAACAAATTCTTATCTATACTTTCTGTTTTGTGCACCTTAATTTAAATATTTATTTAGGAAATGGAAGAAATCTGGTCGATTTAGGTAATGAGAAAAATAAATAATTTAAGAAGCAGAAATTAGATTCAGAAAATTATAGGAAATAGGAAAAATGCATTCACCGTCATCGGGCCTTTTTTAGTCTCGTCCTTTATGCTAAGCTCAAATTGCCATAATTAGTGATATTCTTATTGAGAAATATATCGATTACGTTTTTTTTTTTCTAATACATATACTTTCGTGAAAAGAATGCCTCAGTTATGCGCATGAGCGTCACCATTTCTTTTGCTTAATGGCCACGATAATGATTTTATGATGAAAAAAAGGTTTCACTTCTATGTGTGCACATCACGATTCAAAAACAGAAATAAATGAAGCAAATGTTACGATACAAAATTATCTGACAAATATGTAAAACAATCTGCTGCTTTTCAGTGCACAGTCATTTCTTAATTTTTTTTACAATTAATCATGTTCTCCTTAAATGTTTATTATGCATCGCCTAATTAAGCAAGCAAAATGAGAATAGGAAACTTCATTTCAACTTTTGTCGTTTATATCGTATTTTTTGAAGCAAGGTAATCCCTTCGATTAAATACATAATTATGGGATAAATGGTTTATGTATATATGGTGAGTAATTTTCTAGAACACTCAAGATTGTTCCACGAATATGTAATAAGATTACATTTGTAATATTGGTCGAGAATAGATGAGAATATTAAATTCTTGTTTTGAATTATTCAGTATCAGATTCGATTGTAGTTGATCATCATTACGGTAGAATAGCATCAATACTTTTCCCAACTAGCATTATGAATGCAAACCAGGAACGACGAGTCCACTTACGTGGTGGGTCAGATGTGACTAATAAATTAATGAAAGCAATGGATGACACTATTGTTAAGGTTTGTTTTAATATCTGAATAAAAAAGAAAGATGCGCTTCTATTCATTGAATGTGATATTGTAAGAACAATTTGAATGCAGGAAGAATTCGTTTTTGGTGATCTTTGTGTTACTGTTACTCGTGATCATATCCTTTCATCACAATGCTATCATCCCAAAGCAGTCAATAACTGTTGTTCAAAATGTCAGGTTGTTATTATTTGTATTCCTATTCATAATAAAAAAATAATATTGAAAAGGGAAAACAACATTTTCATGGTTTAGGTTTGTGAATATACTCATATGCTAAAGCTACCACATTTACCGGATATGATATTTCCAAATAATTCGGTGATTATTGCATATCCCGATGAACCAGAATTGCGAATAAGTTTTAATGCTTTTGATGCATTGAAATTTGTCGACACCACTTCATATCCCGATGTGAAGGTAAAATAATTTGTGAAATATTAATTTTCTCCTTCAATTTATATTTCTATTAAATTTCACCTCAGTATCAGGAATGATGTTGTTTATTTAATGAGGTTT
Organism: Wuchereria bancrofti; assembly: GCA_005281725.1. NCBI lineage: Eukaryota > Metazoa > Nematoda > Chromadorea > Rhabditida > Onchocercidae > Wuchereria > Wuchereria bancrofti. The sequence goes on along the minus strand of SSBO01000012.1, from coordinate 9,400,965 downwards.
GATTAAGCAGTCAAATCATTCTGTTCTTATCCATTTAATCACTTTATCAATGAGTAGATTAAAACAGTGTAAGCATATCACAAATACTGAAGATGGAATTAACATAAAATACAACTTCCAATTTATAATGTATAATTTACTATTAAAAGATTGGACCGAGCGAGAAATGGGAGCAATCAATAAGTGATATGAATCATTTTCAACGAAATAGTCAACCGTTTGATTGGACTTACACAAGTAATTACAAAGGGACCGTGGAAGGTTATATGGTACTATCCCTTTTATGTTTTTGATCACTTTTCCATCTTTCATTTTAACTGACTAAAAAAGAAAAATCCCTAACATGTTTTTTAAGTTGATTTAAGAAATTTGATGTTGTTTTAAGAAAATTCATAAATTCGTTTTAGGTAGTACCAACCAAAGAAACGATTTCGATAGAAAAGCTGAAACGTCGTGATCCGATTAGTTTTTATTCACAGCTGATACTTTATGAAGATGAATTAGCTGATAATGGATCATCCAAGGTGTGTCAATTGAAAATTTACTTTTTCTTTAAAATGAAAATATATTATTTATTCAATTTTATCTCGATTTTTAAGAAAGAACCGGGAATAGGAATTATAATGAAGTTTTCTGTTTAGGATTTTAGCCTTAATTTTTGACATTATCTGAAAAATTAACATAAATACATTTTTGTTTGTCGTATATTAATTTTGTATTTTAAACAAATACTAGCAATACTTTTTAAATATTGTATCTTCCAGATGAGCATACGTTTGAGGGCTATGCCAACCTGCTTATTTCTTCTCTGTCGTTTTTATCTTCGAATCGATCATGTTTTGGTTCGCATCTGTGATACAAGACTTTATAAGGACCTTGATTCAAACACATTTTTGAGAAAATGGACACGTCGTGAACTTAAATGGGCCAATTCATCACCAGTGGTATTTTTCTTAAATGAAATAATTTGGAAAAAAGATGGAATTTGTGAAGCTAAGGCGTTTTGGTTTATTCCGTTAGAATTAATCTTTTTCGTTCTTTTTTTTTGATCTTTTTGACATTTGATTTATAAAGAAACATAGGCTGAAGAGATGATATTGATTTATGACAGAATTTTTTTTATAATTCCTTTTTTTCTAACTAGTACTTCATTTTCTTCATCGAATTTTATTATTACATCTTAATCTTCTAGGTACGAAACAATATATTAAATCCAGATTTTATTTATAATTATTTGCCAATCGTGGAAGAAGAAATGACAAAACTAATCCCACTACGACATTATACCTGACTAGTGTGCCTTTTTTTTCTTGTTTTATTTTCTAATATCATTTATTCTAATTGGTTCAACTGTAGTCATGTAGTAAAAAGTCGTAATGTGTATTTTCACATTATTTTTCATCATATCCATGTTTTACTGGAAATGATAATTTATTTTATAGGTTTTTAATATTAACACATATTGAGATGATTTTCCTTTTTTTATTAGATTGTAGAAGATTTAAATAAGCAAATATTCAAATGAAGATACACATTAGAGGAAAAAAAAGCCGTGAAACTAATTAAATTTGTGGGTCTCTAGGTAGTCTTTTTTAATTTCATATACATCTATTTTTGCAGTTTATAGAAATTTTGTATATTTACAGTTTTGATATTTCTTTATGTAATATATCTTCATATCTTTTCCAACTAATATTTCAATATTTACAATACTATAATTGTTATACTTTGCTGTGTTTGAAATTTGTGAATAAATCTTGACTGTCAAATGTGGCATTTGAGTGGGAATTGAGAGAATTTCATCGTATATCTTAAATTCACTTTAAAACTTGTTTAGTGAACCCAACGGCAGTATTATGGAAACAAATGTCAACTAAATTTTGTCAGGTAAAAGAGATAAGATTTGTTAAAGTTTGAAAATCTCTAAATGGTGCGTTTTAATTGCAAATTATATGAAAAGCGACTTATATTCACGTAATATTTCAATTAATCATAAAAGAATTAATAAACAGTCTTCTGAATAAACAGTCTCTTCTGGTTTCAAATACAATGTTGTACTAATGAATACTTAAGTACCAGGTTTTCTTATTTCAGAATTTTCATTTCCAATTTCAGGTTCATAATAGCAGTAGAAATATTTAGCGAATAATTTCCATATATTACTTTGAACTCTATCAAATATTGTTAAGAATTTTACGGGTACACACTGTATGATGTAATTAATTATTCTTTACATATGTATGAAAAAATCAAAAAATTTGAGAAGTCCATTTTAAACTTTCAAACTAATGAAAATTTATATTAGCTGAAAAGAAAATTTGAAATAAAAATAAGATGGACCCTTCTAAATTATTTCTGTTTTTAATTTCATATGATATTACAGAAAGAAACGAACAAACGAATTCTTTCATATTACAAATAGGTACAGCAACAAATTATTTTAATTTTATTGAAAAATGAGCAACCATGATAAAATGTTAATTTAACAATTATTATACAATATTCGGATATATATCGAACTATACATACATAATATGGCAAGTGTAAATATAAAAACCATCAATAATTTATGTTATTTATTTTGTTTATATGCCAAATTTTAAAGTTCTTCAAAATTTATTCTTACATTCATGCAGAAAACGAAAGTTGTATGTATTTGACACATTCAATAATAATCAAATCATCACATAATTCATAAATCTTTTTTTTAAATATTTCAAATGTCTAAAATCTTTTTTAGTGGCAAAAAAAAGGAGAAAGAAAAAAGCAATTATGAGATAAAAACAGAAAAAAATGAAAAGTTTAGCTATTAAAATCTCACATAAATTATTTGCTATTATCAACTTTTTTTTGTTCTTGATTTTCGTGTTCAGAATATGGCAAAGTTAATTTTGAAATATTTATAAATTTGATTTACAGAATTTGATTTAATACTAAATATTAAATTTTTATAATTTTAAACAATGTAGGAAAAAAATACGAAAAAAGAGAGACATAAAAGCAATAAATATCTATTTGAAAATATTAAAATAAATCAAAAAATATTGTTATAATTTGTAAAAAAAAAAAGAATTATCCTATACAATTTTATTTAATTATGAAATACAGAAGCAAATGCTTTCTTAACTTCTTCGCGTAATTTCATTTCACCTAAGCGAAAATCGGTAGCGATTTCTACGAATTTATCATGAATAATTAATTGTGGATTGATAAATTCAATTGAATCCTGAAAGAAATGGTTGAGATTTATTGAATGGAAAAGAAAAGAAATAGATTACATTTCTTTGTTTTCTGAAGGATTGAAATAATACTACAATAAATCACATTTTTGAATAATTAATAATCAATAGTAGTAAATTTTCCGTCCTTTCTTTTTGTGTTTTTCCTTTTCTTTGATTTCACTTTTGATGACATTCATTTAAAAATTTTAAATCAATGCTGAATTCAAGTTTTATTAACCTTTAAAATGAAATGTTTGAAAAAAAAACAGTCTTTTACGGACGATCTAATATATTTTGCAATTATTAATAATGAACAAAAAAAAAAGAAACTATTAATCAATAAATTCAATTTTCAATCAATAATCGTCAGTAAAAGTTCCATTCATAATAAGTTATTAGTATTTTAGATAAATTTATACAATTATTAAATAATGAGTTTAAAAAATTTGAAATATTTTTTAATCAAAATAAATTAACCTTTAATGGAAGTGGGATACCATTTTTTAATGCTTTAACAAGTTGTGGTCCAAGGAATGTTTTGGCTAATGGAGCAAGTTGTGCAATTGAATTACTAGTAAGACCTTTTATGGCACTTCGATGCAACCTAAAAGCAAAACATTTGTTTGTTTATTTATTTTGTTTTTTCCCTTTACTTATGTTTTTTGTTTTCTTAAACATTGGCAATGAAATATATTGTTTAACATAATTTATTGCAATAATTTCTATTTTATGCTTAAAAATTGTTATGCTTAATAAATGTTTAGCAAAATATTGCTTTAATGAAACATAATTTTTAAGATTATTATTGAATTCAAATAATTTGCAGCAATTTTTGATTAAAATAAGACAAAAAAAAGAAACTATGATTTAACTTTAGCTCTAATAAATTTTTTTTTTAATTGTCGCCAATAAAAACATTAAATTCCGAAAAGAAAAAGGAACAAATTTTTATTACCTTATATCAAATTTGTTAATTTTTAAAGCTGCAGCAAATTTTTCATCTTCAATAAGTAATCGAAAATCTGCTTGAAGATCCGCTGTGCTTACCATAATTTGTTTTTTTCTACGACCATCATTTATATATGTTAGCACACGATCTGTATTTTATTAAACATCATTAAAATAATTTTCTTTCATTTCAATTTCATTTAATTTAATTTGTTTTTTCTCTTATACTAACTTAATTTAATTGTAACTTTTATTTTTTGGATTATAATTTTGTAAATTTAAGCTAAAAATATTTAATAAATTATGATAAATATACAAAAAAGAAAAGAGAAATTAAGTTTATAGGAAAAGTAGAAAACTAAAAATTAAATAATAATAATAATAAAAGAAACGAAACGAACTTTTTAAATCAATAGAACCTGTATCTTTGGAAAGCCGAAATTCAGGTATTTGATGTGGTAATAATAAGAATGATGATGATGCATTAGGATAACGATCAGCTATTTCTGGTATTAACATACCCAAACAAAAGGATGATACAAAATTTCCATTATTACGTTGTGAATTATCACAACTTGTTCGAACAATTGGCTTATATTGTATTGGTAAAATATTTTCATCAATCTATTATTATAAAATAATAAATAAATTAGTGAAAAAATTTGAATTTAAAAGAAAAATTTCAATTTTTTGAAATTTAAAAATATGAATTTAATTTAAATGTAATTAGATAAGAGATAAACAAAAACAAAAAACTATCGTTTTTTTCTTTTCTTTTCTTTTGTTTTTACCTCAACGATCATCCGATCGCCTTCATATGCATGATAAAGAAGTGAATTGAAGAGATACTCCGAACCGTAAAAGTACAACATTCTGGATGAATCATTTCCGGTACGCATTATTGGAGCATTAAATGGTATTGGACGATGATCATTATCATATTTAACTTCACCTCAAGAAAAAAAATTATTTTTAATTTTTTTTTGTTTTATTTAACTACATGTAATCCAAAATTATGTACATAATTAATTCGTTTTTTCTTTTTTTTGAAAGTACAAACTTTAAATTTTGTTTACACATAGAATATTTATTTTTTTGTCCCAACTTTAAATAATAAATGTTGTTTATATTTCAAGAGAACAATTTTTGTGCAATGTTAATTGCAAAATATATATGTATGGATATATTGTACTGATAATTAAAATTATTTTTAATTACTTTTAAAACTAACATTGCAATATGTATTATTTGGACAAAAATTGTAAAATTATTTCATATTAATTAAAATAATTGCAAAATTTTTGTTCAAATTTTCTTTTCTTTCTTTTTGTTTCAACAAATTTTTGAAATATTTTTAATAAGAATTCGAGCAAAAAAAATTGAATAAACCTTTTTGTTGTGTTTCAAAATAATCCGATGTAACAATTGGATCATTAATATTACGATTGTCAATGTATAAACCATTAGTGAGACGACGAAAAAGTTTGCTTACAATCATATTATCAATCAAATTAACAGAATTAAAATGATCAGTTAAATTTGTAAATGCTAAACGCTGCAAAAGAAGAAAACAAAGGAGTAGAAAATATTAATATTTCAATTTCGTTTTTTTTTTTCCTTTTACATTCATTTTATCATTGCCATTATTTTAATGCCTAATATTATTATCATAAAAAATTTTGTAACATTTTAGTTTTATCATACAAATTTCTTTCGTCTAATAAATTACCTGAGATAAAAATTTTTAATTTAAAAAAAAAAAAAACTTCTTTGAAAACATAAAAACTTTAGGCGGGAAAAAAAATTTTCTTAAAAGTCTTGCGAATAAAAAAAAAGAAAAAAATGAAAAACATATAGCACTTTATAATTGATTGAGTTTCAATACTTTATAAATGATGAAAAAACTTTAACAGAAACTCTATTAAAATGTTCATTTCAAAATAAAAATTCTTTATTATTTATCATTTGACTATCATCCTTTTATAGAAAAAAAATGATAACAAACAAAAAATAAAAAATTGTTAAATGTTTTATAAAATATTATTACCTGAAAAAGACTTGGTGAACTATTTTCAATAATTCTTTGTAAACTATTACAAAAAACACTTGGAATTTTTTGTCGTATTATTTCATTTATTTGTGCCTGCAACTGATAAGTAAATTATATGGATAAGATAATAAATGATTAATTTTTGTAAAACAATGATAAATTTTATCAATAAATTTAATTATATGCTGTTCCAGAAGATTATTTTATTGAAAAGATATTTGGTTTAGTATTTAAAAGTTAAAAATTATTTTCATCTATTATTTCAATTATATGATTTAGAAAAGTATTATAATATATATATATATATATATATATATATATTGTAAAAATTTTCTTCGTTCATTTTTTTATTTCATTTTAAAATGATTATAAATAAATAGGAATGAAAGAAATCTCAGCTATTTATTAATGAAATGAAGCATTTTTTTAGTTTCTCTTTCATTCTCACTCTTTTAATTAAATAAACTTTCTACCTATCTAATAGTCATTAATATATGCAATAAATAATACATTAATATATATAATCACTAGTGTGTGATAATTGATAATTATTAGAAAGAGTAAGTAAAAGAAGAATTATCATACATCAATCACTTTTCACTAATTTATAATTATGCAAAAATTACGAAAACAATAAACTGCTAATACCTCAATCATTTTTACAAAACCATTTAATGCACCATTAGCACTTATGGAAAAATGACTGTAATGAACGATGGTAGTACAGCCAACAACCTGAAATGAAATGATAAGAAAATTTAGGAGAGTAACAAAAGATACAATAGAAGTAAAAATGAAATATCAATTCAGAGATTATATTTTTTACAAAATTTAAATAAAAATTGTATTTGAGCTACCTTCACTTCTATTAAACCATTCATAGCTCTGCTAAATTTTGTTTGTAGTCGAATGCTCATTTGTCGTAAATCACCTGTTACGGAACCGGTTACTGGTATCAATGCTACTGTTCCAGCAAATCGTCCAGCTAAACTGAAATTATTTTGCAACTGTATAAATTATTGATTTTTCTTTTTTTTGCATGTTTATTTTATTTCAAATAATTAGTAATTTTCCAATATTTGGTAAAGGACAAGTTGGCAGTGGTGTGATGAATTTTTTACCTGAAACTAAATCCAAACGAAGCTTGTTGAATTCCTAAAATTCACTAAAGAATAGATGAGAATTGCCCAATCATTTGAAGATTTATGAGATTATCGAATTGTATAAATTAATCTGGAAAGCCTTTATAGCTGTTTCATGATGTAATTGTAAAAATTTATTCATATTTTATTATTTAATATACGTAATATAAATAAAATTATCTTATCCGTTTATAACATTCATGCAAACAAACACTATCACTAATTAATTATATAATTGAAATATTGTTAAGAAATAAAAACAAACAAACAAATCTTACGCTATATCCATTCGATCCATTTGAAAGACAACATAGGATGGTGAAACAAATTCCAGTGACGTGTACTGCGGTGGTGAATAACGTAACACGTTAACATTATATAGTTGAACTCGTCCTGTTACACCTAAAAATATTATTATTAAAAAAAAAGTTATCACTTAAATACTTAAATAAAAGTATATTTTATTAAATGGAGTATATATATTTCAATTATTAAATAATTTAAAAATTAATGGCAACATTTTTGACCATGTTCAGAGAATGAATGCATTGTTTGAAATCCACTTAATTGTGAAATTTCCTCATTTAAAATTTTCACACCAATTTGTTTGATATGTTCTGCACCACTCTTTGTTAAACGTACTTTAACTGCTGGCCAACCTAAATTTTTATTTCAAAATATTCATTTTCCTTGAATTATTAAAAAATGAAAGATGAGAAAAAAATAAGTGACAAAAATTATCAACAATAAGAAGTTCATTTAATTAAGGATTAAAAAAAGAAGAAAAAAATAAGTGAGATTAAGTTGTAGAATGTAAAATAATTCATTGCTTTATGTCTCCCACTTCTTTTAAAAAAAATTTACTAATAAAAAGTTTATTTTTCAGTGATTTTTTAACATTAAATAAACTTAAATTTTGATTTTAGAAGCTAGGAAATTGTTATTTTGTGCGAAATTTAGTATGACATTTTCAAAGATTAATCCTTGAAGATAAATTTTAATAGGAATGAAAAAATAAATTGCAAAAAGGTTTAATATTAATAGTAATATTTGCTTAATATTTGTAAATTAACATTTTTAACCATTAACTACTACCTATAAGCTCTAATATAGAACCACTCAATTATTTATATAAATTTGATTAATGAGTTGTTGATCAAATAAATATAATACGTTTGAAAAATTATAGTAATAAATAAATCATTTAAGATACAGCAATAAAATTTAAAAATGATTATCGTTTTTGAAAAAAAAATATTTTGTTCAGAAAATTTTATCACATACCTTTCAGATATTTTTGTTTTTCATGTTTATTTTCTTTTATATATATATATATATATATAATAGATACTATTATAGAATGAAAGAATGATGGTAAATTTTTTAAATTTTTTCTTTTCTTTTTTTGAAATTATTAAAAAGAACGAATCACCTGGTGCATTATTCCATTTTGATGGCTTTTCAAAAACAATACGGCATTCTGCTACTAATAGAAATCCTATTAGCTGAATGATTACAGACGAATGATAAATCATACAGAAAAATAGTTCCGGATTTTTTTTTATACTGAATAATAGTCACTCAAAATGATTATCAACTGAATACAGTATATAGTATATCTTTTGTGATAATTTCCTTTAAATGAATATTTTTAATTCTTACTTTTTTTTAAATTTCTTTTTTCTTTTTCTAAAAATTAAAAAAATTAGAAAGTTAATGATAAATAAAGAGAGAGAAATAAGAGAAGAAATAAGAAGGAGAAGACAAAAGTGGAAGGGAGAGAGAAGGAGAGGGAAAAAAATGGGATGAAATGAGTTGAGTGGTTTACTCTTGATGATGTACCGATTGACTGACTGACAAGGTATGAGAAATTTTTGCCTACCAAACATGATGACGATTATCTATCGGTCATCTTGTCATCATTATTATCATTGTCGTTGTTATCATGGTATCGAGCCAACATCACCTTCAATAATTTTACTGATGATCATCTCCGAAAATTTTTCAAAACATGATAAAGATTCCGCTACTTGTTTTCCTATTCAATTCAAATCTTCCGCTATCTCATATCTATCTATTCATATTATTACATATACAAATCAAATCCACTGTTCTTCTTTTCAAAACCAGAACAAACTTGAAAAGAGTTTTAATTCTTTATATGTCATAACGTTTGGATTATTGGTGAATAATAATGGTTAATAAAATGATTTAAGTTATTGTTCTTATCATCAATATTATCACTAATAGCTTGTTATTATTACAAAATTATTGTTGTTACCACCACTATTAACATTATTAATATTATTATCATTATTATTATTAATTATCATTTATACTATTATTTACTATTACTATTATTATTATTAACTGTCATTAATATCATTATTATTACTATTAATTATTATTAATAATAATATTATTACTATTATTACAAAGTCATCAGTATCATTAATATTTTAATGAAATTTTTCATCTTATAAAGCAATCATGAAAATTATTCTTAAATTAAATGTATTAAATTTTGAAATAACTATAAAAAAANATTATTATTACTATTAATTATTATTAATAATAATATTATTACTATTATTACAAAGTCATCAGTATCATTAATATTTTAATGAAATTTTTCATCTTATAAAGCAATCATGAAAATTATTCTTAAATTAAATGTATTAAATTTTGAAATAACTATAAAAAAATAATAGTGATAAACAATAATTTTAATTTATAATATATTAAAACTTTATTATCAACACATGCATACGTATTTAAACACATCACTACGTCATACTAACATATTCATTAATAAATTTTATCAAAACTATTTACAACTATTGTAAATTAATTTTTCTCACATTAATATCAACTTGAATATGATGCAAGATGCAATAATAGTAATTAATTCTTCAAAATCTAAACGCTTAACTATTTTGTCAATAATCTTAGACAGATAGATAAATTAATAATTTTATAACCGTTATATGGACATTTTTGGTTTTGTTTGAACTAATTTTTTTTCCAACTCTTTCTCCTTACTAACAATACTATCAACGTATTATCTTTTATTGCTATTACATTTCCTCATTCTCTTCCTCTTATCATATCAAAAGATGATGCAGTAAAATGACCGAAGAGATTATTGTGGTAAGTTTATAACATTGAAATGAAAATATCATGATCAAATTAGTGGTACACGAAACTGGATTTTGCTTTTCTTTCCACAACTATTTGTTTTAAATTTCGGGTCAAATTAAGTTCAATTTCAAAGATAAAGAAAAAAAAGAAAAAAAGGGTGGAAGAAGGTGAATATGGATAAGAAGGGTAGATGGATAAATAAAAACGAAAAATGTAAAAATATTTAAATTTTCTTTCTAAAGAAATAACAAAAAAGTTTATGAGTCGGATAATTAATCAGCAAATTATTTAATTTATTATTTAATCATATTTATCATGTTTAGATATAAAAATATGTCTGTGTGGGTGTATGTATTTCTTGTTAACAACAGTTAGTTGATTCTATAAATTAATTTTTAGCAAAAATTTACACTATTTATAAAAAGTGAAAGTAATGGAAGGGGGAGAAAAGATAAAGAGAGGAAGAGAGAGGGGGACAGAGATGGAAAGGAGAGAAGGGAGGAGAGGGAAAGATAATGCACAAAGACATTTCACAATTCTTCCAACAAACAATGTCGTTAAAAATTATTTCATTTATAAACTGCATGTATGTGTGTATGTGTATGTATTTTAAGGACGGGGTTAAATCAAAAGGACAGGAAAAGGAAGGAAATGAAAGGAAAAAGGGAAGGATTAACTGACCGATAAACTTATCTAAGTGTGCACTTTAAAATGAGTTTCAAAAATTTAAAAAAAAAAGTAAAACATTTTTCCTAACTTTATGTGGGTGCAAAATGGACATTTTTTTTTGAAAACAATGGAGGGAGAGGGAAAGAGAGAAAGAGAGGGAGAGAGAGGGGAAATTTGAAAAAAATGTAACAAAAAGTGACAATTTCTTTTATAAAAAAACATCATTTATTGTTAGGAATGAATATATTATTTTCGTTTTTCTCTTCATCTATCTCATTATAGCTTATTCATTTCATTTCAACAAATTTTTAAATTTTAAATTTGCAAAAGAAAAAAACGAAAAACAATTAGAAGGAGAAGCAAAGAAAACAATGAAAGAAAAAAAAAGAAAAAGGAAGAACCATAGGATTATAACTGATTTTGTTAAGATTTGAGCAGTTGCTTATCACTGTGTTACATTTAAAAATTAAACCAGCTCTATGTATTTAGATGAATATTTTTATTCATTAACAGATTATTTGGTATGAAAAAATTTTTTCTGATTAACAATTTATTAATTTTAAATTATAAATTAATTGATTGCAAAAAAAATTTTTTTTTCTGCAATTTTCCTAATGTATTACTCTTTTGTTTCCTTTTTGCCTTTCTTATTTGTACAATTTGTTATTGACAGTGCATTAATTAATTAAACTATTTGATTAGAGTAAATCTATTCCAAATAATTGCTACACATATCATATTTATTACGTAAAACTTTTGCTATAAAATAAGAAATGTATGCCAATTAATATTTGAATAATTTTGATGTGAAATATTGATTTGATAGTTGAATACAAATTTAGTTTTTAAACAAAAAATCTTGGAAAAAAATCGAAATTATATATTATTTAAATTGGGATCAAATAAGAATAGTTTATTTTTTGAATACATTTTATATGGTTATTTCACTTTATTTACGCATAAAAATTTTAATCTGTAGTGGTTAATTGCATAAGATTTAAACAAAATTAATAAAAATTAACAATTTTATCTCAGTTAAATTATCCATTCATTAATTTTTCTTATCTTCCAAAAGATTTTGTTACTTTCAACGCGAAAAACTTTACACTTATTCAAAAAGTATATGTTTATTCCTCTTCTCATTTTATAAACTTTCAATTTTATAAATCTTTTAAAAATTGAAATATCTACTACGATTTTCTTTTATTTTTTGTCTCAAATAGCGATTATCTTTTTTTTAACGAACTTTTCTTTTTTTTCCAAGAAAATGCTTATTATGACATCAATTTGAAGCGTATGTACGTAATAGTTATTTTTGTTAACAAATTTTTGCAAAAATATAACAAATATATAATATATTTCAAAAATTGAATTGAAATGTTGCTAATTTGAAAATTTGTTAAAACTAAATGAATATACTAGAAAATATAAATTCTTTCAAATATTGGAAAAGCTAAAAAAATAATAACCTAACTTTGATAAAATTTTGTAGTACCACACTATTTCAGTACATAACAAAACACTTCATTGTACATTAAATACAATACCACATCATCTAATCTTATCATATTTCATATCATATCATCATATTCAGAATGCAATCAACAGCATTCAGGTTAGTTTCATTCCGTAGTTTTTTCCTTTTTTTTAAAAAAAAAATTCTGTCTTATACATTTAATCAAATTCTACATTGTTAAGAAATGAAAAATGTTAATTCATTTTTCATTTCTCTTTTTTTTCTGACAAAACTTTAAAATTTATCAATCAATATACGATCAGATACCACTTAGTATATTGGTTTTGAAAAATGAACAACTGTCTTAAATTATAGCACATTAGTAAATTTTTTTTCGTCACTTTTTCTATTTAAAATTTTTGAAAAAAGGGGAGAAAAAAATTTTTTGTAAAGACAAAATAAAAATTTCATCTTCTTCTTTTATCTCTCTCTTTTTTCTATTATTAGAAAAATTTCGATCATTTAGGAATTAATAATTTTATTTAATGTTATAGATTTCTTGAAGTGTCAACGGAATATTGTCAATCCAAGAACAACAATTTGACAAATGAGACAACAATTTGGATAAAAGATCCAGATGTTGAATTTCGTCGTGCAACAATTCTTGAGGAATATGATGATAATGTTATTGTTGGTTTTCATGACGAAAATGGTCATTTTGAGAAGGTTAATTAATTAGCACTCTTTTATTTTCCTTAATTAGGCACATAAAATTAATTGTTAATTTAAAAATTTTCTTAAATGAATAATAATTTGGAATAAAAAAAGCTTTTTTCAAATTATTAATTAATTCAAGCAAATTAAATTTTTAGCGTGTCATACCAAAATCAGAGGTGAATTTATCAAGTGTATCATATTTTGTTGAAGATATATGTAATCTAAGTGAATTAAATGAAGCATGCGTTCTTGAAGTTATTCGTTCACGATACAAAGCACAACTTATTCATGTTTCTTTTTCTTTTCTTTTTTTTTAAAAAAAATTTATTTTTCTATATTTTATTTTTTATCATATTATATTAATTTAAATCATCAAAAAATCCCTACAAAATTTTTGAAAGAAAAAATTATTTTCTTTCTGAATATTTAAAAAACAAGTTGTTTTTTTGGTAATACTTTTTTTTTATCAATTTATATTATCTAATTTTATTTATTATGTATGTAATTTTCTTCTTTCTTTTTCTTCAACTTAATTATATCTAATTTTTATTGATAGAAAATTTAATTTGTTTCTTTTTTTTGTTTCTTTTTTTTCGATAGACTTATTCGGGTCTGTTTTGCCTTGTTGTTAATCCATGGAAGAATATACCAATTTATACGAAGGAAATAATGAAAGCATATATGCATAGCATTGATAAAAATTTAAATTTACCACCACATATATATGCTATTGCTCAATCTACCTATGATGGCCTTTTAAGTGGTAATAATCAATCAATCCTAATAACGTAAGTTTGTTTATTTTACAATTATATCATTTACATTATGATTCATTTAATCATTATTACATTTAATTTATATTATTTTATTATTCAATATTATCATTTTTTTAAATTTAATTTTAGCACTTTTTTCATTCAAATCTTAGCATTTTTATAAAATTTTATTTCTTATTTTAAATAATTTAATTTGTTAATTTTCTTTTTCTAAAATAAAGTGCAAAAACAATTTTTGTTTAAAGGAACAAATTTAAAAAATAAAATTTTTCTTGTAACCTGACAATTTGAATTTATTAATAAATTTCGTTTCTTTTTTCTGAAATAAAATGAAAAATATTTGTTTTGAGAAAGAAATTAAAAGGAAAAAAAAAGGAGAAAGAAAAACCTGGCATAAAATGCTTTCTTATAAAGTGATAAATGATTTAGAAGAAATTGATGGTGTTTGAAAAAAAATGATGAAAATTAAAGTTTGGTGGAAGCGATAACAGATATTTGCCACTTTACTTACGTTTTATCATCTTAAAGTATTAGCTTTAGCTGCAAATACAAGATTTTGGAATTTTTACTGATTTTTCCCTTTTTTTTTTCTTTGTCAAAGAATATTAAAAACAATTAAACTTTGAATAAATTAATATAATTGATAATATAAAAGCAAACAAGTTTTACTGTCATTAGATTTAAATATGAAAGAAAAAAGAAAAAATATTTATGAGAAAAGTGGTTGTTTGCAAAAAATTAAACTTTATGATTCATTTTTTGCCCTTGAAATTTAATAATCAATTGTAATAAAATTAGAAAGATTTGAAGTTTGATTATTTCTAATATTTAAAAAAAGAACAAACAAACCAGCAAATAAAGTTAAAATTTAAAAAAACGAAAAAACACATAGACGACAATGATCTTTAATGAAAATCATATAAATTGAAAGAAAATTTTAATTATGAGAATATAATTTAAAATTATTATAACCAAATTTTAGAGGTGAAAGTGGAGCAGGTAAGACTGTTAATACAAAACGAATTATTGAATACCTTGGTGTATTATCTGAATATCGCGGTGAATTTGGGATATCCGACGGTATCGATAAACGTCTTACAGCTGCAGGAACTGTCATTGAAGCATTTGCTAATGCATCAACAATTCATAACAGTAACAGCTCTCGATTGGTATTACATATTTTATTATTATTTTTACAATTAAAAATTTACGATCAAACAAATTTCTATTTATTTTCTTAAGTTAAAATTATTTAAAGTTTTGTGTTTTGGAAAAAAAATTAAAATTTATAATGCTTATTTTTTTTTTGGAATACTTAATTTTAAATTATAAAAATAGGATTTATGAAGTGTTACCGTACAACAATGAATTATTTATAAATTTGCTAATTACTATTAATTAAAGGGAAAATTTATTCGAATAGATTATGGTGATGATATGACGATGAAGGGTGCTCAAATTCAAACATGTATGACATACATATATTTTGTTTTAATTTTAATAATTTTTGATAAAATTTACTTATTAAATTTGCAAATACATTCTTTTCTAACCTTCGACACTACTTTTAAAGTGTTTGCTCCTGAATTTTTACTTCGCAAATAAATTAAACGAATAAATTATCGTTTTTTTTCCTTTATTTGTTTTTGAAAATTGGAAAATTATAACTTTTTTCTTTCATATAGATTTGCTCGAAAAATCACGTGTTGTAAAACAAAATAATGATGATCGGAATTTCCATGTTTTTTATCAGTTGTTGTCAGATGGTTTTGATAAGGATTTACGTTACTCGTTTGGCCTTGGACAAAAAGCTAGTGCGTATAAGTTCTTAAATCAAGGTGGCAAAATTACGGATCCGGAAATTGATGATACTCAAGGTGCTATAGATACATTGGTAAGTAACAATGAAATGTAATTAATTATTACATTGTCACTCTTGCTTACTTGCATTTTTATAATTTTATGTATTTTTCTCCTTGCTTCCTAATATTTATTTATTTCCGACTAAATTATTTTTTGAAATATTTTAAAAATAATTAATCTAGCTATGTATACAATTATTAATTTTCATAATTTATATGTAGCTTTAAAATTTTGGAGAGAATTGAAATTTCTTAATTACAGCGTGCAATGGATACTATCAAATTTAGCAAGCATGAAGTAGAGGAGATTTTTGAAGTAGTAGCTGCATGCATCCTTCTTGGTGAAATTAAATTTACTGAAAGAAGCGGTTTTGATATTACTTATGTTGATGGTGTGAAAGGTCAGCTGATACCTCATCTGTATCATCTTTTCAACATTAATAAAAGCCTTGTTGCATTTTATCTATTTATTTATTTATTATTATTATCACTATTATTATTATTGTCATTATCGATTATCATTATTATTATTGTTGCTTATAATATTATTTATTTAAAAATTATCCCAATTCTTCCTTATTTCAACTAACTTGTGCATTCAAACAATATGAAATTATTTGCAGAAGTTGAAGCAGCATGTCGCATTCTTGGTGTCAAAACTAACACTCTTATTGATGCTTTAACTCAACCATCAATAAAAGTGAATGATGTGATAATTAGAAAAAGTCAAAATCTTGCAAAGGTTATGTAATTTGCAGTTAGTTTTTGCCAATTTTAAATCAGTATTTTAATTATTCGATAAATTTATTAGATAAATAAAAATTGCCTAATTATTGTAATTTCTAAATGATTTCAATTCCATAACATAGACATATTTTATTTTTTTAATAACTTTTAGCTCTAATTAATATTAAATTGTTCGTCCTTTTTTTTCAAACTTAAGGATTAAAATTCAAAAATTATATTTCAATTTTCTAGACTTTAAGTTCACTGCTAGGTTTATGTAAAAGTATTTACGAACGACTCTTCAATTGGATTCTGTCACGATGCAATTCGACACTAAATGAAACATTTCATCGTAAGTAATTCTGCTAGATGCATGGAGAAAATTTTTTGATCAAAAAATTCGAAAATGTCGAAATCACATCCGGAAATATCGGAGAATTAGAGAAATTCAAAATAAAGAAAAGGAAAAAGTAATGAAGTTTTATAAATTTTTTCTTTTTTAATAAATATTACTAAATTGTTATCGTATTAAAATTGTTTAGCTAGTAAGTCATCGCAAACTCATTATATTGGTGTACTTGATATTGCTGGCTTTGAAATTACTAAAGTAAGTGTTATCATTTTCATTTTGACAATTAGTAAAATTTTTCCAATTTCTCAAGAATTATGTCAAATTATTTTTAAGTTTTGCACTTTCTTTTATTTAAAAAACTTTGAAATTATTAAAATTTCATTTTGAAAATATGAAGAGAGCGAGAATTTATGGTTTATATTAATTTATACTTTTTAAATAAATTAACAACACAAAATTACCGCCAAAAAATTGCCTTTTTTCATATTAAATCACATATATTTTGTTTAAAAAAACGAATTTCTTTTTTCAAATTAAAAAAGTTAATTTAGTGAATGAATTCGCTATTAAATTTGCTAAAACTTCATCAAAGCATATGTTTCTATTATTTGGATTACTGTATGCCTAATATAATAGTATATAGCTTTTTTGTATGATAATACACATAATTTATAAATTTCAAATTATTTCATTTAATTTTTCCATTAATTGAATTATTGTAAGTAATAAATTTTAAAACTAATTGTTGATCATTATTCCTTTCTCCCTTTTTTCGCTTCTTTTTTTTTGTAGATGAATAGCTTTGAACAATTTTGTATTAATTATACGAATGAAAAATTGCAACAGTTCTTCAATGATTTCATGTTTATACGTGAACAACAAGAATATTTAAATGAAGGAATTGAATGGCAATATGTTGATTATGGCACTGATATGCAAAATACCATTGAACTTATTGAAAAGGTTATCTATTTTTCTTTTGCCTTTATATTGTATTTAAATGTTTTAATAAATTAAAAGTTGTTCCAATTTGTATAATTAATTACAATTTATAATTATTTTTTTGTATTCTTTAAATGTTTTAATAAACTAATAGTTATTCCAATTCATATAATTAATTACAATTTACAATTACTTGTTTTTTCTTTTTTATGTATGGATGAGTGGTTGTGATGAAGTAGTTTGATTTCCTTAATCGGAGACCGGGTAGCAATCCTGTAGTTTTATACTGAAATAGGTTGTTATGTGTATGTATCCGGATGGGTCCACTTGTGGTTTCTGATTGCATGATCTGATCAGATTTATTCAAGTATTTCACTAAATTAAAACAGTTATTCCAACTTACATAATTAATTATTTTTTGTAATTTTTTTTTATTCAAATATTTGTTTAAATTACAATAATTATTCTAATTTATATGATTAATTGTGACTCTTTTTTTATTTTATTTTTTTCCTTTCTGCATTCAAATATTTTTACTAAATTAGTGCAATTATTTTAATGTATATAATCAATTACAATTTATAATTATTCATTTACATTCATCTTTTCCGTCTTTTTTTTAATTTTAAAATGTAAAAATGTATAGTATGCTAATGTATAGCTTTTCATTTAAAATGCATAGCTTTTCCTTTTTTTTTTAAATTGTATAGCTTTTCATTCCCAAATTTTTCATGAAAATATATGTAGTATTGATAATGCTAATAATTTTTCATATATTTTACAAATTTATATAAATGGAATTTAATTCATCTTTTTTTAAATTTTATTTTAGCCATTAGGATTACTCTCACTCTTGCAAGAGGAATGCCTTGTGCCAAACGGTAATGATCAATCGTTGCTTGAAAAACTTCTTGCAGCAAATGCTAACAATAGTATCTTCACTCGTTCAAGACAATCAGCAAGGTTAATGTTTAGAATTAAACATAATTTTTTTTTTTTTGTTTATTAAATTTTTATTTCTCAAATAAAAACAATCAAATTTTTAAAAGTTCGTTTTTTACTTAAAAAAAAAAAATAAAAAATCACGTTTTTGGAGTAGAAAATTTTGAACATTTCATTTCTTTTCTAGATTTTTTAATCTTTGATTTTAAATTTCAGTCTTTTTTTGCAAAATATTAAAATATTATTAATATTTTAGGCATACTACAGTATCACATTTTTCAATAGCTCATTATGCGGGTAATGTAGCATATAATATCAATGGTTGGGTTGAGAAAAATAAGGATGTGATAGAACGAAATGGATTAGAAGTACTTGCATCAAGTACCAAACCTCTTCTACAAATTCTTTTCCCTTTATGTTAGTTATAATAATTACAAATTGTTTTTTAAGAAAGTAAAGTTAAAAAAATAGAAAAACACCCATTTTATCAAATATATCTACAAAAATTTTATTAGTTAATTGAAATGATAAAAGATGCTAATTAAATTTACAAATTAAATTTTAGCTTTTCCTTTCCTTTTTTTCTTTTTATACAATCACTCATAGATTAATTTTAAAATATTGTTTGATCATTTGTTAATGTTTCTATTTGTTTATTTATTAATTTATTTCATTTTTTTAAAATTTATAAGACAAAAGATTGGATAGATAGATAGATAGATATATTTCTAGATGAAATACTAAATAACTTTAAACAAATTCTTTTATTCTTTTATAAATTGCTAATGATTTTCTGTGAATTATTGATTATTTATAAATTTCAATGCATTTTCACATTTAATTTATTTGCAAAATAATCATTTCTTTCTTTCTTTCTTTATTTATTTTATTTTTTATTTTTTGAATAAAAAAATATGAATTAAGAAATAGCAAACTTTTAAAATTGTAGTGGAAGAAGAAAAGGAAAAATCACGATCTAAACGGCAATCGATGTCATCAAATACCGTTTCATATTTGTATAAAGTAAGATAATTTATTATTACAATTAAATTTGATTTTTTAATTTGATCACTTAAGAAATGATCGATTTAATATTTTATAAATAAATGAAATTTTTTTAGGAGCAATTGTTAAATTTACTTGAAACACTTAACTCAACGGTGGCACATTTTATTCGTTGTATTGCACCAAATAAAACACGATTACCAGGTGTTGTTGATTCACATCTTGTGCTTCATCAATTAAGGTATATATTAATAATACAAAATTAAAGTATATGTTAATAATACAATATTTATTATAGTATATGTAGAATTATTGATCGGATACTTTGTAACGAAATATTCAATTTTATTGATGATAGTGAATAATTTGTATCAAATAATTTCAATCATAAAAGAAATTATTATTTGAAAGATAATAATGAATTTTTATGTAAAATGTCAAATAAACATAATTATATTTATTGCAGATGTAATGGCGTATTAGAAGGTATTAGAATATGTCGTCAAGGTTATCCTAATCGAATGACATTTGATGAATTCATTATTAGATATCGTATTTTAGCAACAAATATTGACCTTGGATATGGAGAAATTGCTGTTAAACGTTTTTGTGATGCTACCAATCTCGATTCAACATCTATACAAATTGGAAAAACAAAAGTTTATTGTAAAATTGGTGTAATTTCAGATGTATGTTTGCTTATTTATTCACTTGTTTGTTTAATTGTTTACTTATTTATTTGTCCGTTCACTTGTTTGTTTGCTTGTTTTATTTGTTTATTTGCTCTTTCGTTTGTCTATTTGTGAATAATATTAAATTTGAAAGTTTATTTCTAAATTTCTAAAATTAGACTAAAAATTTAACATGAAATAGATATTATATTTTTCAGTTGGAAAATCGTCGTAAAAAACATTTAAGTGAATTAATGTGTGGAATACAAGCATCAATACGATGGTATTTGGAACAACAACGCTATGAACAATTACTTAAAAATAGGTATTTAATAAATTTTACGAAAAAAAATGTTATTTTTTCTTTCAAAAATATTTTGGAATTGATCAAAGAATTATCTAATTCATTCTATTATAACATTTATTAGTAATATCTTTTTTTTCATAAATTTAAATGATAATTAATTTTCAGAGAAACAATTTTAATCATTCAAAATAACATTCGATGTTTTACTCAAATTTCCACATGGAATTGGTATCGATTGTTATTGATTGTAAAAGAACTTATACCACTGAATAAGGATAAAGTAAGATTGGAAGAATTGTTGAAAATAAACGATGAGTTAACAAAGGTATATTATTGTTATCATATTTTAATTGTAACAATTTAATATTAATTTCATTTGATCAATCTAAAAAAATTGAATTCGAATTGTTAATTTTAAATTGGATAATTAATCGAAATAATAAGATGATACATTATTATCTTGAATGATAATAGCAATGATAATATCAGTGTGTTTTATTATAGTTATATTAATTTAACAATAGTTTATTTTATTTTAATTTTTTTAGGAATTAAACAATTTACATGGTAATTATGATGAAGTTCGAAAATTATTGGATAAAGCTAATTGTAAAATTAAAAATGTATATTTTTGCTTCAAATATTTATTTTATTTTTCTTATTTATTTTGCTTTTGTTTTTGCCCTTATCTTTTTCTTCCAAAGTAGATTTACCTTAAAATTCTTGCAGTGTAATAAACCAAAAAATTAATTGAAATTTTAATTAATTAAATTATTTTGCCTTTCCTTTTTTTTCCTCTTTTTTTCCGCTTTTAGCTTGAAGATGAAAGAGAATCGCACATTTTGCAAAATGCTGAAATAAAGGAAGAATTGACGCAACATGAAGAACTTATGGAAATGATGGAGAAAAGATTTGATGAACAACATGCTAAAGTTATGGTAAAGGAGAATTTCTAAATTAATTTTTTTTTTAATTATCTGCAAAGCTTATTAGCAATTATAAACAGAATTTTGATAATAATGAATGATCATAGTTTTTTTTGGATATGATAAATTAAAAAGTAATCAATTCTGAAAAATTATCTGTGCATTGTTATTTTCTGATTCAGATCATTAATTAATTTTCTTTTAAATATTAATGAATGAGAACGAAAATGAATTTTGTATAACCATTAAAAGATATTGAAAATTATTATCAAAGTATAATAAATTATTTTTTGCTTAGAAAAAAAAGTGTTTTCTTTTTTTCGTTCTCATCATTAATTAGTTCGGCAAATATGTAAATGAAAACTTTCTTGTAAACATTTCAACAATTAATTTTTATTAAAGAAAAGAAACAGAAGACTGCAATAAATTCTTTTTTTTTGGCTAACAAAATTTAGTAATTTGCAATTTGCAAAAGAAAAAATAGGTAAATTTGCAATTTTAATTATTTTATTTATTTTTGTTTCATTTGCAGAAAATACACAGTTGTTTGCAAGAAAATGAAAAGAAGATTGAATTTATCGAAAATGAAAAAAAAAATCTTGAAAATGAGCTGTGCAAGGTAAGAATGAAGAATTACTGGTAATTTAAAACAAATGATTTAGTTTTCATTTTGCTTAACCAGACTGTGTAACTTCAGATAACTTCACAAGTTCATTTGAAAAATAAAAGTTCACTTAAAAAGAAAAAAAATGAAAAGTAAGAGTGTTTAGTTTAAATTACAAAGTTAGTTTTGAATTGTAAAGATTTCATTTTCTTTTTTGAAATTTTACTTCATTTTTTTTGTTGTATACTTAAATAAAAAAAAGCGAGAGATTTTTTTTTTCTTGGTGTCTGATTGAAATATGACTTAATTTTAAGCAACACAAATTATATTATTTGTTATCGAGAAATAATTAGCAATAAACTTTGTATTATTTCAATTATTGCAGCAAATTTTTGTTTAAAATTAAAAAAATCAAATTATATTTTCTTTTTGTGCAGTTGAAAGTTAGTAAAATTTAATGATTAATTGATTTAGAATGAATGAAAAGACTGATTGGTTAATTGAAAGGTTTTTACAATGTATTCATAAAATTGAATAATCTCTTAAATCATTCAAAATTTCTCTTTTCTTCTTTAAAAAAAAGAAAGAAAACAATGATATATTGTAAAATAATAAAATATTGATAAATATGATAAGTGACACTAATGATTAAAATTTATAGAGCAAACGTGATTATGAACGAGAATATGAATTTCGGCAACAAATTGCAAATGATTTCGAAATATGTGAGAGAACAAAAAAAGAAATTGAATTAAAAATGGAATTAATGGATAAGGAACGAGATAAGCAATCAAATACAATACAAGAGTATGATTTAAAAAAAAATTTAGATAAATTTTTATAATTATAAATAATAAGTCTATAACATAAATTATATTAAGATAAAATTTAAATGAAATGATATTTTGTTAATAAGATATTCGATTATTAATTAATTTTATAACAAAAGTTTAGTTGTTACAATTGCCAAACAAAATTAGCCGTATCATTTATATGTTAAAGTGTAATTTAAAATTTATGTACAAGAATAGGAAGTATTTTAAACTAGTGCACTTTTTAAATTGATCAATTTGAAACTTTCTTTTTCTCTCTCTCTCTCTCTGTCTGATAGATATAATTTCTTTAAATTTTTTAAACAATTGTCTGGTTTACAAGAAAAGAAAAAAAATTAGGCATCCTTTTTTGTTCCGTTTAGTTAAATTTTGCTTCGAATAAAAACGAAACGTGCAAAAATTACAATGCTGTTTTTTTTTTAAGTAATAATTTAAAATTATATGTTTGAAGTTGAAATATGCTTTTTATCTTTTGGTAATTCAGAAAACATGTTTAAAAGTGAATATTAGAGAAACATCCAGAAAATTGGAATTAGAAAGATTTGAAAAACTTAAATTAAAATTATCAATAATAAAAGCATTTTTGCATCCTGAAATGATAATTTTAGGTTAAAGGAACAAGTGAAAAAATTAACCGAACATAATAATCAGCAAACGGATGTAATTACAAATTTGCAACGTTGTGCTACGGAATTGAATGTTCGCAATTTTGTCATTGTTTTATTGTTACAAAAATATATTTCAGCGGAAAATTTTTTGTTAATAAATAATACTGATCAATCAATTTATCATGAATTCTTAATTACTGCTGACAGATCAATCAGTCATGAATTCTTAATACTATAAGTTACGAGATCAGAAAATTCCATTCTAAATATTTTATTCCATGGCGTAAAATAATAACTGAATAGCACTACAAAATGATAGAAATTTTCAATGCATTATGATAAATTAATTAGTTGATCAGATGAATTGAATTATCCAAAGTTAAATCAGTAATTATTATTAAATGAAATGAGTTGATAGCGTAATAAGGAATACCATTTAGCTAGAAGGAATCTTTACAATGATAATAATGAAATATAATGGTGATAAATATCAAACGATATAAGACCGACTAAAATGATTTATGATAGAATTATTTTGTCAATTTGGTGATAACGCCATTAAATGATAATGACAACATCTTATTTCGCAACATTAATTTAATTTCCAGGAAAAAAAAGACAAATTTGATGATATAATGATAATGGAGAAAAAAATACGAAAGAAATTAGAAAATGAACTAGCTGAACAAGAATTTGAAATGGAAAAATTGAAGGAAAATGCGCAAAAAGCAATAACAAAAGTGGAAACACTGGTATTTACAATATTAATCGTGCAAATACTAATTAATTAGATATTAATCAGATACTAATCATATTAATTAGGCATTAATTAGAATTATATACTAATTAAATGTTAATTAGAATTAAATTAAATACTAACAAGATATTAATTAATTTAATTAAACTAAAATGAATGAACGAATTTGTGTGAAAAAAGTGTTTCTACATCTATGTTGAATTTGACTGCCTTAATTAAAATAAATACTTGACTTAAAAAGTTAATTTTTACATACTATAACTAGAAATATATTGACAAGCAAAGTTTATTATAAATTCGTTCATTCATTTTAGTTTAATTGAATTAATTAATATCTAGTTAATTAATAATTAATAAATAAATTAATTAATTAATAGACTTTTGAACTGATTGTATTGAATCAAATAATTTAAGTTAATGTTAGGGAAATATTAGTGAGTCTTTCAATTTTTTTCTAATTTCTTTCCCAAATTATGCAATTTTAGAAGGAAAATTGTCGTGAGAAAGATAGAGAAATTCGAAGATTGGAAAAGAAATTAGATCAGACAATTAAGGAATCCGAAACAAATATTACTGAGATGAAAAAAATTCACAAACGATCAAAGGATGAATTGCAGAATCGTTTAGATGAATTGAAAAAAGCTTATCAAAAGTAAATTTTGCTAAATTTTTTAAAATTCCTTATTTATTACAATAATTTAGAAATATCATTCTTGCACGCAATTAATGTAATGCTGGCATCGTATACTAATTTCTTACATGATTGATATTTCAGACTGATATCTTTCCGAAAACGTTAACAAATGAAATAAATTTTTGATTAATCAATTTGATCCATAAAATTATCATAACTTACATGCAAATTTTAAGACTGGAATCAGAAAATAAAACACAAAAAATGAAACTTGAATATTCTGAAAAAGAACGAGAATCTTCCGTTGAATCAGATTATGGTAAGAGATTTATTGAATTAAATCATTACTGTTTGACTGTTTGCTTTTTTTAACTTCATACGTCCAATGTGTGATACAAAGTGAAATATGGCATTGATTGATTAGAAAGCAGCAAGTTAGTATGTGTGCTACTCTTAATTAACAATTAATTCTATTACTTTATAAAATGATTATAAAACGATGATTAAATCATCATCGTTGGCTAATAAAAGGAGCAAATTTGATATTTAATCAAGAATTATTTTAAAAAAGTAATGTTATATTCTTTAATAATTTTTTATGCTTTCCTTTTTTCAAATTTACAAAGACTTCTTAATTATTTATATATTCTCTTAATAGATGAATAATTTCTAAAATTGTACTTATTTTAGTATCTGGTGGTAGACAAAGTCGTTTGGGTAGTCGACAGTACTCTTCCAGTTCAATTGGTTCCATTGGATCAATTCGTACATTAAGCAGACGAACGGTTGAGCCAGAAAATAAATTCTCTTCTGGATTTCGTAGTCCTTCCACATTTTCACTAAGTTATTATGCGGTGAGTGATAAATGAATGATAATTGAATTTAGCAATTATAAAACTGATTAAATTGTGTGGTTGTTGAATTTGAATTCCAATATTTTACTTCATAAAATTCAAAAATGAATATTTCCAGGGTGATCTATATAATCTGTCAAGAAGTTCATCACAAAATCAATTTGCTAATGAACGAAAAATTTCACAGTTAGAAAGACAAATTGTTTCCGCACATACCGATGTACAAATGTTGAAACGAGAAATTGAAGTGTATAAGACAACATTAGCAGAAAATGAAAAAGTAAGTTCAAAGTTCATTAACATATTAAAAATATTATTACCTCTTAGACAATGATCAAATCATTCTAAAGTGTTGGTTGATTTTCTGTAATAATTATTTATCAACATTTCTAATTAGTTGATCGTTTGCGACTTTTTAATTCATCACTTGTATTTTTTAATAGTTTCAAACAAATCATAATCTTTCTTATCAATAATTACATAAAATGTTTTAGTGTTGATCGCATTGTTAGTATTATAGCTTTCTGATAGCATTTCAATCTGTCATCTTCAATATTTTGATGATGATAGTAATTAGTAACTCATAATTTTTGCTTTCAAACTTTTCCTTGAAATAGTTTTATTTGAGGAAAGAGATATGTTATCGCAAAAAATTCGTACAATGGATATTTCCGTGAAGGAATTGGAACAATCATTAAAGGATGAAGAACGAAAAAGTCATGAATATGAGTTACGATTGAAGAAAACACAAAATGAATTGGAACATATGCGAGACAAGTATGAAAAAGCGGTAAAAGACGGGCAAACGGAAATTCTAGAAGAAAGGTTTATTTTAATTAATTAACTAATTAATTAATTAATCAATTTAATCATCCATCATCTTGTAATATTAATTCAATCTTGTAATATTGGTTTAATTAATTCAACCATTTATTATCTTATAAATTCAATCGTTGTAATATTAATTTAGTATTACGTTAACTAATCTTCTTGTTGTATCAATTCAGTTTTGTAGTAATTAATTAATTCAATTACGCCTTGTAATATCTTCATTTCTGTTTATATTCTATTGCAGAAGAAAAATGAGATTAAAAATGGATGCATTATCACGTATAAATGAAGTTAAAAAACGAGACGCAGGGGAAGAACAAGCAATTGAAGAGTTACAAAAAGAACTTACTATTAAAACATCACAACTTAGTCGAGTTTTGGCACAAGTAAAAACTTAAAATAATAAATATTATTAAATCTCTTTTTTTTAAATCAATCAAATGTTGTAAAATTTTTGATAGATAAATATGATGCGAATGACTTATGATATGAGTTGATAATTTGTGCAAAAAACATTAATTAATTTGAAAAAATGATCATTCAAACATAATTATAATTTTCGCTTTCCTTTTTTTTTTTTTTCTATATTATACAATTATATTTTTATAGGTCAATCATCTTGAAAATATCAATAAATCACAGGGTGTTTATGGAGAAACATGGGAACATCAATCTCGTATGGCACTTGCTGAATTAGAATCATTACGTGATGAAAATGCAAGCTTAAAAACAAAAATACGCAGACAATATCGTGAAATTGAACTTTTAAAACGTGAGATTTCACATTAATTGAAAAAAACACGTAATGAAAAGCAATGAAACTACACGTGTTATACGTTCATTTTCCATATACCATATTCGTAAAGGTTCTAGTTCTCAAATTTATTGTTTAACATTTTTGTAAACAATTGTAAAATTATTTGAACAAATTAATGACAAATTATTGATTTGTTAGTTGCAGAACAATCAGAAATAGAAGCAGATGTTGCTATGTTAGAAAGTAAAACGCGTGTATCAGGAAGTATATCAGGAACAAATACAACAGGAACATCAACAACAATAACAACACAACAACATTAGCAACAATAGGAACAAAAAGTTCAAATGATAAATATGATTTATAAATTTGATAATATAATATTATTCGATTTGCTATAGCTAAAGCTTCTTATTGTTTAACATTGCGATCTATGAATTATCAAAATTAAATGAACTCAAAAAAAAAACATATAAGAAAGAAAGTGAATTATTTTTACAAAAATTTTGCAATTCTTTTTTTGCATAAATTTCAATTTGAATGATTGTCATTTTTTTCCAAAAATATTAATTGCATCATTATGGCACGTTTGAATTTCTTAATTGGTTGAATTCCTTTGAAAATTACAAATTTCTTTAAAAAAGACTGCTTCTATCAATGTTCAAAAATGAAGTTTTAAATTCAAAAAATTTTAATCAGTTTACTGTTCTAAATTAGCTATGTATTAGGTATAAAATTTTACAAGATTTAATCATTTGAAGCCTTTTCAAATATTTATTTACTATCAATATCATCTTATATTAATCAAAAAGTTATCAATAATTGTCACTAATAGTTATTAAAGAAGAGTTGTCATCATTTCAAAAACAAAGAAAATGAAAAAATAAAAATGTAGCTGTTTCTCTTTTTTCTCTTATATTAAGCAATGTTTTTCATGCGGGTTCTCGAAATACTGGAATAAAACGTTTGTATAACCAGAATCAATGAATAATACTACTGTTTACCTATTTTTAACTGAATTCAATTTCTTCATGAATGATATATAATTCAATTTATCGTTAGCACCTCGGACATTACATTGCGTACGAAACATAACAATCGATTAATATAAATGAATATATCAAATAATTAACAATGTAATAGTAACAATGTATTGTACCTTTTGCATTGCTCTTTACTCATCAAATTTCACGGATATATAATTTATCAAAATATCTGTTCCTGTTAGCCTGTTTAGTAATCAAATATAAAATTTATTATTTTCTTTGAATTATTCATAGCAATATACATCGCTACTATTATAGTACGATACTAAAGTAATTAATACTGTTGGATTAAATTGACTAACATTTTTACTTAAGTGTTTAATGTCACCTATACAGGTGATGTTTTATTATTAATTTGTTAATTAACTAATTTATTATTATTATTAATTTATTAATTACCATTATTTCTGTGGAAATTATTTTATCAATAACGGTAAGGATTTTTTTCTTTTTTGAGATGGAAAAATATGAATACGAGATATATATTATGTATCGTCAAAATGCAAAAAGAATCTATCAATTAGCGGATGAAGAGTCCGGAAAATTTCAAGTTTTATTACGAAATGAACAAAAAATATCACCGACTGCTTCCGTTTCCGTTTCAAATTATTCAGTAGAACATGCTATAGTGACATTGTCAAACTATCCATCATTTTTTCGAGATAACATTTTGTTAGTAACAATACTGGAGTCATTTGCGAAAAAAAAAGAAAAAAAACATCAAAAATTTATGAAAATAATGAAAGTAGTAGAAAAAACAAAACAAAAAAAATTGCTAGGACTGAAAAAATCAAAGTAAGATTGAGAATATTTGAAAAATATACCACCATAGGATAGATAATAGTAATCGAGAGAGAGAAAGTAAGATAAGAAATGATATTGATAAAAGAGTGAGTTAAATAATGATAAAAATTAGTAAACATATGATAGAAAAAAGGAAGAATGAGTAATCACTAAAATTAATGGCACACAATAAAGAACTAATATCAATAGCATGATAAGCTAAAATTATCAATGTATGATAATTAATGAAATTAGAAATTCGAAATAGCAGATGACAATGTAATGTTTCACTCATTCATTTCCAATTTTTTTTTACAAATTTCCAGTGAATTTCTCTTTTTTTCTTTCTTTCTCCTCCTCTCCTTTTTCTCTCTCTCTCTCCAATGAAATCTCAGACTAGTCTTCTAGTATTTGAAGGAGAATTAAAAAATCCAAAAACTGATAAAACTATCAACAATACTACAAGTAAATCAAAATGACATTAATTCGTTAATTCGATGAAAAACAATTGCTGACGCATCTAGTATAACTAGCAATATTCAACTTATCAAAATAAAGTTTGCATAATTATGAGAAAAAAAATTATTCAAATACCATCCGAGACTTTCCTCTCTTTTTAATTCTTTTTTTACTTGCCGTATTGGTTCTTTTTATATGCCAACTGTCTCACTCATTTTTTTTTTCATTTTTATTTTTGTTTGTTTTGAAGATTGGTGCTTTAATTCTTTTTAGTGGCAACATTATTTCAGTTTTGATTATTTCTTTTTTGGAATTTTTTTGGATGTTAAATGAACATTATTAACTTTTGTTAGACATATTCTATTAATCAAAATTATTTCCACTCTAATTTCAACATTTCCCAACATTCCTCTCCTAATTGGTTCATGTTTGAATTGCAATACTTCCGTTTGGTTTTGGTTTGTGTATGGATTACATTGTGTGGTTAAACGGTATGGGGGTAGGCTAATGAGTGGGTAAGCGGTATTGGGATTTGTTCTGATTACCTACCTTCATCGATTTTTTTGTATTTGTCTTGTTCTTGCACTCACTTAATAATTTAGTGAAATAAAGCAAGTTTTAATAAGTGAAGGAAAAAAGAGCAAAAACAAGAAGATGAATGTACTCGTTAGTTTGAAATATATCTTTTCGTTAAATATTTATATATATGAGAATTTGATTTTCAGAGTTTACAATGATAGCGGATTCTGAAGTTTCGTTGTTTTCGGATTCTGGTCGATTATCTAGTAGTAATACTGGAACATTCTCTTCACAACATTCAGCACCAAGTTTCCTCTTTGGTTCTCATAGTAGACGTCGAAGTTTAATTATGTCTTTCGGTATGATTAATTTTATTTTCCCTAAAAGGCAACATTTTTCAGTTTGTAGATAATGCTAAAATCTGTGTTTGTCCAGAATTTAGTTTTGAAAACAAGATTTTCTGAAGTTATTCGCATCTTCTGAGTGATTTGATGGGAAATTTCAATAAGTTAACCTAATTGCAGATGACAGTTCAGAAAAGCGGACAATGGAACAAGATACGTTAACCTCATCTTCGAAGAACAGTAATTATTTCTAACTTGACTTTGTATTTTCCTTTTTTTTTCGCATCTTCGTGATTATATGTTTTATTGATTTTATCAAAATGGTGAATGATATATTTTCAATTTTCATGGATACCTGTTTTGTCGATTTAGTCGAATCAAAGAATGATACATTTTCACTTTTGAAATATTTATTTAAGCATTATTTCATATTATTGGAGGGTTAGCAAACTATTACTTAAATAAATAATTTAGCAGTTAAGTTTGTGATTGTATGCTTCAGATTTATATTTTTGATTTCCATCATGCAGTTGTGGGAGCATATGGAATCTATATCTGTTACAAATGCGGGCATTTGTGGAAAATAATGTAACTTGTAAGACATGGAGATTTGCTTTCTTTTGTGATAACAATAACAGGTTAGGTTATTCTAACTCGTTACTGTAAGTGCAGAAAAGCAACTTTCTCATGTCTTGCAAGCTCATTTAGGCAAAATTTCATCCCGGGTAGGCAAAATTGAAATTGTTGTAAATGATGTTTCTAGGTTCTCAAACCAACAAAAGTGTTCACTGGTCACCAGCTTTGACACAAACGAAAAATATCAGTTTAGGCGGTCTATATGAAGATTTTCATATGGATACTGATTTGGATAAGTTATCTTCAGTAGGATCAGATGTCCCCGTTGGTACTTTTTTTTTCTCTTTTTCATAATTTTCAGTTTGAGACTTCGAGAAATCTTTATTAGTGATTAGTTTTGCTGAAAAATTGAGAAGTTTTGTTGTTAATCAGAACTTCTTTAGGTAATACTTGCTGAATTATGTCTCTTTAATAGGTTTCACCATTTTTATGGCGTTTTTATCAACATATTTCTCCTTATTCCATCTTCACTTTTTAATTATAGCTTGTTTATCTTTCTTCAGATCCTCCTCTTCGTTCTATGAGGGAGGAACTACTTCCTTCAAATCTCCTACCCAGAGATTTAACTTCATCTGCGAACTTGTCAAGCATGTTGGATCTTCAGACACAGTAATTCGTTGTTCTTTATGTGTCGAACTAAATCCTAGTAAAATGATAAGAATTTGACTCTTCTTATTCAGTAGTAATTGTGTGCAAGCTTTGAATGTTTATATATCAGTTTAGACAAGAAATTGCTGCGCACTGGGTTACTGTGTTTGGTTTTTCTCGTGAAGATGCAACAAATGTCCTTAAATTATTTACACGACATGGAACAGTCGTGGCTCATCGAGTACTTCTCATTTTTGTTTCTATTATTTTATTTTATTTTTAACATTAACTTTGTATTTCAATCTTTAAGCATTAAAGTATTATCATAAAATTCTTATTCAGTTTCCTAGAGAAGGCAATTGGATGTTTATACGTTATGCTTCACCAATTCATGCCCAGCAAGCTCTTTCTCGAAATGGACAAATTATGGATGGTCGGTTGCGCTTAGGAGTAGTTCCAGTTGATAATGAAGTAAAAAGTTCATTGTTCATTTTTACTTTGGATATCTCTATTGTATATCACATTTAGGTCTTTGACGAGGTCTTATTCCTGCTTCTCAATAGTCTGAATTATTTTCATTATCATTATATTGTACTGTTTGCAGGAGTTGGTGAATTTAGAGGATGATGATTATTTGAACATATTTTCACAAACAAATAGTGAAAATAGTAATCAGCTCAGCCGTAGTGGGTCTATTTTGTCGGAAGTATCCTTTTTTTGTGAAAATGACCCGTCAACAATTACACCCTCATGTCCACTGGATACAAGTTTCAATCCTTCATTAATTGCATCACCTGTTCGTGGAGGAATTCGTTCTTTACGTGCTTCTTTCAATGCAGTAGATAATTATTACCGGGTAAGTTGCCTTAAATCTTACTTCACCTAAATGTTTATTTTTTTAACTTTTTTTTGCGTTACTTGTCAAACATCCCTTCATGTCTGTAGTAGAAACCGTTGCTCTGTTATCACTTTCGTACTTAGTTGCTATGTGACTCTGTAATTAATTTCATCGTAAAATTGGGCAACTGGTTGGCTACTGTTATCCTCAAAGATAGTAACTTTTTGTCCATATATTTTGATACATTATCGATACCTTATTTTATTTGCGAATGGCAGAAAGGGATGCGGGAAGTGCTGTTATAGGTTAAAATTTAAGCATAATTATTTTAAAAATATTTTGTAAGTGAATATGACGAAATTTAAGCATGTTTTGCAGGTTGATGATGAAAAGGAACCAGAAAAATCTCATGGATTTTTGGATAAACTATGGAGCTTTGTTTCATAATGAGATAATCAAGTGTTATTAAATAATGGTTCACATTGATTTATATCTCAACAATCCAAAAAAAAAAAGAAAAAAATGATTAAAAACATATCAGGCTTTTCGTATGATTTACTGCTCATGTTTTTCCTGCACGATGGAGAATTTGTAAAACCCTTTAATTCATATCCTTTTGTTTTACTTTGGCAGTATAATGAATTGATGTGATTATTGATTTTTTTTCTGATTTACATGAGATTTCATATTTTATTTTTTTTCCATGATTTTTGAAGAGTGATAAAATTTTTTTTTTAAATTTGCATTTCTTTTGTGTGCACTAACATGGATTTCCGACTAGTGCTCGATGGGTATCAAAAATACTGTTTGAAATTTTTGCTTAAGAGATGTTTTGTTCGTAATTTCACTATTTATTATTTATCATTTTTTAAAATTCTGACATATTCAGAAGTGAACCGTGCTTGTAAATCATTGACGTAAACATCGAAATATGATCACAGGGACAATGCACCATATCCTTTTTTTTTTGTAAATAGAATGATTAAATCAGATATACTTACATACATTCTAAATTATATTTTGACGACTTCATTTCCTAAACAAACAATTAATGTTCACATTTATCAAATTTAGGCTAAAAAAAAAGGAATAAAAAAAGTTGCAGATTTTTTTCTTTTAAAATCATTGAGGCTTGAAATAATCAAAACGCACGATATGTGAAATAGAACGGATGAATGCTTCCCCGATATTCCCATGTGATTTGTATTTGGTATGCAAAATTTCAGAGTGAATTTGGAAATGAAGTAACGGGTGTAAATGGAATTGACAGCTATAGACAGTTTGTTAAAAGGATGAAATATGATTTGAGTCAGATATATTCATTTCTTGTTTACATGGACAGAATATAAAAGTGTTGACACGAAGTTTATTAAAGTTTATTAAATGTATTCATTCATCCAAAATTTTCCTCTCCTAATCTTTTTTATCAGTTTAGTATTTTCTTTTTAATTTGTTAAATAAAAAAAAATTTTGAAAAATAAAATTGTATGCATTGATAAAATAAGTGATAAGCAGATATGTACCACATTTATTTGCGGCTCCTTGCCTTTGATGTTATTCCACAGAGACAGAGAGAGAAAGAGAAGAGATAATGCTTTCTTGAATTGTATATTATGTATTTTCATTACTCATTAAGCTAATTATCCAATGTAAATAATTTGTTGCTTTAAGAATTGCTATTATCTTTGATTATTTATTTTACAAAATTAATACCCTAGATATCTAACATAAATTTTAAAACTTTATTTGCAATTTTTGAATGTTTTGTAATTTTCAAATTTTACACTAACAATAATTTATGTTAAATAATCGCATAATTTAAAATTTCCGTATTCATAAAAAATTGAGAAATTTCTTCGTTAGAAATATTATAAAGTAAATTACTTATTTAAATTCAAATATTTATTTTCTAAAAACACAAAGTATTATTACTAGCATCATTGTATCGCCACAAAATATTTAATTTCATATGCTTCATTAGCTTGCCAATATTCTAAACTGGAAAGAAATGTGACAAAATTAAATCATCCATTGCTCATGAATATTAAACACCTTTCTCGATCATGTTTGCTATGCCTGTTTTTGCTATCTATTAATAAGCCTCCTCTTCGTTTGCATAATTATCTGGATATATCCTACTAGTTCGTCTTGTTTGATGATATAACACTTTCTCAAATAAATACAAACTTAATCCTTTTCCGTTATATATTTAATAATTTTTACTGTTTCACGGATTGCTTATTTTGCTTAATTCCTTTTCTTTGTTTTTAAAAAGAAAAAAAAAGGAAAAATTTCATCTACAAATTTTGTTATAATATTTCAACATTGATATCTTACATGTTTTTAGAAATTAACAAGACCATTATCACAAATTAAACTTTTAATTATTATAAATTAAAACTATTTTTGTAATTTCATTTTTAAAAAAGAATTTTTTAATGCATAAAAACAAAAAAAAAAACTGTCATACTGCTCATAACTTACCTTCTGAATTACATGCATTCTAATTTACTGTTTGATGAATTCCATTAAATAGATCGTTTGTAAAAAAAAAATTAATTATATAAATGAAATGAAAGATGTTTGAAAAAAAATTAGTATTTTCGATAAAATTAATGAAGGATACTTGGCAAAATTTGTTGAAATCATTGAATTTTCTCACAAAAATTGCATGTTTATATTAATATAATATTTTTTGAAAAAAAATATATTGCGCATAATATTTCAGGAACAATTCTATTGTTAATTTCATCGTTATGGCGAATAATGATGAGGTGATAACAAAAAAGTGTCGCATATGGAATCCCGCTTTGGATGATTGCTATAATGTCACCAGTAATAATAAAAATACATGTTCAGTTAATTTTCAAAATGACCACATTTTCCAGGTTGTTATAAAATACGCTTTTGATCACTTATCATTTTTAAATATTTTTATCACTTTTCCTTAGAAATTTTATTACTTATCGTTCTAGAATTAAAAATTTTATCACTTATCGTTCCAGAATTAATTCCGGATTTTATAATCATTAATTGGTCAATTAGAAAAAAAGAGAATAAAAAATTTCTACATATCTTTTTTTTACATAAAATTCAATTTAAAAATTGAATTAAATCATTTGTGTTATCAATATTTTATTAATATTAAACTATTTCAGCATTTTCATGCAAATATCCAGCATTCTTTATTATTTATTACTTTTATTTGACGAGTATAATTAAGAAGTAAATAATGTAATATTAACAATGTAAATAAATAAATGTGTATATATCTTTTGGAACAAAATTAAATTGATTTTAGATTATATTTGACATCGAAATTTGAAATAGAATGAATCTAAATGAATGTTAAGTTCTTATTTACAAAAACTTAAAAAACAAATTAAAATTACAAATTAATAATTAAATATTTAATTGCAGAATTATGCAAGTTTGATGCAACCATATATTACAACACCTATTCATTTTAATTATACAAAAGGAATGCAACAAAAGCAAAATACAGAAATGAGTTTTCGATTCAATATTACGCTGTTACCTAGTAAACAATTCATATTTTCTACCTTTGTTTATTTGAATCATTTAAAGATTTAATTACAAAAAAAAACGATTTAAATTTATTTTTTCAAATTAAAAAAGTTCAGGAAAAGAAATATTTTTTCATATTATAACTGGAAAAAAGAAGAAAAGAGGAAATTATTATAAAATTAAAAGTCTAATATATCTTTAGTCTTTTTACAATTTCTATTAATTTTAATTATAGAAATGATCAACACTATTTAATTTAAACCAATTAATATATGGTAAATTTTTTTTAATTTCACATAAAATTCTAGGAACATAATCTTAGTAAATTTTAATAGTAATAATAATTTTTAATCGATTATCATTCTTCTTAATACAGGTTTGTATTGATTATTCAATATCAAAAATAAAAATTTACTACACTCTCATTCTTCTTTCATTTTTTTTAAAAAAAAAGTTTTTCTAATTTATTATTGTCCTGGGGAAAGATTGAATAGAATATAAGAACAATTGTAATATTTGTCAAAATTGAAGTAATATTTGATTGCTAGAATATACAAGAAATTTTAAACAATATTTTTAAATATTGATAAAGTTTTTTTTTAAAAAAAATTGTTAATATTTTAGATTACTTGATGAATACAATGCTGAATCCAAATTTTACATCACTTAACGTACTAAATCAAAATTGTTGTGCTATATGTGGTAGCATATTTCGATTAACTGCTGATTTGGTTCAACATATACGTATCAATCATCGGACCAAACATTATTCTCAACAACGAAAACGATTATCACCACAATAAATGATAATGCTGATCATATTGTCTGATAACTTGACAACCTTTTTTCATTTTCATTTCATTCAACTAATTTGATTGTTATTTATCAGTGTTAAGAATAAAATTATTTTCCACCATTCTGAAATAGCTAGAATTCCCAAAAAATTCTTTCAAAAATATTTCATTCTGAAATACTTGATGTATTATAATAATTTGGATTATATCAACATCTAATCATTTGTTATTGATGAGCACATTAAACATATAATTGTGAAATTTATCAAATGCAAACTAATTTTACTGGTAAAAAATATTTCTATCTTGAGACAATATCATCGTCATTGGATGGACCGCATTAAATACATGAGTTCGAGAGCATTGATTGGTGGAGGTCTGTTGGTGGTGCTGTTGAGTGTTTGGGTTCGATGTGTTTTAGGAATGGAGGGATTGCATTGCTGTTTTTTTTTTTTTTTGTCTAGGGAATTGTTAGATTATCCAGAAAAAAAAAAGAATGGGTATTAGATGAAAGAAAGAAATGAAACTCTAAAATTTATTCCGTATAATTTCTCAACTCTTATCCTGAAATCATATTTTTAACGTGAAAATATGCTGTTTCATACGATAAACATACAATATTTGTTACGAATATACGTTAAACGTAGCTAGTCTCTTAATTACTCAATGAATGCAATTATTGTATAGTACGTATTTGCGGATATCTTGCAGATCGTACATATCGTTATGTCAGTTCCGGAAGGTGATTACGAAAGAGGCAAAAAGTTATTCAAAATGCGATGTCTTCAGTGTCATGTAATCGATTCGGATGCAAATAAAAATGGTCCGACGTTGAAAGGTGTGATTGGGCGTAAATCGGGTACTGTCGATGGTTATCCATATTCTTCTGCCAATAAAAATAAGGTTTCATTTTAACTATTATATAGCATATGTAATTACGTTATAAATATTCATATTAGAAGTGTTTTAGTACCTAGATGCTTTGAACAGCATTTTTATTCCTACGATTTATCTTCTTCTTTAATGTTTAGTGTCGTTAATTGTCATTGTTAAATAGCTGTACTAAAAGATCTACATAGTTTAACTAAAACTAGTTAGACGACTGTCACATGTGAAATAAAGTTGTAGTGGTAGAGTCATCGCATCAACTTAAAATATTTATTATAAGGTTAAAATACTTTATATAAAAATATATGTATATATAAATTAAAATACTTATTATGGCTGTAAGATAATTTTTTGTTATCTACCCTATCTCCAATGCATAAGACTTCAAGCATGGTGTTTGTCCATTGAAACCTTAGGTTAAATCTATATGCTTGCACTCTGTATCATCTTATCAGGTATTCTTGATGGATACTACATAATTTGCTGCATTTATAAATTAACTTCCTATTTGACCAAAAAAAATTCAAAAATTCCTTTTTTCTCGAATATTTTGAACTCTTATAACGAGACTGTTTCTACCATATCCGACATTTGTAATTTACTTCCCTATATTCTGCTGAACAAAAGTTGAATGAAATCTATCCCGAAAAAAAAAAGATAAGGTCTTCGTAGTTTGTTATTCTTTCATCTGTTTGTCAGCTGTAGCATACTGCTTGTGGGTTATGATTAACGGAATAGATCCTTTAACAAATGCTTATATTTCAGGGCGTAGTTTGGACACGTGAAACGCTATTTGAATATTTATTAGATCCGAAAAAATATATTCCGGGAACGAAGATGGTATTTGCAGGCCTAAAGAAACCTCAAGAACGTGCTGATTTGATCAAATTTATAGAAGAAGAGTCTGCGAAATAATTAGGCACTTCATTTTAATTATAGGATTCGGATAGCTGCACTTTGTCTTTATTGTCTGTTCAACTATCGGATGAATCTCATTATGTAGCATTGGCTTTTTTAAAAAAAAAATCTTATCTAAAATATGGAATTATTTTACATTAAACTCTCATGTTCTGTTAGCGGTACGCGCTGTCGTTTGAGTAAAATAGAAAAATAGTTCAAACGTCGCGTCCCATTACTTCTACTGTGTATGCAGAGTTAATCAAGGTGCCTTTTATGTTAATAACTTTTTATGAGTGGTTTGAGCTTGAGATATCAAATCTTGTTTCACATTATTGAATGTTGTGGTACATCGTGCACGTTATATAGAAGTTCTCTATTGTATTAACGATAGTGTAGCAGGAGTAAACAGTGACGAAAATTGCGCAATAAAATTTTTTTTATATGTAATTCAAAGACTTCTTGATACAACATAAACCAGCACTACCCTTTGCTTTTTTTATATCTATCAAGAACATCTTTAGAAACTTCTGTCGATTGGGATTGTTTTCACTTTTGTGAACTGTTGCCCTATCATTTCGGTGCTTCGAAACATTGGACTGAGAGATGCTCAACGTACCTATGTGTGATTTATGCATTCTGCATTGCTCGGGTTGCTATATATTACGATGTCTTCTTGCATTTTAAATCGGCCTTGAGGAAATGTGGGAGGGAGCAAATTCTTCATCCTTTCTTATGGTGGGAATGGAAAAATTCTATTGAAAAGCTTGGAAGTGTGAATGGTTGTCATTTCTGCATCTCATTGCGTCATTTATTTTGCTTTGAAATTGTTGAAGTAGAACAAGAAGCAAAGAACGGCTTGATTCATCGATTAGGAGGCAAAGGTGGAAAGGTTAGTAACAATAATGAGGTTTCGGTATATTAATAAGCACAAATTGTCCCTAATCTCTTCTACTCTCTTTTAAAACAAGAGAAAAAGGTCTAGTATCTTTTTTCGTTTTCCTCTTTTTGTCCTTATATTCTTCCCTACATGCTACAATGGCCATTAGTCCATTTTCTGAACAAGGCACAACCGTAAATATTGCATTAATAATATTCCTTCAATTTTTGGTATAATTATTGCGCAAAAGTTACTCGAATTTGTTTTCGACTTGTATTTCAAGGTCGCAAAAACTTAAGAACACTCTCAGTTCATGCAAGTATAGAATTTAAAAATGTTTCAAAAAGTTTTTTTTTTTGATTCTAATTTTGTATATTTGTTCATTTTATTCACCACTTCAGTGTGATATCACTAAGTGTTAAATTGATATATTCTAGAAGATTTCACTATGTTAGTTAATGACTTTTAGTCACATGTGATTTTAGAAAGTTTCACTCAAATTCCGCATCTTATCTACTTTTTTTTGTTGATATTCAAATTTATCATCGTGTTGTATTAACATTTAATAGTTGCTATTGCATAAATCATTAAAGTAATACCTTGGTTATATATATATATTTTTTTATTTTAATTCAAAACATTGATTTTAAATTTAACTTGAATGAAATTTCTTTTGGAAATTCACTTTGATTGCAAAGTTTAACTTGAAATTTATTTTGATTATTACCACTACTTTTTTCTGAAAGGTTTTCAAGGAAAAAGCAAAATCATGATGATACGATTATAAAAAAAAAGACATTTTTAAGCTCATTTTTAAACTTTACAAGTTTTTAATCTCAAATAATTTAAATACAAATTATAACATGTTAATAGTGAAATATTAGAAAAAAAAAATGATAAATAAAAGTGTTTTAAATTAAATTTCAAGTATGCCACGGTTGGTACTCATTTATTTCACAAGTTGCACTGTCGCGCAGCAAGGTGATATGCAAGTGGTACAGCTGTCGTCTGTCGTATGCATTCTTGCATTTGTCCTTTGTTGGACGGTTCGGTGTGATTAACGGAAGAGTGGTGATAATTGATTTGGGGTAGTAAAGTTTCAGTTTTTTCTTGGTTATCATGAAATGCCAGCATGTAAGTGTGTGTATCTGTGTGGATCGATAGCTAATTAATATTAGTTATGATCAGGCAGTATGATTTTGCTAGAGAGAGGGAAGATGCAAAGTATGACGAGAAGTGCTAGAAAGGTGATAGGGAAAGTTATAGGTTACAAAATTCGTCATCATTCCTACTACAAAAAATATTTTTGCTGTATAAGCTTAGACAAAATAGAAAGAAAGACTAAAATCATAACATTAGAATTCGCAGTACACATATTGCACGTTCATAGCTATTTGCTGCATGACCTAGATTATTGCAATCATACTTTGAGTTCAGACTAATGTAGTGATTGTAGGCGTTTGTTAACATTGAGAGGTTTTACAAGTAAAAGTTGTGAACTGATCGAACAATTTGAAATTATTCGAATGATCAAACAATAATTAAATGTTGCAGAGAAGAGGAAAAGATTGGTACTCATTAGCTTTGGAATAACTTCTGAATTAGTTAATCTAAGCTATTCATTATTTTATTGAAGTAGCTGTTCACATTATCCTAATATATGTTATTTTGTATGATAGTGAATAATTTATCTGAAACGTGGTCGTTTACAGAAGCAGAGAGTGTAGTGGTGTGTAGATGTCATCAAGACGTGGAGAATATGGTTACCGAGATGGATCGGTACAGTTTCCGCGACGTTCCTCTCGAGAGAGGCAAGCGATTTATATGAGCTTGGATGAGAATTTCCTTCTCAGTAATTCCACGGGGGATTCACTGTTACGCTCTCTGGTCGATCGAGCCAATAGATCGCGAAATCCAGTATGTTTTAGTTTCCTTGTTTGCTTGTTTGTGTCAAGTTTGCAATAGTTTAAAAGACCTCAAGAAAAAAAAAAGCATGATGAGGTAAAATGGATGAGTGCCTTCTTTTCCAGAAGAATTTCATATTGCATAGTAACTTACTCGGGAAATATTACGAGCGAGTTTTTCCCTTTGAAGAAACGATGTAAGAAAAAATGAGAAAAAAAGCCGCTTATAGTTTTTTTTTTTGCTAAAAGAAAGGAAAGCAAGAACGTGTGAGATTCCAAGTCATATTTCTTATTTAGCTTTGTTCTGTATTTGTTTCAAGATAAATGAGAAAAAAAAGAAAAAAAGCGGATCGTCTAATTGGTGCTTTCGTGTTAGCGAGTGAAGAGACTAGTTATTTTAAATATTAGTTGGATGGATCATGTGTTTTATTGCTTTCAGATAAATAGTTCATATATGCTACCTCATACCTTCCGCTATTCGACTAGATCAAAAGACAGGATCTATGTTGATACATACGGTGTTCCGACGAATGGGCAGAGCGATGTTGATGATGATTTCGAAGATTGTATGATGCGTTCAAAAATCCGGAAGAAATCGAGGTTTTGTACCTCCTCTGCATGGGTTTTCTTAGTAGTGGATTCAATATGATAATGAGTTACTAAGTACAGGAGGTATGGGTAATGAGCTGTTTTCGAAAAGAGATGTCTTGATAACTTCTTTGTTACTAAATTACCATGCAAGGATACTAAATATTAAAGATATTCGCCACACTACATAGCTATTCCAGTTTTATTGTCTTCAGCAATATTTCTGCTGCTTGCATCGAATGCATGCGCGATGTATGCTCTGAGCGTTCTATATTACTGAATTACTTGACCATACAAAAATAAAATGGTTTAAATCATTTTGCTTCATTTTTCTGCTGAAATTATAATTTTTATTGTTTTTTATTTGTTAAGTTTCGGATCTTCCTTAGCTGATTCAAATTTTCATTGTTCAGATAGAAATTGTGTT
Source organism: Wuchereria bancrofti (assembly GCA_005281725.1). Lineage (NCBI taxonomy): Eukaryota > Metazoa > Nematoda > Chromadorea > Rhabditida > Onchocercidae > Wuchereria > Wuchereria bancrofti. The sequence goes on along the minus strand of SSBO01000012.1, from coordinate 9,358,115 downwards.
TTTAGGCTTAGTACTGCTATGTTCAGTTAAGGAAGAGAACTGTGAGTCAAGTAAATTTGACTTGTAACGCTTCTGGTATTTGTAACATAGAAATTGGGTTCTCAAGGCAACATAGCTGGTAAAGATTCAGTTCAAAATTTCTCGATTTGTCAAACAAGGAGTAACATACTTGCTGTCTGCACTTAAAAATGAAGTAGAATAGGGTCTTAGAATTAGAAAATTCTTCAAAAATAATGAATGCTTTCAATAAACTTATGTTGCAGGTCGAAACCGTCATCTCCAGTTGATGACGAAGTTAACTACCCGGCTTCAGATTCAGCTGCAGAAGATTCACGCCCTCTATTGTCAAATTCATTAGCTGCATCTGATACTAAGCAGGAAATTGTAGAGCCAAATATGTATGAAGGCGTGAAGCAGCGACGTCAGGCAAAGAAACAGGCTACACTCGTTGCTCAAAAAAAGGCCAAAAATGCTGTGGCATGCAAGTATGTTGAAATATATTTGTTGTTTTTATGATTTCTTAAATTCTCTTTCACAGTTTCAGATTAGGAGTGATAGAGAGACTCTTGAAGATACAAGTAAAGCATTTATTTATCCAATACGATTGCATTACATATCTGACAGCAAACGATTACAGTTACTACAGTATTTATAAGTTAAATCACAGTAGTATTCATCACTATTTACAGGATTCTTAATAGTATTGAGTAAAACATAACAGTGGATTTCATCGAGTTTTTTCGCTCACTATTACATTAGTTCATTAGTTTCTTTTGCAGTTCACTTCGTAGGCGACAGCCTAAAAAAGAAGATTCAGAAGACGGTGACGAAGATCGAAGAAATGATGCTCCGGAAGTCAGTTGATATTTCTTCGTTTCCTTTTTTGGTTTTCTATGTGTTATATACATGTGATTCTGAACGTTCGTATTTGTAAATACCGGAACATCATTGGAGATGGATATTCCAAAGCAGATATCTTTTTTCTCACATAGCACTTGGATCATATGAAATCGTTTTAAAAAATTCTAAAATTATCAAAAAGAATAGTGTAGTTGTAGCTTTATTTACGTAGCTACGGATGCAGCGCTTTAGGTTTTCAAAAAATTTGGTTTCCTGACAGTTCAATTTTTAAAATAGTTTTTTTTTTTTTTTTTTTTTTTTTTTTTTTTTTTAATAAAAAAAGCGATTTCAGTGCTACGTGAGAAAACGTGAAAAGACATAGATGTTCAAAATAAAAATAATGGTCATAATGTGGATATAATGTTATGCCAACTTCAAGAAATTTTTTAATTATATAATAGGACGATGATGAATCGGATGAAAATGAGCCACGACATTATGCGTTAAGGACGCATATAAATCCAGTAGCACGATTTTGTGTTGAACCACGTGCTCAAACTACTCGTACATATACCGTTCGACGTGAACTGTTGAATAATGACTTAGGAGGATCACGATCACGACGGTATACTCATCGGTATAGCATTTTTAACGTTTCTCTAAGAAATCTCAATGATTTATTTCATTTCTTATTTATATTGTGCTGGTATTTTTGTAATTTTAAGCATTACATGAATTTTACATGCTTTACAGAAAACCACTTTTTGGTGGGAGTGATTCATCGTCTACTTCATCTGAAAGTTCCACAGAGGCTAACGAGGATGCTCGATTTGAATGTCATCGTTTGCGAAGAATGAAGAAGTCTAGAGCTCAGCTTCGTCCAATCAATAGTAAGTTTTAGCTAAAAAATTGCTCTGAACAGATACCTTTTTATTACTCCGGAATTCTTCAAGCCATTTTTTCACTAATCTAAATGTCTTTGTAACTTCCTACAATGTCAGTTTGTAAATACACTTTATCCTTTTTTTTTTTTTTTTTGGAGAGAAAATTTTACCACGAAAACTTTACACTCGTGATAATGGAGACTCTTCTCTTTCAGGTGATGATCTGTCATATACAATTGGCGTGCGTGAATTAATCCGTCGTAAAGCTGGAGCGGCTAATATTTCCGGTTCAGATATTGATCCTATGCACATTGATCGCAGCATTGATTTTAGCAAAATTGGTGGTTTGGATTGTCACATACAATCTTTAAAGGAAGTAGTCCTTTTCCCGTTACTGTATGGTGAAATTTTTTCTCAATTCAGTATTCAACCGCCGAAAGGAGTTCTTTTTTATGGACCACCAGGTTTGTTTTTTTTTTTTATGTTAAGCTGATAACCTCCAGATGCTAACACTTATATTTCTATATTTGGTTACACATTATACAGTTCTGCAGGTCGACAGGACCGTAGGTTTAAGGATACTTATTAAATTAACAACGGGAAGTTTTTTGATACGAAAATGCCTCTTTTCAGTTAATCATCACACACGTGTTTAATGTTGTGTTTAATGCTTCTAAGTTATATTTCTTATTGTTGTCATTAAGAAAATATTGATTTGAGGTTAGCTGCTTAAAAATGAGTTACGATTACAGTGACACTTTTAGGCACGGGAAAAACACTCGTAGCACGTGCGTTAGCCAATTCATGCAGTGATGGCGATAAAAAAGTAGCATTTTTTATGCGCAAAGGAGCCGATATTTTGAGTAAATGGATAGGCGAGTCTGAACGACAGTTAAGGTTAACGTTTCATTTATGTCAAATAACTATTGCTTGCACTTTCGGCCACTTGTTTTTCCTGATTTTATATCTTGTATTTACGGGTACGCTTTTCAGTTTTCCCATCCATCTTATCATCTGCACTATAAAATTAGCTTCTGGTGATTCGTGTTTGAAAATTAAAATGAAATTTCGTATTTAATATTAATTAACTAAGGACTTTTTACTTTCAGAGCCCTTTTCGAACAAGCTTTCATAATGCGTCCTTCCATAATATTTTTTGATGAAATCGATGGTTTGGCCCCAGTTCGAAGTTCAAAACAGGATCAAATCCATAGCTCCATTGTTTCAACTTTGTTGGCGCTGATGGATGGGTTGGACAGTCGCTGCGAGGTACCTACTGTTTTTTTTTGTTTTTTCTATTATTATTGTCTTTTACATTTATTCAATCATTTGTCATATTTTCATCGTGCAGTAGGAAATTTCTTTGAGGTTGTTGTAATCGGAGCAACTAATAGGATAGATGCTATCGATCCTGCATTGAGACGTCCTGGTCGATTTGATCGAGAGTTAAGCTTCCGGTTTGTTTCTTCTTTGTCATCGGCTCCTTCAGAAAATTGAAGGATTGTTCGATTCCTTTACCCAATATTTTTTGAAGTTAGTTTTCATAAAGTCAGGTCCTCTTTAGTTTGCCTCATAAGAATGCGAGATTGGAAATTTTAAAAATTCATACGTCATCATGGGGCATTAATCGACCATCAGACAACATTTTCAAATGGCTTTCTGAGCGCACATCCGGATATTGTGGTGCCGATTTAAAGGTTCGATAAAGCTGTTTTTTTTGCGCTTCTATTATTCTTTAATGTGTAAAAGCAACGATTAATTACTGATCTTATCGTGTCTAATGACCAATCTTGTGCGCATTACATTATATAATTTAGTCGCTTTGTACGGAAGCAGTTCTTACTGCTCTTCGATCTCAGTTTCCTCAAATCTATTCATCTAAAGAAAAGGTCTGCATCGATCCTAAAGCACTGAAAGTGGAAAAGAAAGATTTCGACATTGCTATGCGACGCATTGTACCAGCTGGTCGAAGAGGCATGAATTTCTGTCTTTAAATTTTTTAGGTTTTGTGAGTGTTAGGAATTAAATCTACAGCGGAGCACAACAGAACTTTTCCATTCATAGATTTTCAGATTTCACTATACCTTCGCGAATTTTGGATGACAGACTCAAAATATTGTTAGAACATGTGATTGCTGTAATATGTCATCGCATTCCTAAAGGTTATCACGATGTGATTGACAACGGCCGAGAGTTGGACAGTATCGAGCGAATCCTAAAAACAGTTTATTCAACTCCTGCTGTACCATCTGGCAAGTTGATGACACTTTTATCGATAAAAATAATATCCATATTTGTGAGAAAGGGATTCTGTCTCAAAGTCTTTTTTAGTATTCTCATATTGGGATAATATGCATTGTAGGCTTGACCAAAAATTCAGAATAGTAGCAGTTGAAATTGTTTTGAGACTTTGAGAAATATTTTCTCCATGATTCGATATTATCTGCCCTGTTGAAATGAGTTTGTTGTTTCCTCAAAAAATTGTTTCAGCTCGTTTATTGCTTTGTGGTTCCTCCAGTAATATAGGTCAAACATCGTACATCTTACCTGTTATCATAAATCACCTGGATCATCTCCCGGTGTTTTCACTTTCAATGGCCAACCTCTTCTCTTACGGTTATTTTTATAGTTATTTTCTTTTAAAGTTATTTTCTATTTTTGTTTAACTTGTTGAGTTATTTGACGCTTTCTTTTTTGTAGGGTCACCAGAAGAGCGTTTTTCTCATTGTGTGCAATCAGCTATTCGAGCTTCATCAAGCGGAACACCCTGTTTACTGTTAATTCCTTCCATTGACAGGTGGTATTCTTCAGTACCTTCATCAGTTTGGAATCTGGTATTTTTTTTTTTTAATAATTCCACTTATTATTATAAAATTGCCAAAATCATGAAGTAATTGTTCTTGCCATAATGATACACATCATCCCAATGATTCTCACTACCCTACGATTGCTGCAACAGAAATTATTTACAATAATGTTTGCTTTTCCAGCTTTTATCTGCTGTCAGTTCATTTACGGGTTTCACGTCCATCTTTCTTCTTTCGACAGCAGAATGTAGCTATTTGGAGCTACCTGCCGAGGTAGGTTTATATAATATTGGTCTTGGAATTCTTCAAAAAGATGTAAGGTTCAAAACTAGGGTAAGATACTGGTCTTACATATTATATCAGTTCATGCAGTACAGGATGCCTATTCAAAATGTCAAACGTCAGTTTCAATGGCTAACTGAATTTTGGCGAGATTTAACTTCTTAATATTCATTTCTGAAAATCACAGTTACATAATGACAAAGTTTTCAGTTCTCGTGCCAATATGAAAATGATAATGAACTATTACAGATTCAGTTAGTGTTTCGTGCTCAAGATTCAATGGAAATAACTCCACCTCCAGCTGACCGACTTGAAGCTTATTTTCGGCACGTTATTGTCGAACCAGCTTGTACTCCACCCATAACATTTAACGGCAAATTATTATTCTTTGAAATCTTTGATGATGCAGTTTTTTGGACATGTTTATTTTTGTATTTTTTTTTCTTTTTGTTGAATTACAACTCAGGTCTACAAAACTTCCCATTATTAAATTCATTATAAAGCTAAATAATTATATCGTAAGCACATCTCGGAACATTACACTTTCTTCTAAGAAAGAGAGACTGAAATGATTACTGTTATCCTGTGTTTAGAAATCCCCTAATTATAGAGCTCTAATTTGAAATACTAAGTATCGTGTTATTTTTTCAGCTGACGAATATCCACCACTTCCAAAAGCTGACATGGTACAACCCTCAAACCAACTCAGTAGTGATGAGATTAAAGAACTGAAGAAGCTTTATGATCAGTATCATTTGGAAGTTATCCTTCATTACGAAGAAACCATTGGTTAGTTGCAGCTTCTTAATTTTTTTTTTTTTTTTTGTCACAAATATTGCATTATTTCATTTTCCAGCTCGTTTAATCCGTGACCGTCGATTCAGTGCATTTGTACAACCAGTAGATCCTGTAGATGTACCCGATTATTATACACATATTAAAAGTCCTATGGATCTAGGCACTATGTTTTCAAAAGCATCCAGTTATAAGACACCTGACGAATTCCTTAATGATTTCCGACTGATTCATCAAAATGCAGTGGAATATAATCCAATGACTGATTATGAAGGTTATATTTAACAGGAAAATGTTAGCGAAATATTTTTTTTTTAAATATTTTTTCTCGAATCAACAAATGTATTTATTCATACATTTGTTGATTACGGAGATACGAGGGTTGTGTTCTCACTATAAGTTGTAGGAAGTTTCCTATTTCCTGCGCAGACCACTGCCTAAAATTTTGTAAATATGATGTGAAAGTGTTTAAAATTTACATTTACAACATTTTAGGACGTCAGATTCGCCTTATGGCAAAATTGTTATTGGATATGGGTCAGCGAGCAGTTCTGGAACTGGATTCGAAGTTCTTGAAGCGTCTGGAGGTAGGAAAAGTGCAGTATTCTGAGAAACAGGATCTCGACATTCTTGAGTTCAAGTAAAATTGCGTGGTGTTAAAATAAGAGAACGGAAGAACGGAAAACAGATTTAGCATCTTGGGGATCCATATTTTTGGCACGACATAAAGATAATGGAAAACTTTATTTTCACGCTTAACTTTTTAGGATGTGAAAAGGATGTTAAAAGAAAATGGCATTATGGTGGGTGATGACGGCGATCATGGAAAACAATCGAGTGGATATATAGCGAATAACTGTGAAGTTCATATGAAGGGCGGTCAAGTAGAAACAAATGTACCAGAAGTCATTTTTTTTTTCCGAAATATTTGTACCACGTTAGGGAAATCGAAATCTTAAAAATTTTTAAATCTTAAAGACAAATAATTGTAAACAGATTTTATGTTATGAGAGCGGTTGCATATACTGAAGCGTAATGGTTTTAATTTTATTCTTTTTTGCAGGATTCAAAGAAAACCGGCATCAAGCGACGTGGGTTGCACACTTGTAAATTGTCTCGCAAACGGCGTTGCATCAAGAAATCACTTAGAAAATGCCGTACAAGCCATCCCAATTTGAGGTTAGTATTTGTTTGAAAATTTTCTTTAGGGCATCAAATTAACTGGCTCCTTTGTATCTTCTGTTTTATTTTTTAGTTTCGATTTGAAAATTCTTGTTGTACATTTAATCGATTGATTTGGTCAAAAATTCAAGTGTTTCAGAATTTTCAGTTAATATTCGGGGCTTTTTTTGGAGTTTTTCATAATCTCTATATTCTTCAGCAGTCAAATCGAAGGTATTGATATTGAAAATAGTGTGCTAAGTGAAGGTGACCAGCTTGTAACGGATGATGACAAAGATTTTGAGAATGGGCAGTATATAAATGCTGTTAGTTTTGATTGTACCAAATTTCCTAAAGTGTGGCATTACTTCATTCGTGCTAACTCACTTTATCCTTGGTAATCATTTCATATTACTGATCTTCCTGACACTATGGACTTATCGCCAGTGTAAATCCTCATTAATGAAAATCTATTTTGGGTGTAGCGGTGTAATAATGTAACAATAAAATTTGATGAATTTCTGGTGACTGATGCAGAGCTAAAGAATACTTTGAGAATACTAGATTGGATCGAAAGAGTACCATTAATAAGATTACAGAAAAACTGTAACGTCATATCTCCATAACATTGCTGTATTTTAAAATAGAGTTCCAGAAGTGTTTCATTCTAGATCAATTCAAGTTCAAATCGTGAAGTGGGTACTATTAAAGAAGGTAAAAGAAATCTTAAAATCGATCTCAATAAACTCGATGCTGTAGTCCATATGGTAAGTTTTCAACAGATAGAAGTAATTAGGTTGTGGGAAAAAAGTATCATTCTTCATAAAGACGGGCATAATTAATGCATATTTGCATAAAATTTCTTTCTTGTACTACACTCTCAGTTAATTTTTTTGCACAGTCTGGTAAGAAATCAATTCAGGCCGTGAACAAAAGTCGCGGTTGGCCATTGGTGGATTTGGAACTTTTTGCTGCGAGAATTTCGGAGATTGTTGAGACATTCCATGACAAATGGGATCGTACGCAGTTGCCATATGAAATCGATGAAATGATCCGTAATTGGAGCTCTTCGGAATGAGCTGTATTTAGATGGTTGTATCTAGATAGCTTATTTAGCTAAAATTTTTGTCGGAATAGCAAACCTCAAATCTTTCGTTTTCATTTTTACAATGCCTTCATGTGAATATTAATATGCGTGCACATGTTTTTTTCCTTTGGTCACTTAACACTAGAGTCTTTCCATATTCCATACTAAAAGATTTCAGTTTTAATTGAGGGATAGTTAAAATGAAATTCGTACCAGATCTGCAATCTTTTATTTTGGGAAGCAACTTCAGATTATTGCAAGAAAAGTTCTGGCGAAGCCAAACGACCTATTAAAAATAGTTCTTGCCACTAACTTCTAGATAATTTTCGAGAAATTTGAAAGATTTATTTCCCTGAAATAAGTGCACTCGTCCTTACAACTCTTCATTTTCTGTGGTTTCTGTTTTCTTTTACCTTATGTTATTCATGTCCTTTCCGGTGAACGTTAACTCGGTTATTTTATTTATCTTTTAACTTTGGTTCAGACAGCAGGGCGGTGCTTTTTTTTTCGATTCGTAACGCACTGCACCGCTGGAATGAGACCAAATGAATTCTAAACCGGTGTCTCATTGAAGCTTTACAGCTTCAGTTTTATTGTAGTAAAGTTTTATTTCTGTTAAGTAAAACTCCTGTAAAATCGTTAGAATATTCAGTAATGAAGGAGCATAAATTTAAGCTGAGCTTTTAGTTCTGAAACGTGGGATTTAAATTCCAGTTTTTCTGCCATCGACAATCCGTTTGAACTGGATAAGACCAATTTAAAATACTTGTTTTAGAATGATGATTACTGTGTACTAGTAAGTCTATCCGATCAGAATATTGGCTCAGACTTTTATCATTGTCTTTTAGCAGCAACCATAGAACCATTTCTTCATCCTATTTGTATATTTTGTCCCGTATTGTCTTCCAAAGTTCTTTCAGTACAGCATTTCTGCTGTTCGCTATGACAAGTTACGAAATTTTTTGAGTCAGGGGGGAACGGTACGTCAAACAGACCAGCTCTCCAATTTCGATTTCATTATCAGTCTTCTTTTGCGCTGCCCACAATGTATGGCGGCAGTGTATCATCATTGTAACATCGGATGTCTTAGTGATTACGAATGGGACATCTGCTTGACTACCCATCTGTTATCTATGAACTGTAGATATGCCCTGTCCAACTTTATTTCCGGACTTCAGAAGTCCATGAGAAAACCTCGCACTGGTTTTAAATTCTGATTCATTTCAGAGTGGTATTCAATTTTTTTTCGAATATTACGATTGCATTACTTTCCTAACTACTACTGCCCAAATCGTTCATACCTCTTCATTTAATCGTGATCAGACTTCTTTCATACCCATACATTGCTGCCATGCTCAGTACCATACATAAATTGTACTATGCTCATCATAAAAAGAGCTAGCTTTCAGAAGTGGAATAGTCCTTCATTTTTCTGTTTATCTCTCATGTTGTAATGAACAATTCTGCCCTAGGCTTGTAAATCCATCATCATGTTGTATACAGCTGTGTGTGATTCATGTTAGTTTTCTTTTTTGCTTTTGTTTACAAACACATGATAAAATATTATGAGGCTAGGAACGTTAGAATTATCGTGCAAGATCGAATAGGAAAAATCATACGAACTCGTATGAGCAATGAAACAATTAGATCGATCATATACACCAAAATTGCTTCAGTAAAAAAAAGATGGACGTCACATGTTTATAGAAACCATCTCTAATGAGCCGCTTAATATTCTTTTCAAAACGGTTGCTTTTAGTTTGGACTGAGCTTTTTTTTTTGAAATGACCATTTCTCTACGTGTGGGTCTATTTTAACTTTTCAGAAATGTGATCTAGTTTGACTACTGTAACGCAGTATGGTCGTCATGCGGTAGTAGGCTTTTTATTACGAGGTGTAGGTTATTGAATGGTATGTTGTGGTATGAAGCTGGAAAAAAGAAATCTCAACCACGAAACAGTTCAATACCACTAATCACACGAATTAAATGGGATAGCAACATATTTAAATAATGGAACAGATTCAACTCATTGTAGTTATTATAGTTAGTACTTCGTCGGAAATTACTGGGAAAAGATGTCAAATTGTTTGACACACAATAATGCACTGAATTATATGGAGCATTGAATGATCAATAAATTTAACAGAACGAAAATCATAAGCTAAAAAGATCACCATCAGAATCATCACCAAAAATGTCCACTCTTTTTGGTCTCGAACTACCTAGTTTTCTCGGAACAACTGCCTCCTTTTTTTCCAGGACTGACCCGTCTTTTTTTGTAATAACTGCTTCTTGAATTACTTTCTCCAAAAAGGCTTCTTTATCTTTAGCAGGCTTCTGCTCATGTTTCTTTACCGAAATTGTGCTACCAAAAATATCTTCATCATCTGAGTCAAACAAATTCTTAAAATCACTTTTAAGAGCTTGGATTCGGCTTGTCGAAGAACGCTCCCTAGAGAACAGCAGGGATTGTACGTCACCGTTTCTAACGTTTGATTTTGAAACAAATGCATTAGTTTTAGACTTGCCCGAAAAAGTCGAAAAAATATCATCATCTGAATCGGAAGAAAATAGAGAATTAATGTCGCTTTTCTGTTCTACACTGTTCATATTCTTAGTAATATACTTTCCGGAATCGATTTTCAGTTGATCATCTTGTCGTTCCTTACGTACTTCAGCTTTTCCCACAATATTTCGACCATCTTCTGTACTTGCATCTTCTACACGAACAGACCTCACCACCTTTTCATTGTGATCTTTTTTGTCAGAATGTTGCAACAAACGTGATGGAGCACGTCGTGGTGGTCCTTTGGCTCGCTGCTGAAAGCAACCATAAATTTACCTGCAGTTACTAGTAAGAAAAATTGACTACACAAAAGTGTTTCTAGGCCCACCATACCTTTGCAATGGAAGGTAAAACAGCGCTGGTTCTATCATTCATCCTTCCTTCTGCAACTTCTTTTTCTTGAATTCCTTGATGTTTTTCCACACCATTGATTGTATTTGACAAAATTTTATTTGAAAATATACTATCTAGTTTATTCCGGAATACATTCGAAGGCTTTGCATTATTTACAAAGACATAATCAGTAGAATTTTCCTAAAAACATTCGAAAACAATAGTCATTCATTATTTAATCCACATTTCTTTTGACGACGGTTTTTCCATCTACTACATTTCCGCTATTCGGAACACATACGTATTGACATGTGAAAGGCCTCCCCAGTACCTGTACTAAGATCAGTGTAAATCAAGAAAACACAACCTGCTCCAATACTCTAATTTTTCTAACATACCACAGTTATATTGAATCACAAATGCTCACTGGTTTAGATGCATCAGCAAACGCATCTGGACTACGCACATTCACATCTGTTTGCAAGTTAATCTTCTTCAGCTTAGAGATTGAAATGATTTGAGTATCATTTGAATAAGTAGAAATATGTCGTTTTGCTCCCGTACTCTATAAAATCCAAAAAAAAAAAAAACATCAAATCTGAACAATAGTCAATAAAAACATCAAATCTGAACAACTGCCATATTATTACAAAAATAACGAACCGTATTTTTCAGATCACTGAAAAGATCATCCTCGTCTGAACTACTGTCGACAAACAATTTACCCACAGCGTTTGATACACTCTACAACGATTTTGCGGGAAGTCGATAACGTTCGTTTTCAGTTTTTAGTAGATCAGTCAAAAAAGGCATATAGAATGACACGTGAAGCACAACTCTCTTACAGCCACATAAAGAGATACAATGTTTGATGCAAAAATATACTTCATTGGTTATTCTTTTTGTTTGACCCTTCATTGTAGCAGCATTCAATATTCCTTTAATTGGTACTTCGGGTTTCGTGAGTCTAGCAGATACTTCCAGATCCGGAGGTTTATGAGATAATACTTCGGAATCCTGATGCCCCACTGATGCACCAGGACTTCGGGGTGTTACGAGTCCTTCAGAGTCTGAAATATATGATTAGATCTTAGTCTCTCGACATATAAATAAAATAGAAATATCAAACACAATTAAGCGGGAGAAAAATGTATAAATAAAACAGACACTGCCTCGATGTCACATTCCTTGACAAATCAGATAGTGTGTTTTCGACTTCTGTTTCTTTCATTAAAGAAGCTTGTGAACTGGAAGCAGTAACCACATGCTGAAAAGATTTTTTTAAAAAAAGAAACTCTTCTTTATTCATTAAAAAAAAAAATATTTTTGGTCTTTCAATCTGAATGACGCATCTGCTTGACTTCAAGGCATACATGTAACTTCAACTCTCCTCCACAAGATGAACAAGATTGACACAAGTAATTAAAATTACAATAAATGAAAAACCTGATAAGTTTCGTTCCTACATTCATTTGAATAGTTATCAGTCTTTGTCTCAACATCTTCGGTATTTGATGTCGATCGGTTTGATATCATACATGTTAGGTTCCCAGCTCTACAGAAATCGTTTACAGAAAGTACAAAACTCAGATGAATGGAAATACAAGTTCGTCTAATTAAAGCAGTATTGTTATAACATGTATGTTAAATAATAAAATAATATACACACTAAATCAGAATACGTACAACACTTATATTTTGATACAGTAACGATGCTTCAGAAAAATTATTAAAATTGGTAAACTTTAGTACAACAAAAAAGTATAACATGGTCAAATTACTTACATTGCATTCGAGTAAGTTAGACCTTTGCACTCTGCCATTTTTGGTTGTGTAAAAGGTGGTAAACTGATAATAATTTCCTCAGTTACCTTAAACTTACATTTCACATGTTTGCGATCTTGGAAATAATAAAAATGACATTCAAACAGAATGCCACACCCAGTACACGAGTCACTAATACACCAGACCAGACATAATATGAAAACCTGGAAGTTACTGCAACTTAGCCTGAATCAAAAAATTACGAAACTGAAACCTTCGCTGTTCTGGCACATTCTTCCAAAGAACCGGCACATGATGAAGAATTCCATTCTGGACTGCCAATAAGAAATGGTAATGGTCGTGTAAGATTTTCATCCTGAAAGCAAAAGTATTTTGTATATAAGTCTCAAAGCATCTTTTGCTGACTGTAGCACATTTCCATAAAGCAAAAATACTGACAAAGAAAAATCGAAGAGAAAGGAACAAGTTTTCAGCTAGAAAAAATTTCCAAGCTCAACATAATCACCAAGAAATGAAAGGGAGAGTAGAAACGTCGACAAAATGTATAACATCGTTCTACTGCAGTAGACTAAAAAAGAATGTACATATGGTTCGAAGATAGGTTCAGGCATGTAAAGTGGATCGTCGTCTTCATCTAGATCCTCAGGACGTATATCAATTCGCTTGAAATTTGTCTGCATTAACTCTAATCCCATTGAGACTGCTTGACGTAAGTTAACAGTTGTATCCGTTTGCTTACTTGCAACTATCTAAATTTGCGAAAAGATAAAATTTATTAGCAAAAAACTAAGTATAAATAAAATTTATTAGCAAAAAACTACGTATAACGTTTCCAAATAAGAAAATATATATTCTTTGAGAAAAAAAAAGCCATGACAACCGTTTGGGAAGTTGGGGCTGGATCATCGCATGTCGATGCTTCATCTCCCACACGCTGAAACAGTAAACGACTGATATGACCCCGAATTTATTCATTTAATGCTGGATGAATCACATGTTATCCTTAGCACTCTGCTCAAACTACACTTAAATGAAGACTCAAAATTTTATATGAGATTAAGAATAAATCTTCCATTTCTTTCTGCTACACGTATGAATAATAAAAATGCAAGAAAAAAAAACCATCTTTTGGGATGAAAAACCCTGCATTTTCTAGAAAAAAGTGAATGGCAAATTCAAATCTTGCGATAAATAAATGTAAATATGAGCAAGTAAACTAACATTTTCAATAAACTGATCTGCTGAAAATAATGACAATCGATTGTTGAGATTCGAAACTTGTACATATGCATTTGCGACCTTCAAAGAATTTTCCTGGATTGCATCGGAAACATTATTGATCTTTGAGGTTATAGAAGACCTGATTTCCTCCAGTACTCCGCAGAGCTGGAAAAAAAACACAGTCAGAAACATATGTCCTTTATGAATGAAACAACGGTTCATATCTATAAATTGTATGCATGACTCATTCGATAAATCTTATTCCCACAGTAAATAATGCTTATTCAATAAGGTCAATAAAAGCCTGAGTTATTCAAGGTAGATGCCAAAGTTTTGTTTGCTATTTGCAATTTACAAGCCCATATCTGTAAAAAGTGCAAGTAGCAAACGAAACAAGATTTCCTGTTCTTTTTTTGCACGGATCGTTTCGCCCGATTCACCTTAAAAATCAACCTTTTAAGACTTCCGGAAAAAAAATTGTGCCTTACTTGTCGGTCGTCCGCTAGAGACCAATTACTTTTCTTGTCTCGAAGTATTTGCAAATTACTAGACAACATTTCTTCAATTCACGCACAATGATTTCTTCTTTGAAATGTATTCCAAAACCAGTAGTATATAAATTAGTTCATAGTACTATGATAACGCTAAGTCCTGAAAGTTTTAGATGAATCTTAATTTTTACAGGAATATCTTAATAAATCATCGAAATTCGACAAGCCTTTAGCTTTAATTTTACGGTTATTTTTCCATCCTCACATACTGAAGAATCAATGTAGGACTCTGACAATCCAAAAACTCTGACAGAACTGAATAAAAACAATTCCCGCTACGTACATTTTTCAAAGGTAATTCACTCTGTTTATACGTATGAATTTAAATTTCCAATTTCTGAATTTGTTTCGGTATAATCTTTCAAGTATTACTGATAAAGAATTTAAAAAGAAAAAAAAAACATTTCTAAGATATTAATTAATTCAAAAAATTGTGCGGGATCTAAACTTGAACTCTTCCAATGACATTATCCTTCTTCCTTCATTTGCAATCATCAAACACAACCACTGGGAAGCGTAAAAACCTCTAGATACTTTGCTATCCTGTCGGTTAATAAGCATAAGCAATTTGCAACGGGTTAATAAGCAATTTGCCAAAAATCAACAACGATTGATTTGTGGAAAACAGTCGCTAGAAGTGCCGTAGTTTCGTTTTTTCAAACTTATCACTGTTTGGGTTCACTTAAAATGATAGCATAAATGCCGTATATTACAGTCATCTAGCTTAATTTGCTCCGGAAAACTCAAATATTTCAGCAAATATGAATTCGTCCAGTGTTTCTGCAATGTTTCTTGCTCTCAACTATACTGCTATACTTTGTGGAAGTAAATGTCGGAAATATTAAAAAAAACTAAAAAATTAGCTTTGCAACGATAAGCCATTCTTTAATTATCATAACTGCTGGACAGATTGTATGATCTGGGTAATTTTCTCAACTTATTTATCATCTACATCAATTGTTTGTTTAATTGAAGTATATCTCTTGTTCAAATACTCCACAAATAATGTGATTAAACGATATGACTACTCAGATAACCTCTGGTAATTATGCTCTACCTCATAATTTGCTTTTCTTTCATTGTTCCAAATCCCATTACTATCTGCATTTCACACTGCACAAAATTTTGCTAGAGATCATTAATCGTTACCTACCACTTCTCTGAAAACCATAGCAATCATTGAAGTATTCTGGAGAGCCTCTTGAATTAGGTTTGTGACAGATCGTTGAACTGTGCGAAATTAGTTATCCAGTATATAGAGAGCAGTCATCAAAAGGACAATTGCTTTCTAAGTATGCTTCTGGATATGTAATTTTACATCTATAATATTGAACTGGCGATGAGAAAAAATCGCCTGGTTGCTTTAAATTTGTTTCAACGTTGAACATAAATGGCCGAATGAACTGGATAATTCATAATCAAAAGTAAAAGGAAAACAAGTGTCCAGATATCCAAATTATAAAGGGATAACTTTCTCTGAGCCAAGCTTCGCTCTTTCATTGTCCTTTTCTCTCCATGTCACGCGAATTTAATACGAAAATTGATAATTCGATTTTTTTTAAAGTAGAATTTATGTTTTTCGGTCAACCCTATACGCAAAGCTAAGTGCTATGAATTCTGGTCTGGGATGCCTCTTTTGATTCCACCTTCATCTAAAGAATTTGAACTTAACTGATCAGTCTTGAATCATTTCTATTGTAGAATGTACCACGTTGCAGTAACTATTGATTTGCATAACGTTTATCGTTCACAAAATAAGATAAAGTACAAAATGCATTCATTATTTAATCCTTTGCCTTTATCTACATTCCTAAAACATAATTATATCCTATAATATTTATCATCTACTTTCTCCATACTTTTTCGATCTCTTTCATTACCGACAAACACTTTTCCTCCTCCAGTGGTAAAGTAGCTACTTGCACAGCTACAGGTAAACCTGCTGAATCACGAGCTGCATCCCTTAACATTTTCAGTGCGAAGTCAATGCCTGCAAGTTTTTCCTTTTAAAATCCAAGTCTAGAAATTTTGAATGATCCTAGGAAGAACCAGTTGTTAATTAGAGAAGAAAGTAAGAAATGAAGAGTACCTGTATGCCAGGAAGCTTCATCAGCTAGTAATCTATCATCATCCGAATTTACTGTTCCTGTAGGCACAATTCCAGCTGGAAAATCCAACAAGTTGAACAAACCGGTAGCAAAAGCGCACGTTCCGAGACGGCTTGGATAAGCGTGCGGTACAGCCGGAACTGCAAACGTTAAAAATTTTCGTTCAACACTTAAACAGCTGCAAAGATGTCACTAAAGACATTTTATTAATGAAGAAACACTACCTGCAAATGCAGGACATATAAGTGCATCCAGCTCGAATGTTTTCCACTGCTCTGTAAACTGCAAATAAATTATAAAGAATTCCTAAAATGCGTTATAAAAAATTTGCTCCATGAGAAATAAAATCTTCGAACTCTGCTTTATACGAACTGTCTCTCAATCGTTACTGTCAAAGATGTTATCCATACTTTAATGTCTAATTTTCTTTCCCTTTATCCCTTTTGTTTCTATCGTAACGTCAGCTTCCCGCAGCTAAACACCAGAAAAATATAATTTACTTTAAAGAAAAAAAAAACCTTTTCTATGTATTGGTCAGTCAATTTTTGTGTTATTTGAAGATCTTGAAGATTTTTAATGTGTGAACCAGAGACTATCGATAGTGGCGTACTGATAAATGATAGGACGTAACTGATAATACTGCATAAAAAAAGCGGTAACTGCAATTAAAACTACTTAACATCTCAAATGCGAATATGCTTGTGTTTATTTTTAGACCAGAAGTATAAATGCCCACTAAACAGGAAGTTATTTGTAATAGTTTTTTTCTTTGATCACAGTAAAATACTAATCGAATTTCATGACATACCAACAATCTCAACCTTCCTTCCAAACCAAATGTTACTGTGTAATTTCACCCTTCATTTATGTCAATGTTAGGTTCTCTTCCATACGGGTTATAGGTAATATAACATGCTGTTCTTAAAATATATTGTGAAATGGAGCAAAAGCAAAAAAGAGCAAACCTTAAGGAGGAAGACAAAAGTACGAAGAAGTGGAGGGATCACTTCATTTGCATACATTTCCAGTAACTGTTCTTTTCCATACGGTAAAATGCCACGATAAAATAGTGAAGCAGCATGTTCCGGATCAGGTAAATGAAACAACACCAATTCATGTCCAAGTTCTCTCAATTTTTCAACCGTTTGCACAACAACTCTCGAACAACTGAAACAGTAAGTGGTTTATCCCTCACTTTAATGTCAAAAATCTGGAACAATTCTGTGAAAGATGATTAATTCCAATAAATATTAACATACGTTAAAAACTATAAAAAAAGTAACTTACGCTGGAACAGGCTTCATAAAACCATCCTCAACAAAATAACCAATACGAAGACGTCGACTGTTTGCAACAGTGAGCTTGTTCCCATTTAGAGGAAAAAGTGGTTGATGTGGAACCAATTCATGGTATTCAACTGATCCTAACAGGATTTTAAGTAAGAAAATTTGTTCATCGACAGTTCTGGTGAAGAAACCGTAACCCAGTGATAAACGAGCCTTACCACTACATCCATTCAGTGTATAATTCGTCTTTAAGCGTCCTAAAAAGAGATAAAAGATTATTTATGGAAATATTTATGAAAATCTCGACACAAATAAAGTAAAAATAATGATGTTGAATAGTGGAACCTTCTGTTGGTTTCAGAGTTGTGGCACCACAAAAACTTGCTGGAATTCTCAAACTACCAGCTAAATCACTTCCAGTCCCAAATGCACTTCCGCCAGCAATAAATAGTGCACAATCTCCCCCCGATGAGCCTCCTGGTGTTCTGAAAAAAAATTTTGTTAATTTTTTAAAAAATTTTTACACCAAATTTTTACAAATTTTTACACAGCTAAGACTTGGAAATTAAAACATTTCACAGAACCAAACATTATGAAAAAAAAGGGAAGAAAAGCAAATGTAACGCTGTTTTTTTATTAACTGAAAATCGGTTGTAAAACAATAAATCACCAAAGGTCCATAAAAACTCCTCATTCAGATTTCAGTGATGAAATAATTACAGCCGTGAAACTAATTATAAGCTATATGCTTTAACTAAGTTTAGCCATATAATGTAATAACAAAATATGCCTGGAATGCGAGTGTGGATTCGAAGTTATTCCGTATAAACTACTGCAACAAGCGAAACTCAATAATCCTTGGGGAACGGTTGTCACAACAAATGGTATTGCACCTTGCGATCGCAAAAAAGTGACCAATGTGCAATCATTTTCCATTGGATTTTGTAAAAACTTTGCAAGTCCAATAGTACAATCATAACCTTTTATCTGAAATGATGGAGAATGTCTATGTCCGAATGTACATTCAGTTATGTTAGAAAATAACGTGGAAAGCATTATACTCACATGAAAATTTCCTTTCACGCTGAATGGCATACCAAAAAGCGGAGGTTTCTCAGAAACCTTATTCCATTGTGCATCCAAATTTTTGGCTTCCTCAAAAGATTCATCCAAAAAATCGATAACACAATTAATTTCTCTCTGCACCATTTCAGCCTTCCAGACGAAAGCGTTTAATACATCCACAGCAGTTAAGGAGTCATTTTGCAATTCATCTTGAAAAAACAAGAGGTATCAGTTTTCCAAATGAATAATGGCCAATCATTGAAGCTAAGCTATCCTGTACAGCTATGCATCTCCAAAACTTCCAACTGAATAATTTCAGCTAGAAATACACTTTATAAGTCGGATACGTTCTGAAAAGAATTTGAAACACAAATATTTATTAAAGTACAATATTCGGGATTTTAATGATTTGCCCAGCAGAAACTTCACTGAAAAACTGCTTGAAGTTAAAAATAATAAGACTGAATTAGCATTCAGTTTAGCATACTCCGGCATGGCAAACACATATGTGTATCAAACATATTAAATCAATTAATTAGTGTTTGATCAGGTTTTACGATAAAAACGAACAATTAAAACAGATATGGTATACTTCGCAATTCGAAGAAATCCAACGACAAAATGCGCATCCTTTGTTCCAAAATACCCGAATCATTGGTGCTAACTCTCAAATGAATATCGCTAATATGGCGCTGTCGTTTAACCTCATTCTCGTTGATCATCCGTTGATGAATTGAAACTGCACCCCATGGCTTCAAAATGCTTCCAATTCCAGTCTTAGAATGTAAATTTGAATTAAAGTTTTACACTATATATAAATATTGAATAAACTGTTTATTCATCTCACCGTTATGATTTTTTTATACAAGATCTAAATAACTTTGTGGATAAACTGCAAGTATAGCAATGAACGATACGACTGATTTGTTTTTGTTTTTTTAATATATATATATATATATATATATATGCAACCTTTTCAATAATAAATTTGTAAATTGCATGAATGACAGCTGCAGTCCAGATAAGAACTATAAGAAATCCAGGTAATGTATATGGATGTATCTGAACGATACTCACCAAAATATTCCCCATTTGATATAGTATTCTTTCACAGTATATCCTTTCAAAAGCCTGTAAAGAAAGCGGAGGGAAAAAGAAATATCTCATTCAAAAAGTTCTCAAAGTTTTTTTTTTTTTAAAAAAAATCAAAAAATCTAAAACAAAAACAAATCGAAATCTCATAGTGCAAAAATCCTTCTCGAAATTAAATCAACAATTCAGTTGAAGGGACAAAATTCCAAATTTTCACCAAGATTTTTGGCCGAAAAGTAAAAGCCGACATGGACATTTATAATGGATTGTAGTAAATTTGGATTAATTTTTGAAAGCGGTAAAATATTTGATTGAGCAGTGATTTGGATTTTAAGTTCTAAATAACGACTAAACTAGAATATTAGAATAAATTGAAACTAAACTGAAAGAAATATTTCGGATATTCTCTCAGATGTCCCGAATTTTATAGAAAAAAAATATAGAAATACTTACCAATAATTATGTTATACAAATCTTGCATATGTTGTTAGGAGATTTTTAATAAAAAATAGACTGAATGAAAAAAAAAAGCAAAAAAATGCTTAATATTCTCAATAATTCACATAATTGTTGATAAGTAATTTTACAAGCTTCTTTTTTTTGAAACATTTACATTGATTCAATCCGAATTTAATTTATTATACTATGAAGAATTCAATATCAATTTCTAACTAAATTTTAACTATAACATTTATTATAGACTACCTAATTCTATGATATTATCAAAAATTTTTCAAATATTCGTAGAAAAAGAAAAAAAAAGCAGCAAATTTTCTTGTTTTCCTCAAAATATCTATCACACTATTTAACGATCATTAACCCAAATTTATCGGCATTTCAAAAGATCAATTCGTTATTTCATTTTATTTTTGTTTATTATTGAGATTCCACAACAAGCTAATACTGAGAGCAAGATTCTATTTTAAAAAAAAATTCAGATGAAAAAAAAAGCGAATCATTCAAGGAAAAGAAATTCTTAAATCACATTTTCATTGAGACTAAAACAAAAACAGTTCTAACAACAAAGTTATTCTTGAACAAAATTATTCAAAATTACAGTCTTAATAAAAAAATTAAATTTATAAAACGAACAAAAATTGAAGCTTGAAATTTGAGATTAAATTTGTGGTTCAAAATCAAAATTAATTTTAAAATATTTCAAATTGAATTCCGAAAATCATTGCCTACTAATGGCAATACAGATTTTGAAAAATTTGGTCCAAATACATTTAGCTAAAATTAATTTTTGTTTTACTTAAAATTAGCTAATGCTTTCCAAAGCATAATACTTGATAAATGTGCTACTACTATTATAAATTGCAAAAATTTAGCAGATTTTGAGCGTTTCAAAATTGAATTTAAACCTAAGACTCAAATTTCAATGCCGTCTTTAAATTTGGATTTTGTATTTGGATCTGTCAAATAAGTTTTATTTAAGTCATTGTTGCAATATTGATGCTAACAAAGAATAATCTGATAAATTACAAAATGCAATCATCACTTGCTTATGTTCTTATAATGTACAGCAAAACAAAATTTGCCAATTTTGAGACAAATAATTTCTTGAATTATTTTTGTTTTACGTTTTTTCTTTTAATTGCAGCAATAAAATAATGCTCAGAATTTTAAATTTATTGTCTTTTCATTTCAATGCTAATAATTCTCTCCCTAAAAATACATTCAAACATATCACTTTGATCAGATTGCTTCCAAGCTATTGTCAATTAAGAACAAAAGGAAACGGTACAATGATAGGAAAACTAATTTTATAAAAACGCCCATTTCGAACACATTGATTTTGAAATGTGCTGTCATTTTAGGTCACCATTGCAACCGATACAACAAATTTTCAAACGGATTTTCAGGACTGAAACGATTGTCGACCGGTTGGTCAGCTGAACTGCACAACCTATTATCATTTATGTTCTCCATTATTTCCTTTTTCCTGCAATTTAAATTTTATATACTATTAATACCTTTGCCTTTCTTCTCTCTCATTCATTTTCTTCATTTCATTCTCATCCATCATATAATGGATAAGAATGGATATTAATATCTTATCATGTACACCAACGTTCATTTTATCACGAACAAGTAATCATTTGTCTTTCTTATCACAGTTGATAACAATTATTGTTTACCTCAAAATAAATAATCTAATATAATTTAGTTGTAGAAGTATTACATAAAGATTGCAAATAGAAATCAGAAAGTATTTACTTATTTTTTAATTCTAAGTTAGAAGTGATAAGAAGTATAAGGATAGTTTAAAATGAATGAATGAAATGTGATCATTTTATTAGTAATAAAACTATTACCATATGTAATTAGTTTGAAACAATTTTCAAAATTATATCACAGATAGATTGAATTAAACCATTTTTTCCCTGTGTTTTACCTGAATTAGATTTAAATCAATTTCAAAATATAAAGATTTTTTTTTGTACAATCAATTTGACTTAAAACTATCTGATCAGTTTCCATAGAAAACAAGTATTGCAATTTCTCCTAGATGTTATGATAAATTTTTGGAACATTCTAATTTCTCAGATTACATTTTTATTCTAAACGATGCTACACCTAGTAAAAAAGAAACTGCTAGTCTTTTTTTTCTAAATCAATCCAAATTTTATTTTATTATTACATTTAATATTATGTGTTTGTTTATCACAATGTTACAATCCTAATTGTTTATTAGAAACATGAATGTAATTAGAGATTGTATGATTTTATGTTATACTTCATTATCTTTTCATATATCCTTCCTTTATGGCATTTTTTCTTTTCTTCTTTTTAAAACAAATGAAATTTAGTGTAAATAACTGTTTGCAAAAAAAAGCTTATGAATGATTTACCTGACAATAATATTTATGAAAAATTACGCAAGATTTTCGTTGACTTCTATAAATGGTCAAAAAAGATTAAACGTTTAATTTAAATTATATGTGATAACATTGAAAAGTTTACATTAAAATTTAATGTTTATTTTAATCATATTTCAATAATTATAACTATGAAGTATTATATGATGAGTTATTCAATTTAATGCGTGAAAATCTTAAAAATTACTTCGACATGATCAATAATGCTTAATAAAGTATTATTTCATCTTAAAAATTTTCCCCATTTATCATTTCTTTATTCTCTTCTGCATTTCTTTACACAAATCTTTCAATCTTCCTTTTTTTATATTCTTTTTATTCCTATTTTTCTTTCTCTCTCTCCCACCGTCTCTCTCTCCCTCTCCCTTTCATTTCTTTATTTGTTTTTTTTCTGGTATGTGTTAAAAAAAATACGGCCACTATGTCAAAAAGATATTGAAATGGCATTGCAGAAATTCGTCGTCTATGCTGTTGTGATTTAAAATGATATTTCTCAGCGCTATTTGTTTCTATCCAATCCTAATGATAACAATTATTCTCATTGATACTAACAATGGTCTTTCTGTACCAGCTGGACTTCGTCCAGCTAAAAAAGTTGGTGATCCAAAGGAGCAAATTGTACCAGGAAAGCAACAACACGAACAACATGAGCAACAGGAACAACAGCAACAAGATCAACAACAACAACAATATGTTATATCTTACTAATTCATTAGAATAGTATAATCATTTAACGTAATGTACTTCCATCCCGTTTCCATCACCTTTCATATATATGACCACCTGTAAATGTGTCATGTTGAATACGGTAAATATGTCGTATACAGACATCCATTAAAAAGCATTTCATGATGATTAAACTATTCCAACTAATTCCGTTTATTTCATTGAGCATACTTTTATGGCTTATTATCGTTGAAGAAATAAAATAAAATCTATTTTCTTAATCTTAATTATTGAACATAATATTTGATGATTAATTATTCTTTGATAGTATCGAATTTTAATTGACTAACTTCTATATTAAAACCATGCATTACATGCATTAAAATATATTGCTTGTTTTGTTATATCATTTCATTTTATCTGATCATTTTGAATAGTTATTGATTTAGTAATAATTTATTAATTATAAATTTTAATTTGATTAATAGTTTACTCTGTATTCTTTATTGATTCATTGATTGATTAATTTATAGGATGACAAATTAAACATACGACCAGCACCAAAAGTACCACCAAATCTAACTATAAGATCACGAATGATGGCTGCATTAAGTGCATCATCACCCGATGAAGCTAGCAAAGAAAACAATTCCTCTAAGATTGAAGTAAGTTTTTAAAAAACCTTTAAAAATTGTTTGAGTTTAAGAAAATTTATGAAATCAAAGGAGCTTTTCAATAGCATACGTAATTCTTGATACAGATCTTTTCGCTAAAATTATATTTTCTTATGAAATGATTATACGAAAAAAAAAGGAAAAGAATAGTTGACCTTTGATATTAATAATAATAATAATAATAATAATAATAATAATAATAATAATAATAATAATAATAATAATAATAATAAGCTGTAATTAATAAGAAAAAAAGGAAAGAAATGGTTGACCTTTGATATTAATGATAATAACAAATTGTAATTAAATTTAGACAGGTACTTCTTCCAAACCACCAATAATATTTCCGAAAGGTCACAAGAAAACTCCTGGAACAGCAAATTCGTCAGGATCTTCGAAAGGAAATGTTCGAGTTATTGTAGCACCACCGGCGGTAGGTTGTTTAATCATTTCTTCAAATTCTCATTTAAGCTGTAAAATTATTCTAATAGAAATTAAAAAATTAGTGAAATGAACAGAAAATGAAATAACTTTAAGACTGATATGGTTTATTATTACCGTTGTTATTTCTACAGTAATAATAATTATTATTATTACTTATCATTGATTATTATCATTAATTATTGTTAATTGTCATCACTACTATTATCATTAGCATGAAATTTATGTTTTATTTTGGAATTAAATAAATATTTTGGTGCAATTTTCCAAAGCTTGGTTCTTCTTTTTTTTGATCTTATCCATTTGAAATTCATTATAAAATATCTCACTTTGTAAATGAAAATTTTGCCATAGAAAATTATTTCTTATTTAGCTTGAAATATATAATTTAGATTAAAATAGTGTAAAATTTTTTCTGTACTCCAATTAAGACTATTGCATTTTGATTTCTTTTCCGATTTTTAGACTCTTGGAAAGAACAATTATGGTTTGAACACAGTTTTACAAACAAATTTGGTTGATTCACGAGGACGTATTATGAAAAATGTCAGTTCGGTACCAATCAAAGTACCATCATCTGCAGAAATGAAAAATGCTAAAACAAGGTTTATTATACAATTATATTAATTAGCACTTTTTTTCTCTCTTCCAGATATTTTAGCAAAATAAATGCTAAAAATTTGAATTTCTTTTTCTTTTAAATTATTTTTATTTGAAATAATTTTGAACAGAATAAATAAAAGTTAAAAATAAGTAAGTAATCAATAGTATGGATATATCACAAATTAAATAATTTTTCTTCCTTTTTTTTTGATTGCAATAAAAGTATTTAATTTTAGACATACCGCACGACAAGTTGAAAGTGATGCAGATAAAGTAGTACCAATAAAATTTGGTTCAACATCAAGACGACGTTAAATTAAATTATTCAAATTATCAGATATTATTAGTTCAACAATTTTTATCATAACGTATCTTATCTTGCTGTAATTTTACTATCATGTTGATCCTATTACAAAAAAGAAACGACCAGTTTTATTTTTACAAATGATTGATATTACGATAAAATAATTTCCAATTTTTTTTTCTTGAAAGTGTCATATCATTCATTACAAGCGCACTTATCATATTGATTTTATTTGGTGTATGGGTTACTTTATTTTTTTAAAAAAAGGAAAAAAATGTTGATTAATTATTTGTTGCATCTCAAATTTGCTTTTTTTCAGAAGAATTTAAGACTTTTTTTGTTGTTATCAGTTTTTTTAATTAGTTTGATGAACTCTTATTTTTTATTATATCTGCAAGGTTGATTTTTTTTGGCCATTCAAGACATATGGTCTAAAATATTATAGTAAAATGATATGATATGAAATAATGCTATTTCTCGTGTTTAATAATTAACAATTTTCAATTAATTAACTATCCAAACTAATATTATAATCAAAAGAAAAAGTTTGAAACAATAGGTGGATTTAAGGATGAAAGGTGTTAAAAATAATTTTCCATGTCGAAATTCAAAAGTGAAAATTTTAAATTCATCTATAAAATCAATGAACCGCATTCAACAGTTAATATTTCACAAGTGAAATTTACTTGCAATCAGTGTAAATTAGTAATGATTAGTGTTTCTTTTGAATAATTAATAAACTATATATTGATGAGATAATTTTACAATATACAATTTTATTAGCCAAAATTTTGGTAAATATTAATTAAGCATAAGCTTATTAAAATCTTTCGATTTATTAAAAAAAAAGAAATTTTAAAAGCATATTAATTTGGAGTTACCTATGAACATATTAAAAAATTATCAGATCTATGAAATGGGATGAAAAGAAAGCGAGGAGGAGGCAGAAAGAAAAGGAGAGAGCGAAAGAAAGAAAATGCAGTTGTTTTGAATGTTTTTTTAATTGATTTAAGATAATTTAGTCTGAAATATAAAGCTTTGTCAAAGGATATGTGGTGAATGACAAAAAAGATAAATTGGACAAATATCAAAACTTTGATGATTTTTAGATTTACTAATCAATTACTGGTACCTGTTGCACAGGTGGGAAGATTTCAGAATGCATTTGATAGTGAATGGCAAATATTTCTCTCTTTTTTTTTTTAATTTGTAAAAATGATTCTTATATCTTAAAATGACAACAATTTACTTTCGCCAAAAGTTAGCAGAATAGTGAAATTTGTTTGGATATAATTGATCATATGCTATATATTTGAATATAATTAATTATTAAGCTTACTGCTGACGGAATTAAAGGCATTAATTATTTTATAAGAAATAGGGGTGTTTAATGTCAAGCCTGTTGTATTAAAAATGTAAATAAACAGAAATGAAATTACTAAAATCATATTTTGTTTTTTCTTTTAGTTTAAACTTTTACGAATCATAAAAATTTATAACATTGAGTTTACGATTAAATAAAACAACTTTTATATTAGAATTTTGCATTTTTTTTTGAAATTTACTTTAAAATATTTTTTGTTTTTTCTCTTAGCGATATATATGTTCATGTGATCAGTTTCAGTTGGGAAATCGCTGAAATTACATGCAATTAAATTTAATTTCATAAAACATTGCTATCATGATTTTTCAACTCTTTAAAATGTTGAAAAAAAATTTTTCTTTCCATTTCTTTTTCCACAAGTTTAACATGAAATATTTAAATAATACGAAATTTTCAGCGGAAATTGTTACTTTTATCATACCAACAATTTACTGCTCCTTTTTGTTGCTCATTTCTTCATTTCAATTATAATTTATTAGAAATTATTAATTTTTTAAAACTTTCATTCCAGTTATTTATCTAAAAATGTCTGTCCGAACATCATATATTTTTCTCATCACTTACATGGATAATACAAATATGAAGACATGTCGTAATTAAGAACAAAAATTCGAAAATTGGGAAAAAATTTTTGACTTTTCTTACATTTTTCTTTTCATTTTGAAGATTGTAGTAATGAAATGGATGGTATTTAATTTTAATTTCAAATGAATGGTAATATTTTCGAAATCATCACACTACCCTATGTATTACAATTTATCTATCACAAACATTTTCGGTTTTCCTAAACTAAAAAAAAAGGTTAGGACTTATTTTCAACATTTATTTACCATTAATTAAAATAGATCGAAATTTCATTTCTTTTTTTATTTTAATTCACATTATTTAGTGCAAGGATTAAATTTATTTTCAAAGAAGAAATATGCAAAGAGACAAATAAATAAATACATGAAAAATTGGTAAGCAGAACTAGCGTTGTGGGATGAATCAAAACTTGAGTTAAAGTCTCATGAGACTCCTTGAAAGGCGTTGGTTGATATATACAGGAGGACAGTGGTCATAGAAGTTGGAAACCGCTTAGGCCGACCACCTGCCAAATCAACTAGCCCTGAAAATGGATGGCGCTTGAGCGGGAGACTTATACTCAACCGTTGCATGGCTTGTGTTTTATTTTGTGAAACCTGGCCGCAACGAGTAAGAGGGTCGCAATGGTTAGCGTTGAAGACTTTGGGCGTAGGCCCGGTTGAAGCTTCCATTGGTGCAGATCTTGGTGGTAGTAGCAAATATTCAAGTGAGATCCTTGAAGACTGAAGTGGAGAAGGGTTCCACGTGAACAGCAGTTGAATGTGGGTCAGTCGATCCTAAGATATTGGCTAATGCCGTTTTTTTGAATAAAATAGAGGAATGGAGATGTAATCCATCTGATAAATCGAAAGGGAAACGGGTTAATATTCCCGTACCTGGACACGGAGATAAATACTCATCGTGAGAATTTAGCGCGGTAACGCAAATGAACTCGGAAACATTGAGGAAAGCCCGAGCCAGAGTTCTCTTTTCTGGTTAAGGAACGGACTCCCTGGAATCGGTTCAGCCGGAGATAGGGATGTTGTTTCCGTAAAGCGCCACGGTTCCTGTGGTGTCTCACGAAGACGAAAAGTGGAATAATTCATCCGTTTGTCAAAAGTGTATAAAAATATGCAAAATAAAAATAATTTTCCCTTCAATTTAGCTACAAAAAAAAATTATTTGAATGATCCAATCAATAAAGTTTCCGAATTCTTGTTTTGAAAATATATACATATATATGGACAACCGAGAAAATAGTTTAGTATCGATAATATTTCCTTTTCTTTAAATTAAAATTGCATAAAATCTTGAAAATTTTAGTTTAATTCTCATGTTAAGCAATTACTTTTTTTGTGTGTAGATTCAAATTAAGCATAAACTCAGAAAGAAAATTGAACAATTACAGCGGAAGATTATGATGGTCATCGCACATTTAAATTCATACTTGTTATCGAAATACAGTAACATCAGTGACACATGAAATAAAATAATATTTGGTAATAATAGCAATAACGGTAATGATAATGACAATAATAATAATAATAAGTAATAATAATAATAATAAATGCTACTAATAATGGAAATGATAATGGTGACAATAATTATAGCAGTGAGATGAATGATTTTACTTTGCTTACATCAGGAAAAAAAAGAAACTTTTACAGTAATCGAACTTCGTTTTTAATTCAAATTCCTTCATATGAAAACTTACCTATCTTAAATTAAAAATCAAATTTTCCATTTTTTCTCCAAATTTTGCACTGTTTTCCAATTTAAATAATTCTATGTGTCAAACTAAGATTTAGTGTAAAGACCACAACTATACTATTTCAAATGATTTACTTCGATAAGTTTAATTTTATGAATCATTTATCGAATGGAATACTTTATGATTAGCAATGCTTATCAATAAGAGAATTTCATATACAGTAGTAATCGATAAATAATTTATTCCATCAAAAAGTGAATGATTCAAGTGGATAGCTTTGATAGTGATTTCTTTCATTGGATTGTTCTGATAACTGTTCTACCATTTTAGATTTTTCATGAGTAAAATGTTATTGTGACATTAGCTGATGGCAAGAAATAATATTCGTACAGGTGTAACAATATCTGTTCGAACAATGAATAGATTTTTTTTTATTTTTAGGAAAAATACTTCTTGATTTAGTAAATATATACAGTTTAAGTTTAAAAATTTTTAATTCAATTCGAGGCAATCTCCGAACTTACGTTTGTTTCAAACCATTTCACTAAAAGATTTCATTGAAATCTCACGAAGTTATGAAATCTAATTTTAACTTTTATTTAAACATAAATTATGATGCTAGCACTCATCAATTCTATGCTAGGATAGTATTTGGAGTTGACAGATAAAGATTAAAATGATAAATAATCATCAAAACATTACACCAGTTAAACTATTAAGCTATTTAATAAGTCGTATTTCAATTAACATAGTCTTGATTTTTTTAAATTAGTCTGAGATGTCTTAAAGGATTCTACGGCTTAATCAAGGAAAAACTGAATTTTTGAAATGGTAAAACTTTGAAATTTCACACAGAAACATTAATCTGTGAAATTTGAAATTACTGGAAGATATGACAAAATATCTGGAAAAAATACATACGAAATAATATGCAGCTAGCCAATAATGCAAATAAAAAATGGTTGAAATTGAAAATGCAAATATTTGAGAATTTTTTATAATAGCGAAATTATCTACCTGAGAAGAAGGACGAATGAAATAAACATAAATTAGAAAGGATAATTAAAATTTTTAAATTCCTATCCATTCATTTAGATGAAAATTGAATTGGTAGAAAAAATAAGGATAATTTCGAAAATGCAATTTATATAATTAGATCAAAAAAATTAAAGAGTAAGATAGATTAAAGATACTTAATAAAGAGGTACATGCTGTTAAATATAATAAAATGACAAATTCCACAACCAATTATAAAATTTAAATTTTTAAAAAAAATTAATTTCACATAAATTAATTACAATTAGTCACACTACTGTTTACATAAGTTAATTACACACAATTTTACATAATTTGATAAAATTATTATTATTATCGTTATTATAATCATTAATATTATTATTAATAAGCAAAGCATACTGTTTATAAAGTCTATCAGATTTTTTGGATTTTTCATTTTTGTTCAAATTATTATTCAAACTACGAATTCCTAATATAATCTGAAATTTTGATGAAGCAATAAATTCTCATTTTATCATTTTTTTTTTTGATTAGTACTATTATTATTGTTGTTTCTACCTCAATAATTAATTATTATTATTATACGGCAGCACAACTTTCATAGCACTTATGATTAGTAATAAAATGATTGTGATAGATGTCCAAATGTCCATCTTCTTTTCCATCTGAACAATTGTATTTTACAATCACCGGATGACATTGTTCACGTTCCAGGCAGCGCTTTTGTTCGAAATACATCATACAACTATAATTTTATAACAATACAATAATTAAAAAAAATAATTCTTTTAATTTAATAAAAATTTATGAGAATGATATAATTCATGTATAACTTATGTAAATTAATGAAATGATTTTTAATACTTGGACAGATTATTAATTATAAAAAATTTACCTGTCTTAAGTTGGATAACTTAGTTTCAATTATATAACTTAGTTTTTGCTGTTTTCTTGAGATAAGAATGAGTGAAATTTTTACGTTTAAACAAATGATATTTTAGCATATGATACGATGGAAATTTACCTCAATGATGATATCATGGAAATAAAATGATAGAGCAAAATGATAAAGATGTGAAAAAAAAGAAAAAAAAAGTTATTCTTTTATCCTCAAATGTACCTTTTAAATACTTCGTTTAATAAGCAAAGAATGATTAATATTTTTATCATAAATTTTTTTTTTTCATTTAAAATTCACCTATAAACAACATTTACTTGCCATAAATGCATGATGGATAAAGTAAGGAATAAGATGACAGATGTAATAACGAATATCACGATAAATGTATCACTAAGTCGTATTTTCATATAATATCCTGCAGAAATTTTAATCTTTATTAATTCAATTTTTAGCATCACATTCTTGATATTTTTGAAAAGATGTAAAGTTATATTGTAAAAAAATATACGTTAAAGTTATTAAAATTTAATCCAATAAATTATAGCATATATTTGATATGGTTATATAAATGATAATATCATGATTTATAAGAAAATGGTCATTTATCATCAATGTATATTATAATAATATTATGATTAATAGGAGCAGAAAGAAATATTTTGGAAAAATTTTTGATAAAATTTCTAATCTGATTAATTCTTACCAACAATTTGTCTAAAAGTACCATAACTGGCAGCTGTAAATGTAATTATTGCAAGTACAACCACAATAGAAAGTATTATATGAACACTCTGAAATTAATGAAATTATATCAGAAATGAAATGAGTTATTAAGTAAATATTTTCTTACTTCATTCATCTTTTGTTTTTTAATAACAAAATTATTTCATAAAATTTTTATAAAATTTAATACATTAGAGGAAAAGAAAAATAAAAATTATAAATATAACAAACCGATATAATCAAAAATGGATATAAATATTTATGTTTTTCCGTGTATAATGCATAAATACTTAATGAAGCAACTATAAATGGTATCACAGACCAAATTATAGTTGACTTCATCGCAAATGTAAAAATGATAACTGATAAGGCCACATAAGTTAGTAGAAATAACTTGGTACCAGTCTGAAAAAATGATTTTAGAATTTCAAAAGTTAAATTCAAATAGGAGAGAAAATGCTATATATTGCGCCAATTAAACTCATATACGATTATCGAAAATTAAAAAAAGAAAAATAATAAAAGGTTAATAGTAAAGTTTGTATTTACCAGATTAAATACTTATTTAAATCTAGATGTGAATAAAGTGAAAAACAAGAATCCTATAAAAGTAAAATTTGAATTTGTTTTCTAAACTTTGATTTTCAAAGTACATGATTATTTTTATTAGTATTTTAAATAAGAGCGGAAATGTTCAAAAATATAGCATTTACTTGTAAATAATTAATCAATTAAAATATCTTTATTTAATCAGCTAGAAGTATTAATTTAAGAAAAATACATAAATCAAAGCAATGGTTTCAAATTTTCAAGACATGAAAAAGAATAGAATAGCATCTAGTGATAGAAAAAGAAAATACCTACCACAGCATGCATAAGATTGCAACAACAACGATATTGCGACAATTGCGCCAATGCATCGATAAATTTAACTTTATGTTTGATGCAATTGCTGTCTTCTTGAATAACATCTTCTACTTGTTCATATCCAATTGCACTTTCTCGTTGTGGATTAACTGATAAAACAAGCAAATACAATGATAAAAATTTGGATTAAGAAATTTATTTATCAAAAAATTTATTAAAATTTGTCTAGCAAAAATTCTATTTTTTCTACCAAAAAAAAGTTTATTAACCAAAAAACAAAACAATTATTATTCAATTATGAAATTTCAGAACAAAAAAAGAAATAAAAAAATCAAATAAAACTGCTCTACTATACAAGATTTAAAAACTTTGCTATCCAAAATATCAATTCAAATTTTATTATAAGAATTAGTAGCATTCATTTTATAGATCGATTTGCTTCGAAAATTTCTCTTATTCGTTTATCCTTTATTTAGGTAAAATTTCCAAATAAACATTTTTATTTTGACTAATTTAATTATTAATAAAATGTTAAAGCAATAAAAAAATTTTTTCTTGAAAAAACTTACTTTTCTTGTAATTTAATTTTTTTTTGAAAATATTTGTCACATTTACTGTTTACTATTTAATTCAATTTTATTATTTATAAATGGAAAGTTATATAATATGGGATAGAAATAAATGCATATGCAAACATTTAACTTACCAATAAAGTTAACCCTTGAAAATTTCTTGGGTTTGCATTGTTGTGATGATACTATATTGGTGGATGGTAAAGGTGAGCATTCAGCTAAAGCTCGAGCACGCTCCAAATAATTTACCATTTTTTTTTTGCCACGAAATTTATCAATTATAATTAGCTGAACATATTTCCTTTTTCCTCTTTTTCTAATTTTTATTATTTCTTTTCTATTTTTTGTTTTGGTGGAGGGATACCTAAAATTATTATATAAATTATTGTAATTTTAAGAAACAAAAAAAAAAACAATCATTGTTTCAAATTTTTCAAAAAATAAATGAAAACAAATAAATAAATAAGCATTTATCAAAAAAAAAAAGAAATTTAATAAATTGAATGATTGTATTGCTATTTGTTTTAATTTTTTCATTCGGAAACATACATTATGTCATACTATTTGTTCGAATTCTTTCATCTGATAATATATATTTGTTGAATTACAGAATAATTCACTAATTTGAAATTCATTTCAAACTAAACAAATAAAGAAATGAAGGAAAGAAGCGAAAGAATGAATTGTAATTTATCATTCTGCTGTTAGAGTTCTTTTTTCTTCTTTTTTTGTTATAACACTTTTATTTTTCGAAAAAAAAGACCTTATTATTTTGAGGAATACGAGAGTTTGAAAACAGGAAAAGCATAGCTTAAAAAGAAAAAGCTGCTTTGATATGGATCGATTGAGCCAATGACTATCTGCCAAAGTTTTTTTCCGGAAAAGCAGTTTCAGAAAAAAAAAAGAAATGAAAAAGGAAAAAAGGAAGAGAAGAAAAAAAAGGGAATAATTGTGATGTTAAAAAGGTGACGAAAAAAAAAGCAAATAATAAGTATCATATTACTGATATATTTAATAAATTATGTGATGTGGTCTAGATTGGATTAAATAGATCAATTGAATCTAGATAGACTGAAATTTAGCTTAAATTTTATCACCTTTCCATAATATTTTTTGATAACTTTATCACCACAATAGAAATAATGAAAATTGAAACGAAAATAAATAGTGACAACTAAATTCAACAAAAGTTAATTTAGTCAATTGTTCACAGACGAATTGAATTTGCCGGGAGATAAGTCCAAAACAAAAAAAAAAAAATTGCTTAGGATTAAAAAGTACGCAAAACACAAACATACACATTTATCTGCCAACCACATACACATCCATACATGTATATATTTACGTAGACAAACACACATGCATACATGCACATGCATAGACACATACACACACATTTGAAATCAAGTGTGTTCATCCGTTTTTTTATTTCATTTTTTTTGTCTGTCAAAGCATGGGTGGAGCAATTTCCCAGAGGAATGACATATTTGACTTCACCACAATTCCCGGTATCTTCTGTCAACGAATAATTTTAAAATTACATTTGTTCTTGTCATATGCCAAAAATTTGTTGCATTGTTTTTGGAAAGAATTTAGAGTTTTGATTTGTATTAAAATCTACTAAGTTATAAAATATTGTATATTTCAAAAAATTATGAATTTAATAAATTTATTTACGCTATAAAAGAAATCAATTGATAATGTACTTAGATTTTATTTTTCTTGGAAACAAAAATTTTTAATTTAGTGAAACTTTAGGAAATTGTTTTTGTAGGCTCAAACAAGAAGGTTTGAAACTCTTTTTGTATGAATACAAAGTAATTAAATCATCGATTGTGAATTTCCAAATTCTCTAAATGATTTTCGTAATTTTTCGTCATTCATTTTACTTATACCATAAAAAGTTGAAATTAATTCTAATTCGACTTTATTCTAACTCAGCGTTCAATAATTATGATAATTTCAATAATAGATAAATCTTAATTGTTCCGAAAATTTGTTTCACAAAGATATTAATTTTAAAAAAGAACACTGATTTGTTGTTACACATCATCTGATGCATATAAATAAAAGCTTTTTTTTTGTGAAACTTTAAAAAGGCAAAAAAAATTTGCTAATAGATCATCAAATGATAAATAGTAGAGGCATGTGCGTTTATGACTATAGGAATGACATGTTTAATATCTCCTCAAGCCTAAAATTAACAAAATGATAAAATAGAGCCAGATTCAACATGCTTTTTCATCTATCAATGCTCATTTAAATACTGAAATTAAACAACTAACTAGACTCAAGGTAATCATTGGCTCAAGAATATCTACCAAATTAGCCATTTAATTTTTTTTTTTTGAAAAGAAGCTTACACAATTCCTCGATATGCTAAACTATGTGATTTCAGACGATAAATTTTAATACACTCAAGTTCAAATATATCTCATTGCAAAAACTGCAATAATTGATATACATGTATGGTTGTGTTACCAAACGATCACTTTGTTGATACTTGTAACATTTAAATAAAAAATAAAAAATCCATCCGTTAGAATTTGATGAACTTTTGGAAAACATTTTTTAAATATTTTACTCGTTTTTTAAATGCTCATTTTTTCTTTACGAAATCACTAGGATAACTGAAGAAGTGACAAGTGATTGATGAAAGGTTGAACACATATAACACATAAAGTAAAATTTCGTAGTCTAATCTCGTCCAACTTCTAAAGCACTGATGTTATGATGTGCAGTGAGAAATTGCCGTGCTGAATTAGGTTTATCCTGTTAATCATTTGATAACTAAATGTATCCCAATTTTTGCTAAATTTTACCAATTTACCGAGTAATACCTCTTAGATGTAACAGTTTTGCCAGAATTCAAAAACATATGATAACCTATGGTAACAATTAAATAAAATGCTTAAACTGTTTATTTGTTGTCAAGAATTATGAGAAGTAATTTGTTATATATTTAGCATAAAAGAAGACAATTTCAAACAATAGCTTTTTCGATTATCAATCAGAATAACGAGATTTGTTTGTTTTTTATCTTTTTCATTATTTACCAGATTTTATTTTGCCCATTTGTAGGAAATGCTAAATTGCTCTGAAATGGTTGATACTTAATTTAAGCTCTTTAAATTCTCTATAATTATAAGGAAATAATTGCTCTCATTTGATCATCCAATAACTTTTGATAACTGGCTCATTTCTTTCATAACCATTTGATTCACGATGTATTTCTCAGTCAAAAAAAACGTCATTGATATTGTCAATTCCCTCTACGATTCATTTCGAATTTAAAAGAAAAATCATTCAAAAAAAAAAAAATCAAATTTACTCTCTTTGTTTAACATCATTCTTCTAAACAAAATCTAACATGTAATAATTAATAATAATAATGCTAGTAAAACAAAGACCGTGAAGCAAAAAAATGAGCATTAAATATGATATAACTGCATTTGTCTAAGAATACACTCTAATATAAAACAAATAGCAGTATGCAAATCGTATTTCGTTTTGTACCAATCCAATAAAACAAGAAATACTTGTCAAAAAATGTCTCAAATTTCAAATCCTATAAATGTATCTGAAGCTCTGTAAAGATTAATTCAGTTAATTTTAAGGTGCGCCAATAATAATAACAATAACAATAATAATAATAACAATAATAATAATAATAATACTCGATCCTATCCACCACTACTTCATCCAAACTCTCTCTTGCCTCCTTTAAACACCTTTTTCTAACTCTAGTTTTGGTGTTTTGTCCATTTCTTTCTCACTCAACGGCTTAACATAATTTAGAACTGAGATACCAGACACATCTTGCGCCCATTCTTGTTCGTTTACTGCAAAAGATTTCGTAGCACTAGAAAATTATGTATCATAAAGTTCAAATTTGAAAGTATTTTACTAAAATTGAGCAGAATGAAGTGAAATTATAAAGAAATATTACAAATAGATATAAGAAATGAAATTAAAAAAAGAAAAAAAAGTCGCTTGCCTGTACCAAATAATTGGAAAATTGCGCCAGTCAATATTAGTATGCATATCATAATTATGAAAACAGTCCTCCATTCTGACATAACACTCTAAAATTATGAGTAAAATGTTTAAAAGTAAACAAGTAACCTTTCTAATTTATACAAACTTCAATTCTTATAACGCTGTTTAATAGCCTACCCGATATTATAGGCGAAAACAAAAACTTTTTAGTGCTCTAGAAAGTATTAATGTTCACCTACATCTAACAAACTGATTTGTTTGACTTATACGAATTTTCGTTTCCGTTAGGACAGCTCCTATTCTTAGCGACTTAGTTGCTACTGCAAACATATATGAGAACTTTCCGTTGCCCTGAAATGTATACTACAGGAAGTTGAAATGTGAAAGAATCTTAAACCTAACTTAATGCTTTCTACAGAAATGGACTAAGGTTGAGTTGACTAAAAAAATATATTATAATGTAGTAAAACCTTTATAGTGATCATTCCAATGATATAAGGTGAGGTGATGGAACCAACTGTTCCCCAAAGTCTACAGAATGAAGCCACTGATGATGTATACTTTGGAGCAATACATACAATACTGCAAATATTTACTTTAATTGTTGAGATTAAAAATGATACCAATTACATTAAAATATTAGCTATGAAATATTGACTATAAAAAATTACTTGACTTTAAGTTTATTTATTTTTAAATCTGACTTTTTTTTTAATTTTGTTGAATTGTTGTAACAAATTTTCCTTTTTCAATAAAATTCTAATAGTATTGTTCTCATGAAAATTTTCGAAATATCTCGGAAAAATCCTTCTATTTTATGACGGCTGAAATTTTTAAAATGGTACAAAGTAAACCTGGTATTATATCCTAGGACGAAACCAGATAAAATACCCATTGCAAAACACATGAAAAATACTGCCTTTTTTCGATGACTGCAGTCAAAAAATATTAGTGCAGTAAAGCAGCATGCACTACCAAGTGATGCTGTAAAAAAAAAGCTATAAAATCATATGAATCTAAGAAAGTTTTATAAATTTCAGTTAAGTGAAATCAAATTAAAATTGAAAATTACACCTCAAATGATCTTCATACATACCATTATATAACTGGAAAATACAAAACTTGCCGCATAAATTGCATATCTTTGTAACTTGATTTGGTGAAAAACCAATTTCCTTCGCTTTGTCTGCAAGACCAGCAAATGCTAATTTACTTAGTAACTGACAAATGAAAGGCAGTGCCGAAAGTACACCGTTCTGAAATTTGTACAATATAAAATTGAGAGGCTAACCAACATTGTCTAATCATTTAATGCAATATGACCTAGGTAGCATCAAGACATGATGAACAACATATGGGATGATAAGCAATCTGAAATGTATTCAGGGTGTTTACTGTTAAATCATTCTCTTAAATCTACCTGATAAATAGGCGTATTTGGTGCTGACTGATAATAGCATATGATAATATTACAAAGTTTCTGAATCTCTGAACTACTGTTACTTTTAAATGAGATATTATGCTTTGGTCAAATTTTGTGGCAATATAACACATTGCACAGTAAATATTACAACTATTTAAATAAATAACAAAGAAGAGAATACAGATAAGAGTTTCTTTTGTCAAAAGTTTAAATTTACGTAAACTGATTTCAATCGAAATTAGCATCATTTCACAGCTATTTTGGCATTTGATTTAATTTGAAATAACAAAGTTGTAAATAATGTAAAAGAAAAAGTTGAAAATAATCATCAGTTCTATAATCATTAATGTTATAACAGATATTACTTACAGAAGTGAGACCCATACTAAGTATAGTTCGATAATAGAGAGGTAAGTAAGTCACGGTACCGACAACTACGAATGAATGACAAAATGAACTTAATGCCGTAGACCAGACTGCAGTTGACGATAATATTTTTTGCCATGGGACATTCTGAAATATTCTGCTAAATATTAACATGCAAAATTATGAGTTTATAAAAGTTATAAAGTGCAAATAAAAATATTAGATCTCGCACTAATCTCATGATTAAATTTCTGTTAAATTTTATTAAACTCTGAACACTGACCACAGGAATTACGCGTTTCTGACCGCGTCCATATGCGGAACCAGTGATGTAAGTCAACTCAGCATCTGTGATATGTTTCACACAAGTTGGTACATCTTTTACAGCTAGAGACCAACCAAAACATAAACCAATACCTAATAAGCCTAAAAACTGTAATATATGATAAAATTTGATTCGCATGAAAATGTTTTTCTTGAAATTATCAATCATGAATGTTGGGCAAATGAATATCCTGTAGCAAATAAAATACTTAGCATATAATTGTCAGGAAGAGTCTTTTAATTCTCAAGTTTTGTCATGAAATATATGAATAACGATAGTTTAAAAAAAAAAACACTTAAACAGCTCACTGTAGAGATAAAATGCAGCTGGCCAACCACCAAAAAGTGACATCTGACATAGTTCAGCTGTGATGAACATTGCAAAAATTATAGATAACTGAAAAAAATGTTGCATTCTAAAAAATTTGAGAGTAAAAATTTCATAATATGTAAATTCGTATGATCAATGGATTATAGCAAATGACCGGTCCAAAAAAAAACTTGTTTTTTAAATTACAAACACATTCCAAGAGTGTTTTGAAAAAGATACCTGATTGCCAGTAGTTGCTAGAGCAACCGCTGTACTTTTTTCCGATAACGGAAACCAATGAGCAATAAGTACATTCATGCATGGCGTCAATATACCTTGACCACAACCCATCAAAAACCGTATGATAATTACGCCGATAACACCAACATTACGTGAAATATATGGCGTTGTTACTGAACCAATAACATTAATAATCGCTCCACCTTGTACAGTATAAGTTGGACCTATCCAATCACATAGATAGCCTAAAATGTGTCAAAATAAATTTTTACGATATGATCAACAGAGCTACTAGATCATTCAATACAACACATTCTATTATGATGACTATGCTTCTTACTTCATCAGCTACAAATTCTTTCAGTTCGTTTTTTTTTTTCACTTTTCGTTATAAAAAATTTTTAAATCAATACTTACTTCCTGGAAACACAACAAGTAAACTACCAATGTAAAATGCAGCAAAAACCCATGCTTGTTCTTGACGTGTCCACAGTAAATCACCATTCTGAAATAAGCATTATCAAGAAACTCTGTAAAAACTAATAAGATGTTATCTCTTCCTCAAAAAACGAAAAAAAGCAATTAAAAAACAAACATTCTATCCTTCTTCTAATTGATGCTGCAATTCAGAACATTCTTCAGTAAATAGAATGAATATGAATGAGCATCAATCAAATATATATCATCTATTAAAAGCAACAAACTTACATAATTTCGATTATGTTCAAATATTTTGACAGATGAATTTGATAAAATGGTATAATTATATTTCAATAGCGATTCCTCCGATTTTTGAGCTAAAAAAAAATTTCCATAATTCAATTTCGATAATAACAATACTTATGTGACTTATAAACATCGTTAGTTTCATCCAGTGCTTAACAATGAACTTTACTTACTACAAAATAATTGCAACAGAGATATTATCATAATGAATTCCTTTATAAATTATCATCAGTAGTATAAAGATAAAATAATTGTTGTTACAAGTGATATTAGTAGCATCCAATTGAAACTAGCAATAATAGCTAATATGAGTTAATCTAATAAAGCAACAACTTAAATTAATAATATAACAAAGTGATAATTGCAATAATATGCTAGCAAAATAGCATTTGTTAAATTTAACTAATATTTTTACATTAAGTATAATAAAATTTACCAATAAATGATTGTTTAAACTGCATAACAGCAGTTAAATTCACCATACATATCATTGCCATATTCATGTTTGTACGCATCAAACCTTCGATACAAAGTGCAGTTGCAAGAAGAATAATAATACGAAGTCGGACACTTCGTAGTGACCACAACGGAAATGAATTGGTACTGTTCATGCCTATTACATACTTTCCATTGCCCATCAATATCCATTACATCTGTTAGCATTAAAAATGATTACATAATACATTCTTTTTCTATTTTAACACTTCAAAATTGTAATTTCAAATAACACATCTATATTTAGAATTTAAAAGAAAGAAAAACGAGACCTGAAATTGATCTTCGATTAACATCAATGAATATAACCTTCTTGATGTTATTCTTTAATAGAATAATTGAAATAATGTCAACCCTCATATTCCCATTAAATTATGATCAACAAAATTACTCTAGTTTAAAGCGCTACTCTAAACATGAATAGCAAAGTAGATTTCATACATTTTGTACTATTAATATACGATGGAAATATCATAAGTTTTCTTCTTGAAATTCCATTATATATTGGAAGTCTTAATAGTTTCACATTTGTCTTTCTTCCATTTGGAAGATTTATTAACTGGTTTAAATTGATGGTAGCAGAAGATGCGCACAATGTCAATTGTTAAATTATATCATTAGTTGAACTATGTATGCGATAATATTTTTAAGACCTGTTTGATATTTCTTAAAAATAAAATTTCTTCATACTGTGATATATTCTTGGCTTAATGATAAACATACATTAGATTGGATTTTTTATGCATATTAGTTGCTAACTTTTACATTAAATTAAATGGTTGACATTCAATAAATAAATAAATTTTAATACATACCTATTGCTAAGTAATTAAAGCTTAATGCAAAGATGTAGTGAGAAATTAATTAGTTGTCTACATAGATTTTACGATCAATTTTTAATTAAGATAAAATGACACGAAAAGAAAACCTGTAAATACACTACAGCACAATTCTTTTTTTCTTTCTTTTTTTTCCCTTTCTGTCAAACTAATTCTTCAGCATTTCTCTTTAAACTGCCCACATTTTTCATTCTTTCTTTTTTCCATCATTTTTTAAAAATTCAATTTACTCTAATTCTTATCTAACCTTTGTCATTTTTTTTCAAAAATTTCATTCCATTTAAATTAATTCTTAGCTTCATCAAAATTTGCTCATAATCAAAACTTAACTCATACTTAAAAAATTTAATTATATTTAATAAATGCTACTCGAAAAAAAAAAACAATCTTTTACAGTAAAGCGTTAAGTGAAAAGTATCGATTCAAATAAGCTTACGATGATTAACAGCATATTCTAAAGTATTTCCAACAGCTTTGTGTATTTTTCTTTTTTTTTTTAATCCTCTAAACTTTATTACACTCAACGAAAAAAAAGGAAAATTCATCTTCTGTTTGTATATCATCAACCTATAAGAATATACGAAATAGTTTATATTATTATTATTGCAAAATATAATCATATATTATCAATAATAAATATTTCATATCACTAATATCATTTATACATCTATACCTAATACATACATATGAAGTTGTTGAAAAGTTATATCATATGATTTGACTAAACAAAAACAACGAGAAAAAAGTGTATTAAGAGTTAAATTAGCTAATTAGAGAAATAAAATGCATTAAATGGTGTAACATAACGAGAGAGAGAGAGAGAGAGAGAGGAAGAAAGAGGAGAAACAGGAAGAGTTAGAGGGATACAATCATTTTACCAAGACTTCAACCTACTATCTCTTTCTATGTGAAAATGTGACAATGTTTTCTTTCACTAATTCAATGTAATAATACAGTGTTGAAATGGAACTGTCATCATATCGCTAATGTTCATTTCATTATCTTTCACCGACTCAACTATATACAAATTACTTGTATACATACTAATACGTTTTGTTTATCCACTCATTTTATATATAGTTGAATATATGTCTATTGTATTATGTATTTATTTTTATAGTATGCTTATATACACATACTAATTAGTAGCGACATTAATAATGATAGTAATAAATAATAATGATACAGTTAGTAATAGTGATATAGTAATAATAAATAAGTTAATTAATTAAATAAACGAAATAAATGAAATAAAATAAAATGAATAAGTAAATAGGAAATAAAGAACAAAACATAAATAAGCAGATAAATAAACAAATAAAAATGAACAATAGGTTCACTTCATACTTATTAGTTCCATAATGCATCTTTCTCACATTTTTTCTCTCTTCATTCCATATTTCTCATATAATCCGGAATTGTATTTCCACGTTACTTTATTTTGAATAACAAAATATTTCGTTTAAATTATCTGCTTGCATTTTTTCTTCTTTTTTTGATAAAATATGGAGTAATATTTGTAAAAAATACATTATGAAATTTAAGTGCGATGAAAGAAGCAGTATATTTAAATAATGGAATAGGCGGGAAGCGATGAAATATGCATCGATATTAGGAAACTTTAAATGCATGAACGTGTTCAGTTCGGTAAGTACCCAAGGTAAGTGAAGTTTTCTTTTTTTTTTCATAACCATGGTAAGGTGTACAATGGAAGTATTAGCTAAAGTGGGATAAAATAAAAAACATAAGATGAAACTAGGGAATCGGATCGTAATAAGTCATCTCTAACACATTAGTATACTCTCTAAGCTGAAGAAGAGAATAAACTTAGATACAATTAAAAGCCAAATGTTAATCCTATTCGGAAATTTTGTTTTAGGAATAAAATGTTAGAAAAACAAACTACGACTACACTTAATTACTTTCAAGATAAACATTAGAAGTTCATTATTCAAATTTAAAACTTTGTAGTTTTAGAATTTTTCACTTACATGATGTTTTTCGTCCCACTGAAATTTGGTTTCATCTAAAAGTTTCACAATTCTCATACTTTGTTAAATTCAAATAACAACATTGTTCGAAGAACTGAGTAGCTAAATACGATGAATTGACTAATCAATAAATGTATATACCGAAATTCGTGAACAATTCCGAGAATTTTTTTTTTCAAATTCCAAGCAGCATAATCATTTTTCTCTCCGTCTTTTTCATTGTTTTAATCGAAAATAATTGATTAAATTCTTCCTATGCTAGCCGGAAATGTTATCTGGATTTGATTATAAAAAGTTAAAGAAAATGAAATCACTTCACATAATTTCTATTCATCAGCGCCGTACGGTGATTTTTACTGCTACACAACTGCTTTCATTACAAATTTATTCTTTATCAGACGGTCGTAGTGGTTGATTAATTATTACTGTGTGATATATTGCGCATTTCCTATTTCCCTTTTCTTTTTTGCGTAAATCAATAAGCAACAATGACATTTACACCTTATAATAAATACCACGACATTTCCCATAGACACCAAATAATGCGACTCCTTTTATCTAAAGCATTGTTGCACATTCATTGCATGCCATAGATACTGAAATGATGCATCGATCTTATTTTTGTTCCCCACGGTTTAAGATTTTTACTTTACTTTTTTTTTCTTTTCTCTTCTCTAAAAGAAACCTTAGATTTGCTACTCTTCCCGATTATTGGGTATTTTCAGAATCGAGAAGTAGGTTAG
This sequence comes from Wuchereria bancrofti, assembly GCA_005281725.1. NCBI lineage: Eukaryota > Metazoa > Nematoda > Chromadorea > Rhabditida > Onchocercidae > Wuchereria > Wuchereria bancrofti. Next base: position 9,313,486 of record SSBO01000012.1, on the reverse strand, counting down.
GAGATAACTGATGTGTTTATTATCGGGAATTTTGTTTGTTCTCATTGGTTTCCTTTTATGGCTGACGAAAATCTTTGGTATCGATAGCATCCAAACTTTCCATCAAATTTTATTGGATTTGTACACACGCAAGCGATCACATTGGATATTGGAACTTTTCCAGGTTACAAATTTACCTGGAAATTAATAATTGTGGTAAAAGGAAATGAAGGGAACGGATAAAAAGAGATGAAATTGTTTAATTTGTTCCTCAATCAGGGGATATGTTGGATGACAAATTCCGCATGATTATTTACCCAGTCATAACCATAAAAGCTGAGTAAAAGATTTTTAACTGTATGCACAATAGCATATATAGTACTTGCTTACTCAGGTTGATGAGGAATCGGATCATCATGGTGGCGAATTAGTTGCTGCAGTATTGAAGGTAAGATTAATTTTCGTTGTGATATAATTTATTTGGGATAAGCAGTTTGTCTTATTGTGCTGCCATAGTATTGTCTGTTTTTGCATTCACTTCTAGTGATTTTATTATTTCTAATGTCGAAATTTTCGAAATATAGTGTATTAAAAGATTAGATGTATTAGCATATAATCCGAAATCATATCTTTTAATCACTGGCAAATTGATTTCCAAAAATTAGCATATTACATATTCTTCTAGGCACATAATATAAACGAAATATTTACATTATGTGGCGGACATATATCACCGATCTTAGTTGCTGCGAAAAATATTGGCATTCGGGTGTACGATACACGTCATGAAGTTAACGCCGTGTTTGCAGCAGACGCTGTTGCTCGTTTACGTCAGAGTGTTGGTGTGGCGGTTGTTACTGCAGGACCAGGTAAGAAAGGTGTCCCAAGAATTTTCTAACCTGTAGTTTGAAATAGCTATACGACCCGATGGCACTTTTTGTAAATAAGGAATATCATATACCAATTTACATGTATTAGTCCTACTTGAATGAACTGTGTAATGGGGTTGAATTGTTCATCTAAGTGAAACGTGATAATGGAGGTCGATTGAATTAAAATGAGTGGTTTATTGACGTTAATACATTTAATGGCGGAAAAGTCTAATGGTATAAATTCGTTGTCTAACTGCTTTTCGTACTCTTTTACTCAAATTGCTCAAAATTCAGGTTTAACAAACACGATTACTGCTGTGAAAAATGCACAGTTGGCGGAAACAGCTGTTGTTATTATCGCCGGTGCAGCACCAATTTTATCGAAAAACCGTGGCGCTCTACAGGTTATAACTAATTCACTTAAAACTGCATAACCCGTTTATGTAGAAAAAGTCTTCAAATGAATTTGGGCGCCTAATTAGGACCGGTTGTACATAGACATCCTAAAATAGGCTTATGATGTCAACAAACAAATCGCATCTTTTTTCGGTGACTTCACATTATCAATAACGAAATTCCAAAAATGCTTGTTTATTTTTAAGGATATTGATCAAATTTCGTTAATGCGACCATTATGTAAATATGTTGCTCGAATAACATGTATAAGGAATATTATAACAGTCCTCAAAAAAGCCATGCATATCGCACAAAGTGATACACCTGGTCCGGTTTTTGTGGAGATACCCATTGATGTATTATATTCGTATAAGATGGTACTGAAGGAAATGAATATTGCTGAGGCCAGAAATTTCAAACAAGTAAAAATTTATCTGTTGATGTATTTTTTGAAATTATTTCTGCAAAAAATTAGTCAAAAAGCTGTTTATTATACACTGTTTTTTGTAACACTCGAATGCACAAAATTTGGGAAAAGTTGAAGTTTTTATCTAGTTTTAGCGTTAAAACTTATCATATGATTTATGTATGATTTTTGCTAGCGAAATAATGATAATGCGAAAAAAAAGTACTAGTAATTATTTGTTCTAGAATGTCTCGGTAGATTTTTGTTTAGGAGATCGATTCCTTGTCATACTTTGTGAAGTTTTATCTTATTTCTTCGATTAAATTCAAATTCATTCTAGACAGTCATCAACTCATACCTCTTAGCATACATTTCTCGACAGTTCAGCGGCGGCTGGGTTATAAGAGAAAGTATGCTACCAATACCGGTCAGAACAACATTCCCAAAGGATAATGATATTATAAAGCTGATGCATATGGTGCTGAAATCGAAGAAGCCAGTACTGATTATTGGTAGTCAAGCTGTTTTGGCTCCCGTTAGTGTGTATGAATTAAAGAAAGCAGTAAAGGTATATTCGACTTATTCACTCAATCCATTTAAGGCTAATGGGATGTCATTAATTCTTATTTATAGAGCAATCAGTTGCCGGAAGGTAATCAATGCACATTTTGTTTGAAATATATATGCCAGTCTGTAGTCAATATTGCAGACTATCGGTATCCCGACATTCTTAACTGGCATGTCTCGTGGATTGCTAGGGCAGCGAAGTCCTATTCATATGCGCTACAACAGAAAGGATACCCTCAAAGAAGCCGACTTAATTATTCTTGCGGGTGCTTCATTCTTATTTTTTGAACTGAATTAATTTGCATAATTAACTTCTAAAAGTATCCTATAGTTGCATAACACTAGATTATTTCAGGTGCAGTATGCGATTTTCGTCTTTCATACGGACGTGTTCTTTCACCAAACGCTAATGTCGTTTCAATAAATCGTGATCGAACTCAGATGTTAAAAAATGAAGGCATATTCTGGCGAGTTAATTTAGCAGTCCAGGCAGATGTTGCAACAACCTTAGTCAACCTTGCAGATTATTTGAATTCAACTAATCATGAAGTACAACTTCTTTTCTTTTTTACATTTTATCTGAATATTGACTTGCTTAACTGTAAGTTTTAATGCCTCACACAATCATGACTTTAATTTCAGCTTTTTTAAAAGTTAGTAATGATTTCAAACCATTTTTCTGGTTTATTTCTGTACACAACTTCAACTAACAGCATGTTTTAATCATAACTAAATTATCATTTTTGAAATATGTTATCTTTGTCTCGTTAAGGTCAGAAATAGCAGATTAGTAAAATTTTACTGCAACATTTTTTGTTCAAAATTGCTACTTCATGATTCGTTAGCAGTATATAATGAAAAAATAAATCTTTTCAGCATGGTTTGTTGATACAAGAATGGGTATTATATCTGATGAAGAAAGAAAAAGAAAAAAATACAGAAAATTTGTTAAAAATGAAAGAGGCATTTGTAAAAGATGGAATTAACCCTCTTTTTGCTCTATCGTTAATCAATAAAGTTAGTCATTTTTAGTTATGTACCGTTGTTTTATTCAATTTTGTTCTCTGTGGGATGTTATAGTTCTTTAATTTTTATATTGTTGATTTGTATTTTACAGGTTTTACCAGAAAATGCAATTTTGATAGCTGATGGTGGAGATTTTATTGGAAGCGCTTCTTATATTGTGCATCCGAGAGGTCCGCTACAGTGGCTTGATCCTGGAGTTTTCGGTACTTTGGGTGTTGGAGCCGGTTTTGCACTTGGAGCAAAAGCCGTGGGTTACCCTATACTTCATAAAAATATGAGAATTTGTTTTGGAGGAAATCTAGTTTAAAAAAAAGTTTACCACTTCTCTGTTGGTTCAAATATTAATAGCCGCAAAAAATTTCCATAGTATCTACTTTGGCTCTGAATCCCGACATTACGCATACTAATGTGTATTTTCTTTGGTAGTATCTCACATTTTAGATCATGCGATATCTACATCTTAGTGATTTGGAATATTTTTCTTTATGATTGAATCGGTCGGCACATGAATATAAAAGAAGATCCGGTTATAAGGCAATAAGTGTGGCTTTCTTTAGATTATAAATCATGTCAAATTTTTTGTGGAGTAATTATGGCTACTGTTTTGTCTCTTCTAATGCAAATTTATGCTTTGTCACTTAGTTTTTTATAGGTTTACCCAAATCGTCCAGTTGTAATTTTATACGGTGATGGATCCTGTGGATTTTCGTTGATGGAATTTGATACTTTTTCGCGTCATGGTCTTTCTGTTGTAGCGTTAATTGGTAATGATGCTTGCTGGTCACAGATCGCGCGTGAGCAAGTTGTTACATTCCATAGTTCAGTTGCGGTGGATCTTGAGGTATGTTATTTCATTACTTCACACATCTTACTAAACAATTTTGCCTCACAGCAAATGAGGTTGTCAGTTAAGATTTCCTTTTGTATGTTTTGTTGTTGAAAATTCTTTATGACCAGTGATGATGAAGTATGTAACGCTAAATTCCGAAAATTTTACTCAAGATATTTAGGATGTATTAGGGTCCTTTCTAGGTTTTTCTTGGTGATGAGTTGTTTGTTTTAACATAATAAAGATATATTGTTTCACTTTATTAAAATGAGACTTTTTTCAGTACAGAAGGTATGACAATGTAGGGGCTGCATTGGGTGCACGTGGTGCATTGATTGCCAATAAACAAGATCTGACAGTGGAACGTTTTGAAAAAATCTTCGCAGCTGCAACGAATGGTATTTCGGTGGTTGCAAACATCATTATCGGCAAGTCGGATTTTAGAGATGGTAGCATATGCGTCTGATTAATTATCTGATAATATATTTTTGTGTAAACTACAGTATTCTTCACTTATTTTAACTAAGCAGGTTCAATGTGCCTTATTTCGTATCTCACCTGTTGTTTAATAATACACAGTTTCAAAACCAACAGATTTGTAATCTAGAATCTAGTATTAAATTTAATGAACATTTTAGCTTGCCAAAGGCTATAGGATAATGACAAGATTTACTGAGATGTGAATGAGAGTGGAAAATTGATGGAACCTGTTCTAATTTTCATCCATATATCAAAAGTGAGAAAAAAGAACATAACAACTACTCATAGACTTAAACTCGGAAATCTAATAGTATATACAACGTGTTCGGTGAAATGTAACCATTTCTTCAATTTCTTTAGCATTTTTTCGTCGATATAACCACAAAAAATTGTCTACATAAGCTGCATTGTACATAGTGTAACTGCCGTCCGTTGCTTTCTGCTGTATTGCTTTCACAATGTCCTGAAGATTCTTTGACAGCGAGGAATTAAAAACTTTTTCAAATCCATCAGAAAATGTGTGATTCTTTTTTGTTAAAATCAAAGATGGTTCATCGCATGGTTTTTTTTTTTCTTTGAAAGGAAGATTTTACATATCTGTTTTGCTTAACTACAGGCGAAAAACGAAAACATACATCACAAGCTTTAATTGAGAATCCCCGAAGTTCCACTTCATATTCTGAACCATTTTGTAGTAATTCTTTTTCATTCAGTTGTTTCATCAGTATTGACGAGTATTTCAGTACACCCAGGAAGTGAAGTGCTTGTGGTACACGATAATCGGCAAACATTGTAAGTTCGCTGTAATATGTAAATGGTTGTGCATAACATTTGAATTTATGTAATGACTATTTCTTCGAATATAAAATAAAAATTCTTACTTAATGTCATGAAAGTAGCATGCATCGTCAATTTTTCGCATACATGAGTATATATCACTCACAAGAATTTGTGCTCGCTTGAGAAAGGAAACTAAAGAAAATATATTGAAGCAAAAAGTAGGAAGTGTAGCAGTATTGGTCAATTTATTGGTTTATTTCAAATTTATGCAAATTAATAGGCACGTCCTTTGAGATATTTGTTATGTTGGTTGTGAATACATTTATTTCGGTTCACACGTATACCCAAAATTCCTGTCATACTACATCAAAAATATTTGATAACATAAGAATTTCGGAAAAAAAAAACAGTTAACTGACATGAGAAAAGGGAGAGTCATACTTTTTTGTCCCTTGTAGGTAGCAAAATCACGATAACTTCCAAAATATTCAACAACATACTCCATCAGTTTAATGGCACTCTTATTACATTTCAAAATGCAATTGTAAAATGTTCCGTCAAATTCCTATCAAATTTATTCCAATTAAAACAAAGAAATAAGTGTAAGAAGTAAGAATTTGCGCAATTAAATTTAAATTCACTAAACTTTTATACCTGATTAAGTATTCTGCCGGCTTCATTTATCACTTCCACTCGTTCTTTTAATAAAGGGATTTCGCTTCCTAAAAATAAATTTTTTTTTTTCCTATTGAACTGTTATTTGATCAAGTCTTAATTTTATTTACAATAAGCTCACTGATGCTCTACTGTAGCAAAAAAAAATTACCAAATCTTTAATATAACAAACCGCTAGACTGCGTAAGTATAAAATTTGATGGCTCACATTTTGAACATTTTAGCAGAGATTACTTGTATTCAACATACAGTTTTACCAATGCAGTTATTGCACAAAAGGGCTCTACACTTCTGGTGATTCTGGACAAAATATGAATGGTAGTAATTTTATACCAAAGTGTCAACTTCGGCTGTTTGAATGATTAAAGTATGAAAAACCAACCATCGTCAGTTTTGAAGATTCTCCTAACATCGTCCTCAGTTATGTTTTCCATATAATCAGAATTCGTAATTGGTATGTTTCCTTCTAAGGCTCCATTAATGCATGCACATGCAGCGAAATAGCCTGTATATTGTTTGTCGTGAAATGTTACTTTAAAATTCACATCATCATCAGACCAAAATGAGAAATTGATTGTATCAACAAGAAAAATCCTGCAAGAAATGATAAGTTAACAATGAATTATATATATTAATAAACTATAAGGAAAAAAAAGTGTAGCAAAAAAGGATGTAAAATCTGGAAATTTTTGAAAAATCTTGGCAATTTTATCACTTCATAAAATGTAATCAGAAATAATCCATATTATTTCACTCTTCAATTTGAAAAAATTTCATCTATTCATCATTCTTTTATATTCATTAAGCTATAAGTTTTTTTATACTAAATAAGTTGTAAGATGTAAATTTTACCAATCAATAGCTTTACGATTGGCCACTTGTGGATGAACATCAAGTGAGAAAAATGTATCTTCCGTAAAATTATTGCTCTTCATGATCTGTATTTCAAAAAAAAAAAAAATTATTGTATTTCAAATGTTAAAATTATGAATAATTCAATTAGGTGAACAATTTCAAAAAATTTTGAAGGTGATTTATATGGAAATAAAATTCTTTGTATTTTTTTTCACTAAACTTCATTCGTAATAGCTATATCATTATGAAACTATGCAATTAATAATTGTTACACTTAATATAGTCATTTTTAAAATATATTCATTTGAATGAAAACAAAAAGAATTTAAAATTATAGAAACATACAAGTTCAGCTACTTTTAATATTCCATCTTGACATAATTTTATGTTAGCGGTATCATTTGCAACAATAAATTCAGCACTTTCACGTGGATATAATCGATCAGTAAGAAAAGACATATTTATCTATCTGCAAGTATATAATTAAAATTATCATTGTTATGTTAAATTTACGAATAGTTAGGTTAACATGAACTATAATTGATTCAATGGAGAAAGTTTCATTTTGCAATGATGCTTAATGAATCAACAAAATAACACAATGTTTAAATAATTTCTGAAATTTCATATTTTGCTGCAATAATAATAAATAATATTTACACTCTATTATTGCAATGTTTGCGTGGAATTTCATTTCATTGTTTCAAAATTAATCGAAAAAGAATTCTTTTTACTAAACTTCATTTATAATAGCTATATCGTAACCGTTATGAAACTATGTACTTAATAATTTTGAGAGGAACTGCTGTAAAACAAAAATATTTTGAAAAATGTTAACGTTATATTGACAAAAGCATTATCATCATGAACAACGATTTATTCAATTTTAATTTTCTTCAAAAAAAAAAAACGAAAATTCTGACAAGTAATCCAAATATTCCTATGAACAAAACAAAATATATAAAGGAGATATAATGAAATGTAAATTAGAAGCATATTTACAGTACAGTTAAAACATCGAGTATCATAAGACTTTAGAATCACTTGTAAACATTCTTATCATTTGGTTTGATTAGAATGAATAATTAGTAAATAAGCAAAGTAAATAATGATTTTCGATTAGAAAAAAAAAGAAACAAGCTTCAAGAATTTTACAAAACTTATTTTACTGATAATGAAATCTAATCATATGTAAAATGTGAAATACTATGAATGTATGCTACAAAATCCTGATCACATTATTTTTATTTCACATTAATTTTCATGCTGTCTTTCGGATTTCTTTAAAATGAAATAGATGATGTATCAAATTAAAAATATTCTTACAGTAGAAATATGCGAAATTTCGTAATATAATTAGTATTTGATGCCATGTATTGCAAAAAAAGAAACCGGTCGTGAAAAAAAAACTGCTACATCATAAATCCTAAAAATAATGAGATTTCTCTTTATGGTTTACAAATTTTTGTTCCTGAGAATGAGAAAGATAGGTTGGTAATGTTATTGATTAGATTTACACAGTAAATGTTATAGAAAGACAAAATCGATGCTTTTTATATACAGGAAATTAGTAAATGAATAATATTCAATAAGTGCAATGAATTATCAAAAATATAGCACAGATTCAATCTGTTCAGAGAATTTGATAGCAATTGTTAATGAAATAAACAAATAAACAAGATTGAGAATGATAGATTAATAGTACTGATATACCGGAATTGATCATAAATACATAAATACCAATTAGTATCAAAATTCATATTGAATTTCACCAATCGATACAGAAAAAAATATCAATATACGAAAAAAAGAACAATTAGTGTAATAATTAATTAATTGAAACTCGTTTTTTTTTTCTTTTTAAAAAAAAAAAACATATATAAATGGAGCAAATAATAGAAATGAGCAAAAATTAAAGAATGGGAAAAGTATGTAAATTAGAAAGGAGAAATAGAAAAAAAAAGAATACAAGCAAATATACATTTTCTTTTTCTTTCAAATTAATAACTAATAAATAGAACGCTGAAAAAAAAAGAATAGATAATGAAATTGTTAAATTATTTAAACAAACGTCATATGAAGAAATAAAAATATAACCTGATAAAAAAGATAGGCACAAGAAAAGGTAGAATTTACAATGTAACATTCATACGCAATCAATTAATAATTATAAAATAATGAAAGCATTTCGTCCATTACAGTAAAATCTAATACAATAAGTGCACAATTATTTAAAAAAAAACGATGGCTCATTTAACAAAAAAGAAAAAAAAACATTAGAAGGAATAGCCATAATGGAACAAAAAAGTAATTTATATTGTAACAATTATTCACAAGAAGGAAAAGCAACAAACAGATTTAGTAGGTGAAAGTTTTAAATTTTAGTAGTTTCGATATTTGTCAAATCATCCAAATTACGCGTTATTTTACTTAATGCTCTATGTGCTTCCTCTCGTACAGTTTGCGCAGGATCATTACCATATAAAAATGTCAAAGGATATACTCCTTTTGATGACTGAAAGTATCATTAATGTTATTTTTGTTGTCGTAGAAAAAAAATAAAAATAAAGCTACATTATATCTTAAAAACAAAATAAAAAAGAAAAAAAAACACGGGACATCGTTATAAACTGAGTGTTATATTTGCGAATTAGAGTAATTTCAGTTTTTTGGGAGACTAAAATTATTTTTCTTCTATAATATCTTCAACATATCAATATTTTTTAAATGATGCTGACATAGATCTACATAGATCAATTCGATTACTTCCCACTTGCGAACTTGATCTAAAACAATTTCAGAAGGAAATGATATATATTTATAAAACATACTCCAAGTGTGCCTAATGCGCGGCAAGCACCTTTACGACTTTGCTCATTCTCATGCTCCAAAAGGCAAATGTAACACGTTATTAGGTCATCACGCAACTGTCCACTTGCTGATAGAAGATAAGCTTCTGAAAGGAAATTTATAATTCAGTGAGATCAATATGGTGAGATTTGCACATTTTTATTCTCAATTATAATTAGTTCACTTGAAAAATGAATTTGAAAAAAAAGATTTATTAAATGATTGGAAAAAAAGTTGTTGCAACTAACACTTACCTATAATTGATTGCAAATTACGATCCGGACAAACAAGCACAAGCGAAATGTATCGTAAACTTTCCAATGGTGGAACAACTGGAACTTGTGATAATCGATTCATAACTTCTTTGACAAGATTAATTTGGCGTGAGCTTAGATGTGACATTATTAATGCTGCAAAATTATGAACAGATATGATTAAACAGCAACATAATGAAAATGAAATATTTCGGATACAAAAAGTAGTAAGAAAAAGCTACTCAAAACATAGAATATATTATAAATTATTATTCAATACCTTCATGTGCCAAATTTTCAACGAAGGAAGTGACATGTTTGCCACGAAATAGATTAACAAATTGAAAGATGCTAATGTATTCTGGTTCCCATGTATTTTTATCCGTTAATAGCGACATAACAGTGTCAATCACTGAAATAATCATTGCAATAATAGTTTTGTGTAATAGATTGAAAGGTTCAAAATCTAAGCACTACTAACTTGAAGTCAGTGTCATCCTAAAATTCTCAAGAATCAAACAATAAGATATACCGTTATTGACTAAATCTGGATAACGAATTTCAACCATCGATCCAAAATGACTACGAATTTGTCGCCGCAACGATTCCATCGGTACAATTAAGGTAGCATTCAACTGGAAGACTGCGGAAAGCCATACTTCTTGCACTTCCGAATCATTAGTTAACTCACATAACACTGTAAAAGCTGAATAAAATAAATTTGAAATAGATAAAATTCAAGCTTATACAATACATTTTTCATTGTTGTTATCCTAATCAGTGAAGGAAATGAAGAAATGTTACGGTTGCATTGAAGTTTTTTTCAGAAAATTATACCGGAAACGTAATTAAACCATGGATACAAAATCGAAATATCAGCTAAACTGAATAATCAAATAATCTGATGATAAGTTACAATTAATCGACAAACTAATTTACCATTTTTACAAATTATCGACAAATGCTTTTTTGAAGCCAACTTGATCAATTCATTTAGCGTAGATGTCTCCTCTTCCAATCTACCCAACATTTCATTCTCAAGATACTCTAATGGACCGTAAATACTTGATAAAGTCTGAAAATAAAATTAATATTATAATTATTGTCCTCCATGAAATTAGATGCTCAAAAATTTCAATATTAAATCTTAGCCAACGTATCATGAACTTAATTTTAATAAGTTTCATAGTTCCACTTTTAGCAATAACTTCTTTGCTGACTTTCATGGAATCGAAATTGCGATAGTCCCAATACCTTAGAATATTCATTGCAAGATACCGAATGCCAAGATAATACTTAGCACCATGAACTTTACCACTCATCATCGTCATTAATTTTGTTGATAAATAACAATAAGAAATGAACCAACCGTAAGTGTATTTAAGCACCGTTTTAAGTGATGCCTAAGACAGAGATGTAATTCACGAGATATTCCGTTAGCTAATGTTCGATCCCATAAGCGATTAACTGAACAACCACTGGATGAACTGTTGGAACTTGAGCGTAACCATAATTCATCTGAATTTCCAAAGTATTGATTTTCGGAAGTTAAATCGACAATAACACCAACAGATTTGCGCCTTTCCTTCTCCTTCATCTAGAAAAAAAAAGTTAAGTTCTGAATTGCACTTGAAATTGGAAATAAAAAAATACATTTTTTCTGAAAGAATTTTTAGCTAACATCATATCTAACCTGTCTGAATCGTCTTTGTGATGGGCCCGATCCAATAGCTCCAATGCAGCTTGTCCTATCGATAGTTGAACAATTCTTTGCACTATATGGGGAAATATGCTGTCGCAATGAATCAATACCGCTATCATTTTCTGATCTGTAAGAGATCTTTTTTTTTGTAGCGAAAATATGTCCTGCGTAGCTTTTACATGTGGCATTTATAACTTTAGCGAGAAATTTGAATCCTATAAGATTAAAGAAATGACAACAGAATTTCCTAAAGATATCAACTTTCATAAAATCAAGAATTACAGAGGTATTTTTTTTTCCTCCAAATGATTCCAAACTAACGTCTGTTCGACACCTTGAAATCCAAAATTCTCATCATGTTCATCTCGATAATCCACATCAATCCCATTTGCCAATTCGTCTTTCCGACCAACTGACACTTCATCTTTTATCTGAAATTTTCGCTCAGTAAAAATGAAATTATTAATTTGAACTAGAAAAGATAATTAGTTTCGCAATCTATTGCACATTGTCAAAAAGCGGCAACGAAAAACATTTTTACCTTCAAAAATCTCTCCCAACGAGTCACACATGATTTGTTGGTAGTAATTTCAGGATATTTCCGAATCAGTTTTGAAGTAACTGGTTTAATCAATCCAATGAGATGTAACAAATCATCCTCAGTTGGTGCCGAAGATGTTGAAGAAATACGTTCACATAAATTCAGATTTGAGTTTACCACAAGTTGTGACACGCTAACTGAACGTTTCCATTCATTTTTAAGGTAAACTGATTCAGGTGCTTCTTTTTTTAGTTCTCCTCGTTTTACAGGCAATGCCTCCATCTATAAAATTTCTCGTTCTTCTTTTTCCTTTTTTAAATTGATACAAATAAAAGTAAACAAGCAAATAATGAAATTTAAGTGCAACATTAGCCGAGTCTTAACGACTTAGTAAAATTCAAGCAGAAAAACAAAATTGTTAAATTTAAAGAGTCAGAACAGCTAAGCACAATCCTTAAGTTTGGCATTTGTTATAAAAACATTGGAAGTAAATCCAAAATGCCTAATTTTAAAATATTAAAAAAGAAATCACGATAAGCTAACCGTATCAATGGTTGGGATTGACTTGCTAATATCATCATAAACACTATCTAGGATATTTGTTGATGAACGCCAAATTTCTTTTTGTCTCATAAGTTGATTATTGCGCTTCTTCTCGCGCATTAAGATTCGGGGTTTCTTCTCCTGTAACTACTTCTTTTTCTGGATTATTCGTAAAATTGTGATTTGAAATAATAACTTTAAAGTTTCCATGTTTGGTTGCGAATCATAATTTAATTTTAGAATCTTCAAAATTTGAAAGATATATGCATTATAAAGTTAGCATAAAGTTTTCCAAAAATTAAAAATCAATATACATACAACTGCATCACTAGTTGACGCATTATCCAAGAAACAATTTTCATTGAAAAATGAACTGTATGTGCTACTCATACTGTTCGAATTCTTCGCATTCATTAGCGGCCTGTAATTGAGTACATTTGCGCCGCTTTTCAAAAAAAAAACTGGGAAATTTGGAGATTTAAATTTCGAGAATTTGACATAATCAAAAGTTGTTATCTTAACTAGAGCAGCAGAATAAGGTGTACTCAACCGGAGAAGCAATGATTAAAAGATTGAAATGCTATTAGTTGAAATTTTTACTAGATTGTGCAAGCATGTTATAGAAAATTAATTAAGCAAAATTCAAGTTGGCTCTTTCGGACTTAAAATATTAATTTCCTATAATAGCAACCAATTAGTTACGTTATCATGTTAAAAACGTCTTGAAGTAGTAAGAATAAAACTTACAGCCAGTGAACAACCAATTCTAATTTGAGTGTCCCAATTTGATTCAAATTAACTGTTACTAGTTGTGACTGTGAACAAAACATTTCACCAGGATCAAAAGAACGTTCGCTCAGTGTTTTCGATTTAAAAAAGCGAATCTCAGTCGCCTGGGAATTGAAATTTCTATTTAAAGACTAGAATAATATATATCCCGGAAATATTCTTTTTGGAAATCCAGACATAACATTTTAGCTAGGAATAAGAAAAAAAACGATTTTTGAAATGCAACAACAATTTTCCAAATTAAAAATGTCAATGAAAATTACCTTCACTTCAATAGGAAAATCTGGATAACATGTAAATATAACCGAAGAATGACCCCATCTCTGAGTCCGATCCGGTTGAGTCTTACCACGTGTTTTCCACTTTTGAGTACCATGCCTGATCGACACTTCAAAAATATCACCAGGTGTTATGCGAGCGAATCCAATAATAGCTGCAAAATTACTGTAGCAATTTAACAAAATTATTTCTGAACACTATAAATAATTCATTTTATAAAGACTCAAAAAATAAATAAATAAAAATTTTCATCAAAATTCGAATTTATATAAAAAAAAAACTTACAAAAACTACAAAAGAATTCTAAAAATATTCCACAATGAGAAAAAACACTCATTTAACCAATTCATGAAATAAATTCCATCTGTTTTCAGTAAACTGAATGCTATCTATTCTCGCATATCATCCTAATAATGCACATGAAAAAAAAAAAAAAAAACAGCAAACCTTTAATTTCGATTTGTAAACGTCCCACCATACTGTACAATTCTAATTCAACAGCTGCTGCAGCTTGATTCAAACGTTTTGTCATCTGGTTACTGTTCCCAAATGATGGAATGGAACGTGCTGAACCTCCCAATAATCGTAAATCACCGACTGATCCACCTAAATTTCTTAATTAAAAAGACAGAAAAAAGAACATTAAAATTCTGCATAGAAATTCATCAAAAAAAAAAGAAAAATTTCTGTCAGAATATATATAATTCCCTATGAATGACCTATTTGACCCAAACTTCGAAGATAGCTGCCATAACGATTTCATTGCTGAAAACACTTCTTAATGAGCTAGCTATATCATGCTCACATTCATTTTGAATAATATTTTACGAATAACTATAAATCGGAATGACCTAAGTGAATGTATTACATTCTCTTCTTTTCTCTTCCAATGAAATCGATCAGAATTCATCCACTGCTTTTATTATTCATTAGAGATAACAACAAGTGGATGATACTTCAATATGAGAGGTTGTCAAGAATAGAAGTACTTCGAATTATAAGTGGAGAGAGAGAGAGCAAGAAAGAAAGAGAAGTATGCAAAGATTTGCTTTTCTAGCAATTAAAATTTACCTAAAAGCTTAAACATTATATATTAGCAAATTAAACAAAATATAACGAATGATGAAATTTTCTTTTGAAGTACATACAAATGTTATTTTTCCTTAAACATTAGGCTTTACAAATTATAAAATAAATAATTAAGAATGAGTTATAAGCTTAGCAAGATTGTTGTAATAAGTGTACAGTATGAATTTCTGATAATTCTGGTAAGAATTCAATATTATTATAAATTACTGATCAATTATAAAGATTAGTCAATTAAGTATTATTTGAATAAAAATAGAATGACTATCTTCTTAATCCATATATTTTATTCCAATTGCTACAAATTCTTATATAACAAATACTTTTTATTAATCTTACCATTGTAAAATTTGTCTGATATTTATAATGTCGAAGAATTGATTAGATAAACATAATTACATGATTTAAAGATTTCAAGTTAAATAATACTACAAGGATTAATCAAAAAGATAAACATTGCTGCTGTTGCCCGCAGCAATGAATTTCTTTTGAAATAAACAAATAACGACACTTTTGTATGACAAATAATGGGACATTGCACTCGTTTCTTACCTCATATACTTGAATGTAGATTGTCATAATCCGGAATAATATGCGATAAAAATTTTTAACACAAAAATCATCATAACATAAACAATTTCTAAAATTTCGCTTGAAAATAAAATCAATTTCGAAATAATTTTCAAACAAATTTTGAAAATTGTCGGTAATAGCTCGCATTCACTTTCTTCTTCATTTTCTGTTCCTTTTTATTTAAAGAGAAAAAGAAAACACATTTAAAAGTTTGGTTCAAATATATTCCTCAAAATGAAATATTTTTGAAGCTAATAAAATATTTGAATCTTCAAAATATGAAAATTTAAATAAATCCTGAAACATTCTCGACATGGATGAATCTTCATTTCTGTAAACATTCTGTATAAGCATAAGTTCTCGATGACTGCGAAAAAAAAAAAAAAAAACGTCCAGTGATTTTTAACTGTTACAAAAAGATTAAATGAATTTGTTAAATACCGTTTATGTCGTTGATCCTATATTTAAAACAATATCGTGCAAAAATTCTGCAAAGTACTACCAAGGCTAACAACGAAAATTACAACCTTCTGCAGAAATTTGATTTGACAATAGAAAATTATGAGAAAAAGCAAACTTAATTTCAACAAATTTTGTAATATTAAGAATTTTCATTCCTTTCACTAAAAAAACTACTTCACTAATCAGAAAAAGTTTGGAATCAGATTTTAAAAATTTTGTAATATTTTTCTTCGTCCGTTTTTTTATTTTATCCAAGGGCAAAATTTTTCGATACAGGAATTATATTCCACCTTTTTTCTTCAGTTTTACAATGTAAAATAATAAATCATAGTCCATATATATTCATATGCACATAAACAACAAACAAATAAAGAAACATACACATAAGCACGTATACATACACAGAGAAAGAATATTCACTTTATTTTTTCACTATTCTTTTTTCATTTATGAAATGAATGCTAACAAAATGCTTTTGAAGCATTTATTGAAGCTATTTAGGATTAGCTTTCATGGAATTGAATGAATGGAATCGAATCAAAAACAGTGGAAATATTACAAGTTCAATGGATGATATGAGAGAAAAAGAGCAAAATTTACGCAAATTTTGAAAAGAAAGGTTTTTAAAAGAAGGAAAGTAGTGACTTAGCTTATTGAAGTGCACTTTCTAGAAGAAAAAAAAGGAAATTGTTCATCCAATCTGGATAATTTCAACTTAATTTGTAATTAACAGATTAGTCGGAAGTTAACATAAAATCCTTTGCAGGATATGTATATATTTTTTTTATTCCATACATTGCAGTTTTTCTGCTTATTCTCCTTTTGCTTTGTTTTTATCTCATTTTCTTTTTTTTTCTTTCTTTTCTTTTCTTTTTTTTTCTGTGAAATTTTATTACCTTCCATTTGCTCTTTTTAACGTTACCTTAATCAGCCTGATCAATGCTAGAAAATAAAGGTAATACCTTTCAAATTGTTGTAAATGGTAATTTGCCCAAGATATTGGTCGCGAAGTTTCACAATTCTATCTGCATGTTTCGAATAAAGCTCTTCATTCTCTTCTGCTATTTTTAATTCCTAAATTATTCATTCATTTCTCTAGAAGTTTTCTAATATAACATTTTTCTTTTTTCTCAATATTTTTGTATGATAGAGCAGTTTCTGCTTACATATGTCGTGTGAAGGAAAGAAAAAAAGGAATGAGAGAAAAAATATTGGATAGTCAAATTAAAGTTAGTGATTTTTTATAAATGAATTAATTTGGAAACAAGCGAAAGTTGATATCTTTGGGGTGAAACATAAATTTAATAAATTTAATCCGTCACCACAATTGTCAATAACTATGAACTGAGTTAAACATTGCAATGTCATCCTTGAAACATGTTCATGTTCTTTTTTTATCTTAACATTAATCAATAGATTACTTTTTATCTGAAAAACGTGCAAAAATATGGAACATTTGACAATAAACAAGACATATGTTGCGGAAAATTTTTGAAACAAACTTTCTGCAGGATTCGTTGTTCATCCAAATTATCAGAGTGCAGTGATTCAAGCCGAGCTTTTAACCATGCCACTTCATTCGCATGATGATTCACAAATGAACTAAAATTTTAAAATAGATACAGCAATCATCATCGATATACTTCATCTAACAAATTCAGTTTGTTTAAAAATGATTAAATGTAAAATGGAAAAAAGGAAAATCTTGAAAATTATAAGGTATTTATTTTCTAATATCATACTGGAAAAATATTTTTTCTTAAAAATTTTACATCTTATTTTATCAATTTATTAAATATCTGTAAGTCTGGCAAATTATTCACATATCTATTACCTGAAACCACGAAGAAGAACATCGAAGAGAAGTTTAAGTCGTTGCTGTACTGCTTCACTTTGATAACGCTTCATTAAATGTTGATGTAAGTAATTTAGTGTAATTGAACCCGTTAATGAATTATTTGTTAGAATCTAAAATACATCTATCTGTTAGTTATTACATTTCATAAATGCTAAATAATACGCCACAAATATTTCATATCAATTTTATAAAGAACTTTTTCGTTTCTTTTGTCAAATATTCGAATAATTGAGACAAAATTAGTAATTGAATAAAAGTTTTTTGTGTATGAAAAAACAAAAGTTGAGTGATATAAAAATCTAAAAACTTGACTAATTCTACTCATTTTTTTAGATTTTGTTTCACATAGCGCAGCAAAAATAAATTTATGAGTGGTATAAAGTATCGGCAAATAAAATATCTCAATAAATCGATTCTCATGCATTCGCTAAACAAAAGAAAAAAATAGGGAGCAAAGGAAAAAAATTAAAAGATGCAAATTAGCAATTAGGAGATTAGAAATCCTTCATTGTATGATGGAAAAAAGTTTGACCTTGTCGTTAATTCGCAATTTATAGAATGTAAAAAGGAGGAGGTGGAGAGAGTAAAAAGAAAAAAAGTATCAATGGATAAAAATATATCTTCACTGACCTGTAGCGCGAGGTCATAACAGTCACAGATTTTACAGATATATGACTTCGTAGAGACAATCTCACGGATCAATACTAGACAGGAATTTCTTTTTTTAGTACGAATAAAATGCTTCAAAAATGACAAATTGATGAAGTGATAACAAGGGATCGATAGACAGATAGATATGTAGACAGATGGATAGACTGGTTGATTGATAGATTGACATTTAATGAGAAAACTGATAAATAAATGTGAAAGAATGAAATGAAAGAATGAATGAATGAATTTCCGTATATGTTTTGATAAAATGATAAGCAAGTCAAATGAATCAACAGGAAGATAAAACTACAGATAGATTGCTCCCACGTAACAAATGTTTATGTTCATAATTAAAGTAAAC
Organism: Wuchereria bancrofti; assembly: GCA_005281725.1. Classification (NCBI taxonomy): domain Eukaryota; kingdom Metazoa; phylum Nematoda; class Chromadorea; order Rhabditida; family Onchocercidae; genus Wuchereria; species Wuchereria bancrofti. The sequence continues at coordinate 9,294,672 of SSBO01000012.1, read as the reverse complement.
TTTTTGCAATGAAAAATGGTGAATAAATGCAATCTAAAAGAATTCATTCAACTTTTTTTCCCTCAATGCATCACTAATAATAAATATTATTATATAGTAATAACATAAGAAAAAATTACGGTTAAAAAATTGGTAAAATAATGATTGCTTAATTATAAAAGGAATTCGATTACTTATAATTTCATATCCGTCTATCCATTATTCTATCATATTTTAATTGTAATATCTATCATTCCATTCAAATTTCTTCCTTTTTCTTACGAATAAATTTATTAATCAATTTACAGTTATTGAATTAACACTTCCAAAGGTGAATATAAGAGTGCTATCTTCTTAATTATACATGAAATTATCACAACAAACATAAATGATAATTTCAATTTATAACAGCAAGAGGAAAACGTGAATGAAAATGAGTAATGAAATATATGGGAGAAATTGAAATTTGAAACAAAACAGAATAAAAGAAGAGAATTTAAAATAAAGAAATTTTTTTCCCACTGAGTGAGAATGAATGAGACAGTAGAAGGAAGTGCTAGAATGAGAAAGAAAATGACATGGAAAGAGAAATGAGGAAAAAAGAGAAAAATGTGAAGTATAGAGAGCGGGAAAAAGGAATAACAGTTGTCCTGTAAAAGGGAGCTGAGGTGGGTGGTGGGAGGGAACGTTGGGTTGAATGAATGAATGAATGAATGAATGAATGAATGAATGAATGAATGAATGAATGAATGAATGAATGAATGAATGAATGAATGAATGAATGAATTAATGAATGAATGAATGAATGAATGAATGAATGAATGAATGAATGAATGAGTGAATGAATTAATGAATTAATGAATGAATGATTGAATGANTTCACTTTGGAAGAGACTCTGAAGGCTGTACAGCAGATGAAATCGGCCAAGGATCTAGGCTTGAAAGCATTCATTCCCATACGAATGCTTCCAAAATAAAAGCCAAGCATCTGACTCAGAATTCACCAACTCGTTATGAGTTATAGGTAACAAAGAAAACCATTATAGGATTTCTGCAGTTATTTATTTCCACCTTTTATAAGAAAAAAAGGAGACAAGTCCGACTGATCAAACTGTCAAACTATCAGTTTGCTCTCTGTGCTCTTTGCTGCTGGTAAAATCATTGCAAGAATACTTTTAAATAGATTAGTAACCGCTACCACAAAAGTGAATTAATGCATAAAAGCAATTGAAGTTTACTGATACTTAAGAATTACTCAAACAATGAATGTAATTCCTATATATATAGTAAGTTTTGTATATAGTAAGTAAGTTTTCCTATATAGTAAGTTTTGGCTTACAACAAAGTGTATGGTTACGGTGAATAAAGAACTGTCAGTATCTGTTGTGAAAGCTTTACGGACACCAACTGCTCGTGGAGAAAACGTTTATTCTTATGTAATCACGGCTTAATATCGCAAGGTTTATAAATGCTTAAAATGGGAGTGGTTTACATTAAACATAAAACAGCTGCTCATTTACATAAAGAAAGCTGAAAATATCTAGTTACAGTATAAGCATTATAACAATGGAAGATTAACATGTGTGAATCTCTTTAGATTTGAATAAGGATAACAAAAACGCATTGGAATTCGATGGGAATAAATCTAAGAATTATAAATGAGATGATTAATGAGTCATGGATGGAGGAAATTATTTCTACCTTTTCTTAAGGATTTCTTCCAACTTTCGCG
>SSBO01000012.1:9252677-9292860 GCA_005281725.1 Wuchereria bancrofti | reverse complement strand
CTGTTGTGAAAGCTTTACGGACACCAACTGCTCGTGGAGAAAACGTTTATTCTTATGTAATCACGGCTTAATATCGCAAGGTTTATAAATGCTTAAAATGGGAGTGGTTTACATTAAACATAAAACAGCTGCTCATTTACATAAAGAAAGCTGAAAATATCTAGTTACAGTATAAGCATTATAACAATGGAAGATTAACATGTGTGAATCTCTTCAGATTTGAATAAGGATAACAAAAACGCATTGGAATTCGATGGGAATAAATCTAAGAATTATAAATGGGATGATTAATGAGTCATGGATGGAGGAAATTATTTCTACCTTTTCTTAAGGATTTATTCCAACTTTCGCGTCTTTCGCGACAACTACTGATATTCTTAAATATTTAATTTCCTAATTGAAAATTTAAAGAGAAGGAAACACTAATAAAAGCAAAAAATAATTAAGATTAAAAAAGGAATAACTACAAATTTGCACCTGACATTTCTATTATTAGGCGAATTCTTAAATTCAAACTTATAATGGAAGTGTAATAGATTCGCTACAATATATTACATTTTGACAGTTTCTACAAAATATCAAACAGTTTCTGTAAAATAATATCGTCCTTAATGCTAATAACACAAAAAATTTACTGATTTGTTACAAACTATAAAATTTTTTCTTATAAAATAATTAAAAGTAAGAAAAAATTCAGAAAATTCAAACAAAATTCAAAAAATCCAGATTCAAACTTACTAATTTTAACAAAATATTAAAATAGACGAAAAATGAAGTCGTAAATTAAAATAAAAGAAAATCTGAAACAGAAAAGATTAAATTGTATGAGTCAGTAGCTGATAATGATTTATTCATACCACAGTAATTGAGAAAATAAAGTGAAATAGGGAGGGTGGAAAAAAGGAAAAACAACATGGACAGTAAAGATAAATAGTAACTACGACAAAAAATATTTTCGAAAATAACTTTTGAAAAAGAGTTCCGGTTAGGGTATACGCAGTGTCTTGTTTTCTTGCGATTGTTGTTTTTGATTATTTTTTTTCTTTAATATATTAAATTTTTTAATTTTCGAAGTCGCAAGGAAAATTTTGAATTTTTTATTTCTCGTTTGCTCTCAAAATTTCAGTTTATAAAAATAAAATTTCACTTTTCTTCCCTTATTCTAGGTTGAAAATTTAAGTGATACTATTATTATTATCTCAAAAATTGTTAATTTTTATTAACTTATTAATTACTGTTAATTTTTATTTAATAAAAAAGTACGGTATTTTTTATGAACAATAAATAAATGAATAAATGAATGTGTATGCAAAGTAGGAAGAAAGATTATTGTGCTAAATATTAGATTTTAATTCCAAGTATAAACTTAACGAATACATTTTCATTTCATTTAATGCAAATAAATTTTAGAGAGACCGTCTCATGACACTTGAAATAATTTAACAAAAAAAAAAGGGTGAAAAAACGATGTTTATTTTATCGTTTGTATCAAATTTGATTAAAATTTTTTCATACAAATTTTTAGTTAACTTAAATTCAATACTTATATATTGTACAAATCAATTTTTTAAACTCTTTAATTATAATAGAAATGAAACAATTGCAATTCTTGAACCACTTCACAAAAAGTACTGCCAACGACAAAACTTTCTGTTAGTTAAAATGAAAAATGACAATTAGAGAGATTCGTGGTATAGTGCATCAATTAGTAGTTAATATATTTAATATTTCTATTTTTCATTATCATCGTAGTGTCCTGTTCGCTGAGTTAAAAAATTGGAATAATTAAAGTACAATTAATTAATTTAAAGAAATTATTCAGCGTAAAGTTACATATTGTTCGTAGTAATTGATTGTAATTGACAATAATTGAGCACATTTTTTATAATAAATTAATTTTGCTAGAGATGGCAAAAAAGCAGTAAGCATTTTGTAACGTTATTCCACGATTACTGATCAGAAAGACTAATGGTTTATAAAAAAATAAATTTATATTTCAGCATTACAGGTTATCATTGCATATTTCAGTATTTCAGCATTATCAATTTTACGAAAGCTCAATATTTCAGCATCACGAATTTTATCAAAGCTACTATACCTTGCAGATTATCACTTTATATTTCAAATTATTGCATATCTCTATTTCAGTATTATCAATCATATTAAGTTAATATAATGCTAATTTTAATTAGCTGACATTTCTGAAAATTATTTGAAAAACGAATAGATGGAATAGAAATGATTTGCAAAAAGGACCAGAAGTTAATTGTTGAAAATTTTAGAGGAAATATTTGGAGAAAAAGAAAATATCTGTACGCAATGGTTGATTCAATTACCAGAGGCGTTACAATATTTGAAAAACATTTCTTTTTTTGTTTTTCATTTTTGACAAATTGAAAAATGAATGAGAAGAATGAAGTAAGAAGTAATTGTTTTTAAGTTTAAGTAACATTTTTTTGTTTTATTTACCTGTCTTTTATCTTTACCTATCTCTCAAAATACTTATATCTACCTGATAAAGTATTACTAGGCTAATTTTTTCTTTTTTTTAAGAATTTGAATATTTTCGAGAGATTTCAGAAGAGAAAAAAAGCTTAATATTTTTTGGGCTCGAAAGAAGCAATTTTGTTCATTGATGACGCAATATTGATGGCAGCATTTTATTAGCTATTTAACGGTATTAAGAAATAAAAATGAAAAATTTTATCAAAAAAATATATTACAGGGAAAGGATGTAATTGGTGAAATTGAAATTAGGTAATATTGAAATTTTATTGAAATTTAATAAACACAACTATTTATTCGATTTGAAATTTGCTAATCACAGTTATTTATTCGAAATAATAATAATATTAAAATAGAATTGGCATACAATGATTAGCTTATTCTGCAAATAGCACTATTCGTGGACAAATTATTTATTGTCATTTTGGACGAAAGGAAGATTTTGAACGTTTAAATTATTACGGTATCGATCCTAAGGTTAAAAATATTTTGTTTATTAATTTATGTTATATCATAAAATTTATACAATATAAATAAATTCATTTTTTTTAAAGTAATTCCGTTCAAAAATTAAAAATGAAGAAAAAAGTATTTTAATTCTTTCATTTTCTTGCAACATAATCTAAAAGAAAAGTGAGCTATCATTTATAATTTCTTGACTTATTGTTTTTTTTTTCTTTAAAAATCTTTGTATCGCCAAATGTTTAACGAATATTTAATATTGATTTTATAATATTTGCTAAGATAAAATAGCGACGATGAGATATGGGAAAATATTTCGAGGTGATAAAATATGAAATGGTTCCATTAGCTGAAATGGCTAGTGCCATTAGTATTGTCTTCACGGGGTGGTATAGAAAAAGGTTTTCGTTCTTTTGTTTTTTTTCAAAATTTTTATCACAATTTTAGTTTACTATTATTATTATTAATTGACATAATATGGCTATTGCATCATTTTATTTGATTATTTTAGTTTCATCATTTAGCTAATTAATTTAAATGGAATGAATGAAAGCTTAACTTTTAACAAGCAAACAGTGTGGAAAAGAAAGACTTCATTTGTTTTTAAAGAAAGTATTTAGAAAGTATTGTAACAAATAAATAAAAATTTATTAGAATGAATTTAAAGATTTTGAAATTCTAAAATGAAGAAAAAGGAATTTTTTTTCCGCATCTTATTACAAAAGAATAGCAAAAATTTTTCTTTTTCGCATTTCTCGCAATACTAGTATTTAGTTTATTATTATTAGTGCTATTACTAATTATTATAATTTAGACATTACACATCTATTTGATCATTTTAATTTATTGTTTTATTTAATAAATTGAATTTCAAAAATTTTTTAATTTTTTTCATTTAATTTTCAAAAAATGTATACCCAAAAATAAATGTTTGCCATATGTTGTGTACAACGTGATAGTATTAGGTAGCGCTGATCTGTTTTCGCCATTATATCCAACGAAAAAGAATTTATATCGCTTAGAAACTATTAAGGAAGTATTTTTAATTAAATTTTAATAANAGAGGCGTTACAATATTTGAAAAACATTTCTTTTTTTGTTTTTCATTTTTGACAAATTGAAAAATGAATGAGAAGAATGAAGTAAGAAGTAATTGTTTTTAAGTTTAAGTAACATTTTTTTGTTTTATTTACCTGTCTTTTATCTTTACCTATCTCTCAAAATACTTATATCTACCTGATAAAGTATTACTAGGCTAATTTTTTCTTTTTTTTAAGAATTTGAATATTTTCGAGAGATTTCAGAAGAGAAAAAAAGCTTAATATTTTTTGGGCTCGAAAGAAGCAATTTTGTTCATTGATGACGCAATATTGATGGCAGCATTTTATTAGCTATTTAACGGTATTAAGAAATAAAAATGAAAAATTTTATCAAAAAAATATATTACAGGGAAAGGATGTAATTGGTGAAATTGAAATTAGGTAATATTGAAATTTTATTGAAATTTAATAAACACAACTATTTATTCGATTTGAAATTTGCTAATCACAGTTATTTATTCGAAATAATAATAATATTAAAATAGAATTGGCATACAATGATTAGCTTATTCTGCAAATAGCACTATTCGTGGACAAATTATTTATTGTCATTTTGGACGAAAGGAAGATTTTGAACGTTTAAATTATTACGGTATCGATCCTAAGGTTAAAAATATTTTGTTTATTAATTTATGTTATATCATAAAATTTATACAATATAAATAAATTCATTTTTTTTAAAGTAATTCCGTTCAAAAATTAAAAATGAAGAAAAAAGTATTTTAATTCTTTCATTTTCTTGCAACATAATCTAAAAGAAAAGTGAGCTATCATTTATAATTTCTTGACTTATTGTTTTTTTTTTCTTTAAAAATCTTTGTATCGCCAAATGTTTAACGAATATTTAATATTGATTTTATAATATTTGCTAAGATAAAATAGCGACGATGAGATATGGGAAAATATTTCGAGGTGATAAAATATGAAATGGTTCCATTAGCTGAAATGGCTAGTGCCATTAGTATTGTCTTCACGGGGTGGTATAGAAAAAGGTTTTCGTTCTTTTGTTTTTTTTCAAAATTTTTATCACAATTTTAGTTTACTATTATTATTATTAATTGACATAATATGGCTATTGCATCATTTTATTTGATTATTTTAGTTTCATCATTTAGCTAATTAATTTAAATGGAATGAATGAAAGCTTAACTTTTAACAAGCAAACAGTGTGGAAAAGAAAGACTTCATTTGTTTTTAAAGAAAGTATTTAGAAAGTATTGTAACAAATAAATAAAAATTTATTAGAATGAATTTAAAGATTTTGAAATTCTAAAATGAAGAAAAAGGAATTTTTTTTCCGCATCTTATTACAAAAGAATAGCAAAAATTTTTCTTTTTCGCATTTCTCGCAATACTAGTATTTAGTTTATTATTATTAGTGCTATTACTAATTATTATAATTTAGACATTACACATCTATTTGATCATTTTAATTTATTGTTTTATTTAATAAATTGAATTTCAAAAATTTTTTAATTTTTTTCATTTAATTTTCAAAAAATGTATACCCAAAAATAAATGTTTGCCATATGTTGTGTACAACGTGATAGTATTAGGTAGCGCTGATCTGTTTTCGCCATTATATCCAACGAAAAAGAATTTATATCGCTTAGAAACTATTAAGGAAGTATTTTTAATTAAATTTTAATAAATCATAAATCAAATAAGCAATATCAAATGATTTAAAACATTTTCAAAATTTATTCCAAATTATTATACTGCTATGCCCCGAATTCAAATAATTCATAAAGTTTACATTAAGAGTTTTCTTTTTTGCTTACCAGAAAGTTTCTTCGATGATTTTTATAGTTTTTACTATATTATAATTTAATTTGATAGATTTCACTTAAACTTGAGTTAGGTACAAATTTTTATAAAGCCTGACTTGAAATCATAAGAAATTTTAAAGTAGTAAAAAAATTAAATTATCAGGCACAATGTACAATTTAAACACCACTTTTTTTGCATTTTTTAATGCAAAATAATTTCTGAAAATTTGTTAGTTGATATATAAAATAACTTAATTAATATTTTATATCACAAAAAAATATCAGAAGAAAATAACAAATTATCTAATATATCTATAAAACAACATAATTCATAATATTCTATTATTGCATACCTATGATAAGTTTTTTTAGATTTTAGCATCAAAACTTTTCGATTTTACTATTAAAAGCATAGAAACCCATAAAAATATATTTTCTCAAAAATTTTAAACTTTACTTTTGAATTGCTGCATTTTTATTTATAAAAATATAAAATCAAAAAAGAATTGCTTTACTTTCAGGTTATGACTGATCATGTGTTACCAACAATACCAGTATTAGCACTAAGTTATTTGGATGCTTAATCAGGTGCTCTCATATATGCGTGATTTTGTAGCACCATCTGATTGGCAAGATAGCATTAATACAACTTATTATCTTGGACCTGATATGAAAGAAAATAATAAAATTGAAATTACTGTTCATTCGTCATTGGAAATCAGGTATTTTAAGCATTACAGTAAAGAGATTTTAGTTTTAATAATTAATATGTGGAAATTTTTGAATTTTAAATTTATTCAGTTTTTATTATTTTTAATAGATATATATATAATTTTTTTCTATTTCTTCTTTAATCAGTTAATTAATTTCAACATTTTATTATTTTTTTTACACTTATTTGATTAATTTTATACAAACATATATAAATATGCAAATGTTGCAGAACAATTCGAAATGTAATAGGATATATTCGTGGTACAACAGATCCTGGTAAGTATGTTATCTTAGGTAATCACTATGATGCTTGGATTTATGCATTAGATCCGAATAGCGGTACAGCAATTACTAGGTGAAGTTGCAAGAGGTATTGTACAAACGATGAAAATAACAAATTGGAGACCAGGTAATTTGTCAGTTATTATATTTATCTTGTAATATTATCGTAAATGAATGGAAGTATTAATTATTGCATATTGTTAGAATATAAATACCTAATTTGAATATAAATATGTTAAAAGTTTAGTATTAATTACTATATATTGTTGGAGTAACTATCTAATTTGAATACTACTAATTTAATATATTTGAAAAATTACAATTTATTCAATCATATTTTTAAATTTTACTACATATTATAACATTTGATATAATTTAAATATCTGTTACGACTAAATTTCAGAATAAAATTTCTAGCGAAAATGCTAGCAATTATGTTTATAAAGGTCGAGTGATTGAAATCAAATATATGTAGCAAGGATAATTATATTTCGTAATTGGGATGCTGAAAAATATGACTTAATTGGTTCAACAGAATTTGTTGAAGAATATGCAAATTTATTAAATCAACGAACAGTAGCATATTTTAATATGGATAATATACACTCCAATCATTCCTTGTTCGATTTTGCTTTTTTTTGCAGTTTATTGTAGATTTATTTCATTTTAATTTTTAACTTTTCAGAATCCTTTTTTCAATAAAAAACAACTTAAGAAAATATTTGTACCAAAAGATCAGTCAAATCTATTGTCATTTTAATTAGCGGAAATTTTTTTCATTAAATTCATTCGTTTAAAAACAAGGTAGGAAATTCAAGTTGTTTTATAACGTGTAAACATTAAATAGTTTAATCATCTTAACAGATGATTAGTCTATCGGACAAACAAAATAAAAATTTACGGACTACTGTGATCAATATCAATGCGATTATTCATTCACTAACTTTGAAAATTTCAGATAGAGTAATGAAGACAGCAGTTTAGAAGAAAATGAAATTACGACATTTTAAATTTTTAAATGATACAGGCATGTGATACGGTTATATCCATTTATGGCAGAAATATCGAAATTAATTCCAAATCCAACGGAATCAGAGAAAAAAAGTGGTCGAAAAACTCTTCACGATATCTGGTCGGTGTTTTTTATTTTTAATCATTTTTCTCGCTTTTTTTCTTTTTTTCTAGTTTTACGAATGATTTATTTTTGAATTATTTTAGTTTAAACAAAAAGTCGAACATTTTTTACAAGTTATTTCTTTTTGAATTAAATTTCTAAAATACAAATAATATTTTAAGATGAAATTTCAATATAATTAGTAATAAGAAAAAAAGAAAAAATAGTACATCTCTTTATGTCATATTAGTAATCAACTATTCAAAATTGAATCAGGAAATAAAGAAAAAAGTAAATTTGATAATTTCAGAAATGATTCAACTACGGTTACAGGTTTAAAACTTTTCCAAGTGATATTAGTTTTTTGCCGGATATGCCATCAATTTTAAACTTTTGTGAATTCACATTTCAAACTTTTGTAAACCATTAATGATTAAAGTTAATGGATGAATATAATGGAATAATTTGTTCATTTTGTTTTTATTTATCTTTTTCTTTAGTATAAAATAAAATTGATACATTAAAATATGAAAATATTGCAGATAGATACATTCAGAACAGCACGAAATGACGATGGACGCATTCTAAGTGCACGTCTAAATGCGTTTCAGATTTCTGTAATTCAAAATTCTATCGAATGTGCAATTAGCATGCTTAGAGATAAAATTTAAATATATATATAAATCAAAAAGTTTCTAAGTAAAAAACTTCCAATTTTTATTTATCAAATTTAAAATTTAGAAATATATATGATATGAAAATATATACTATTATGTGTAATATTATTTGACGAATATGTAATCAATTAATAAGTTAATGTATTAAATATTAGGAATACTTGTGTTAATTTATTTGTAATTAAATATTGAATTTGATAAAATTTTGATAAAATAAAAAAAAAGAAAAATTGTTTATTATTCGATTTTCAAATTTTATTATTCATAGTTCAATAAAAAAAAATATTCATCACAATGGTTATTTCCATATGATTTTACTGTATTATTTCTGTTGTAAACAAATGTATATAAAACTTAAATCATTACATTACGTGTTCAAATCTCGGAATGATTTCGTCAATCCAAACTTTGTATAAAAAATCATTTTCATTTTTGTTTCAATAATGGTTTAGTTAATTCAATTTTCTCAGTAAAAAAATAGTTTGATTAATTCAATTAATTGATAATTACATCATTCACACTTAACAAAAGAAAATTTTTTTTCGGACGAATTTAATTTATTTACAAATTTTTGCTTAAAAATAAGAATGTAAATAGACAAAAAAGATTTTTCATTTGATGAATAAAGTAAAAAAAAGAAAACATAAATACTTTTCCCAATGCAATAACCTTGGGAATTATACATTAGCAAAGTTTTTCTTTCCTTCGTCTTTTCTTTTTTTTCATAATTCATTCCAACTTATAAATAAAATAATAAATTTAAAAAAAGAGGAGAAAAAGAGAAACAACCACCAAAAATCAATATGAATATTCAAAATAATCGAAAAAAAATCCATTATTATTATTATTTGCTATGGGAAATAACGGAAAGGTTCATAACCCGGGGAAAACAGAGAGAGAGAAAACGCGGGATGCAATAATGGAATATATGTTTTTTTCACGTAGTACATAAGAATTCCACTGAAAAATCACGTATAATATGAAATTTTTGCATAAGGAATTTTTAAATGTAAGAATGGTATTTTTGCTTAAATTAAAATGATAAAATTTGTTACAACTGTTATCAGTGATTAGATAATTATTATAAGTCATCAATAATTCATATACAAAAATCATATATGAAAACGATATATCAAAAATACAAGTATTATAAACTACAAAATAATAAATGTTTTCTACAAAAGTAGAAATATATCTAAGAAAAAAATCTATATAAAAACTTTATAATTTCATTTTTATTCAAAAGAAAAAAAAAATAAATATAACAAATGGGAGAGAGATAAGGAAGAGAGTGTGAAAAAAATTTTTCTATTTGATTAATATTTCATAGAATTTCCTTATTTTACATAATTATCATCATGTAATTTTAAGGCAAACGATTGCTGAAACTATAAAATTGTCGAAATTTCACTGAAAAAAATTTTTTTCCTATTTAAAAGGCATTACAGTGAAAATCATATATAAAATATAATCAAGTTAACTAAAAACAACGGGAAAATTCCTGTAAAGAAATTTTTTGCTGACACCGATAAATAAAGTAATAATAATGACAATAATATTGATNTNTCTTTATGTCATATTAGTAATCAACTATTCAAAATTGAATCAGGAAATAAAGAAAAAAGTAAATTTGATAATTTCAGAAATGATTCAACTACGGTTACAGGTTTAAAACTTTTCCAAGTGATATTAGTTTTTTGCCGGATATGCCATCAATTTTAAACTTTTGTGAATTCACATTTCAAACTTTTGTAAACCATTAATGATTAAAGTTAATGGATGAATATAATGGAATAATTTGTTCATTTTGTTTTTATTTATCTTTTTCTTTAGTATAAAATAAAATTGATACATTAAAATATGAAAATATTGCAGATAGATACATTCAGAACAGCACGAAATGACGATGGACGCATTCTAAGTGCACGTCTAAATGCGTTTCAGATTTCTGTAATTCAAAATTCTATCGAATGTGCAATTAGCATGCTTAGAGATAAAATTTAAATATATATATAAATCAAAAAGTTTCTAAGTAAAAAACTTCCAATTTTTATTTATCAAATTTAAAATTTAGAAATATATATGATATGAAAATATATACTATTATGTGTAATATTATTTGACGAATATGTAATCAATTAATAAGTTAATGTATTAAATATTAGGAATACTTGTGTTAATTTATTTGTAATTAAATATTGAATTTGATAAAATTTTGATAAAATAAAAAAAAAGAAAAATTGTTTATTATTCGATTTTCAAATTTTATTATTCATAGTTCAATAAAAAAAAATATTCATCACAATGGTTATTTCCATATGATTTTACTGTATTATTTCTGTTGTAAACAAATGTATATAAAACTTAAATCATTACATTACGTGTTCAAATCTCGGAATGATTTCGTCAATCCAAACTTTGTATAAAAAATCATTTTCATTTTTGTTTCAATAATGGTTTAGTTAATTCAATTTTCTCAGTAAAAAAATAGTTTGATTAATTCAATTAATTGATAATTACATCATTCACACTTAACAAAAGAAAATTTTTTTTCGGACGAATTTAATTTATTTACAAATTTTTGCTTAAAAATAAGAATGTAAATAGACAAAAAAGATTTTTCATTTGATGAATAAAGTAAAAAAAAGAAAACATAAATACTTTTCCCAATGCAATAACCTTGGGAATTATACATTAGCAAAGTTTTTCTTTCCTTCGTCTTTTCTTTTTTTTCATAATTCATTCCAACTTATAAATAAAATAATAAATTTAAAAAAAGAGGAGAAAAAGAGAAACAACCACCAAAAATCAATATGAATATTCAAAATAATCGAAAAAAAATCCATTATTATTATTATTTGCTATGGGAAATAACGGAAAGGTTCATAACCCGGGGAAAACAGAGAGAGAGAAAACGCGGGATGCAATAATGGAATATATGTTTTTTTCACGTAGTACATAAGAATTCCACTGAAAAATCACGTATAATATGAAATTTTTGCATAAGGAATTTTTAAATGTAAGAATGGTATTTTTGCTTAAATTAAAATGATAAAATTTGTTACAACTGTTATCAGTGATTAGATAATTATTATAAGTCATCAATAATTCATATACAAAAATCATATATGAAAACGATATATCAAAAATACAAGTATTATAAACTACAAAATAATAAATGTTTTCTACAAAAGTAGAAATATATCTAAGAAAAAAATCTATATAAAAACTTTATAATTTCATTTTTATTCAAAAGAAAAAAAAAATAAATATAACAAATGGGAGAGAGATAAGGAAGAGAGTGTGAAAAAAATTTTTCTATTTGATTAATATTTCATAGAATTTCCTTATTTTACATAATTATCATCATGTAATTTTAAGGCAAACGATTGCTGAAACTATAAAATTGTCGAAATTTCACTGAAAAAAATTTTTTTCCTATTTAAAAGGCATTACAGTGAAAATCATATATAAAATATAATCAAGTTAACTAAAAACAACGGGAAAATTCCTGTAAAGAAATTTTTTGCTGACACCGATAAATAAAGTAATAATAATGACAATAATATTGATAACGATAATAATAATAAATAAATAAATAATGAATAGTAATAAGAATATATTTGTGCACATAATAACAGAACCTAAAAAAACCAAATTTAGAAATTATTTTTTTTTTGATTTGAAATCACTCCGTCCAACACTATAATACAAAAATAATTGAAAGAAAAAAAGTGCGATAATACTAAGATTATTAGAGTAGTCAAACTGATGGTATTACCACTCAAATATGTCATCTAATTTTTTTATAATTCTTTAATTTTCTTAAAAAATAAAATGTTAAAGTGTAAAGATAAAAAGAAAAAATGATAGATGAAAATAGGAAAGTTATTCACGCANAAAAAAAGTGCGATAATACTAAGATTATTAGAGTAGTCAAACTGATGGTATTACCACTCAAATATGTCATCTAATTTTTTTATAATTCTTTAATTTTCTTAAAAAATAAAATGTTAAAGTGTAAAGATAAAAAGAAAAAATGATAGATGAAAATAGGAAAGTTATTCACGCAATCGGGCAGTATATAAATTATATTTTCCATATATTTTATTTATTTTGTTTTCTTTCCATTTTTTGTTTTTCTCTTTTTTGTTTTCTTTTTTTTTTTTTGTTTTTGTTTTTACTACACAATGCATACAATATTAGCAGAAGAAAATAAAGAAATAATGACATCATTTATTATTATTCAAAAAGAAGGAAAAAAAGAATTCAATGATAATAATGAGTTTTATACGACAGTGGAAATAATAGAAGTATATTTGATATTCATATTTTTATTATTATCATCATTATCATTATTTATTATTATTATCATTATTATTATTATTATCACTATCAAAATTATTGTTACTACCATTATTAATATTATTATTGTTACTATAACAAATGATTATGAATAAATGACAAATCGTAATAATTATCATAATAAACAATATATTAACTTTTCTAAATGATTCGATGGCAGCTTTAATTATTCTTCTGCTGTAAGACCAAATATTAATAATAATGACAATTTGTAGATGATTTATGAATAATGAAAATACATATACTATATTAAAATTTAGAAAAATATTTCATTTTAATACCACAAAAAGGAAGCACAGACAGACTGACATACACAAGAGGGAGAGAGAGGGAGAAAAAATAGATAAAAGGACATATAAAAAACTATATTATTTTAATGGAAAAAAATGTTAAATAATCCAATAAATGAACTTCCAAAATAATACCATTTCGGGTTTTTTGTTTCTATTTTTTATTCTGCAAGCTAAGTAAACACATATACTAAAAATTCATTTATATTCAAAAGAAAAAACAAACAAATGAATAAATGACATAAATTTGGATTATTGATATATATGTTATATCTTCACACATAGTTTGCTGGGACGAAAGGCAAAAGAATAAACATCTTTACTGATAAGATAAATATTTTAAAATAACTGACATCCAACCACTACAATAATACTATAAATTACAAGCTTAAAAAAAAGAAAGAAAAATTGGTATTAAATAAAATTATTCAATAAAATTTAATAAATGAAGAGAGGAAAAGGGAAAAATAAAATTCTTAAAGTGAGCATACTTGAGAGTTGATGATATCAAATACATAATCAAAATAAACAAGAACGATGAATGTTACTGAATGTTTGGCTACAAAAAAAAAGAAATAACTTCTCTTTACATACAATTTTTAATACTACTTGCAGTGAAACAGAAAAAAAGCTTTAAAAGTTGCTTATATTATTGATTGTGTAAAAATGTGCAAAGAAATATTCCGAAAGAATGTAATTTCAGTTTTAATTTTTTNTACATATACTATATTAAAATTTAGAAAAATATTTCATTTTAATACCACAAAAAGGAAGCACAGACAGACTGACATACACAAGAGGGAGAGAGAGGGAGAAAAAATAGATAAAAGGACATATAAAAAACTATATTATTTTAATGGAAAAAAATGTTAAATAATCCAATAAATGAACTTCCAAAATAATACCATTTCGGGTTTTTTGTTTCTATTTTTTATTCTGCAAGCTAAGTAAACACATATACTAAAAATTCATTTATATTCAAAAGAAAAAACAAACAAATGAATAAATGACATAAATTTGGATTATTGATATATATGTTATATCTTCACACATAGTTTGCTGGGACGAAAGGCAAAAGAATAAACATCTTTACTGATAAGATAAATATTTTAAAATAACTGACATCCAACCACTACAATAATACTATAAATTACAAGCTTAAAAAAAAGAAAGAAAAATTGGTATTAAATAAAATTATTCAATAAAATTTAATAAATGAAGAGAGGAAAAGGGAAAAATAAAATTCTTAAAGTGAGCATACTTGAGAGTTGATGATATCAAATACATAATCAAAATAAACAAGAACGATGAATGTTACTGAATGTTTGGCTACAAAAAAAAAGAAATAACTTCTCTTTACATACAATTTTTAATACTACTTGCAGTGAAACAGAAAAAAAGCTTTAAAAGTTGCTTATATTATTGATTGTGTAAAAATGTGCAAAGAAATATTCCGAAAGAATGTAATTTCAGTTTTAATTTTTTTCAAAATTTGAACGAGCATTTCTTTTCCTTCCTTGCTATCTATTAGATTTACGCTTTTCGTATGAATTACTATCAAATTTACAAATAATTTATGCGAAATTGAGCAAGAAATTGCGAAATAAAACTTCCAAAAATATGAATAAAAATGACAATTGATAATTTTATTCGAAACTTTTTTCTTAAAAAAAATTGTTTGTAAGCTGAAATGTAATTGTATTGTCTTTTATTCAATATCAAATATATATATATATATATATAAAACTGAACTAATAATTCAAATATATATACAAGTGAATTGTTCTATTTCCTATATACCAAAAAAAAGAAAATGAGATTTTTTTACTGAAGAAGGAAAAACAGAAAAAAAAACATTACAAATAATATAACTTGTTAGCTATTTAAAATAAAAAAAAGAAAAAACAATTGAAACCCGCTTAATAAACAATAGCTGATTAGCTTATCAAAATTGTTTTCTTTATCCAAAGAACGGTACGGCTGATAAGAATAAGCTTATCATGATAATCTTTTCACTGGTTTTATAATATAATAAGCATTCAATTCCAATTGATAAAATCAAAACCTAATGATATGCTCACTTAATGTAATTATATATAGTAATTATATACATAATATAATTCATAATTTATAATATAGTTCTACAATAATGGCTATATATATTCACAATGTTTAGATCTAAATGATTCTCAGCATCAACAACGCAAATAATGCACCGAGAATTGGGACATTATAATTTTATTATTTTTGAATACTGATTGCTTATGTGATACATAATAATGAGAAAAGTGGAAAACCATAAATTAATTGNAATTATTCTTCTGCTGTAAGACCAAATATTAATAATAATGACAATTTGTAGATGATTTATGAATAATGAAAATACATATACTATATTAAAATTTAGAAAAATATTTCATTTTAATACCACAAAAAGGAAGCACAGACAGACTGACATACACAAGAGGGAGAGAGAGGGAGAAAAAATAGATAAAAGGACATATAAAAAACTATATTATTTTAATGGAAAAAAATGTTAAATAATCCAATAAATGAACTTCCAAAATAATACCATTTCGGGTTTTTTGTTTCTATTTTTTATTCTGCAAGCTAAGTAAACACATATACTAAAAATTCATTTATATTCAAAAGAAAAAACAAACAAATGAATAAATGACATAAATTTGGATTATTGATATATATGTTATATCTTCACACATAGTTTGCTGGGACGAAAGGCAAAAGAATAAACATCTTTACTGATAAGATAAATATTTTAAAATAACTGACATCCAACCACTACAATAATACTATAAATTACAAGCTTAAAAAAAAGAAAGAAAAATTGGTATTAAATAAAATTATTCAATAAAATTTAATAAATGAAGAGAGGAAAAGGGAAAAATAAAATTCTTAAAGTGAGCATACTTGAGAGTTGATGATATCAAATACATAATCAAAATAAACAAGAACGATGAATGTTACTGAATGTTTGGCTACAAAAAAAAAGAAATAACTTCTCTTTACATACAATTTTTAATACTACTTGCAGTGAAACAGAAAAAAAGCTTTAAAAGTTGCTTATATTATTGATTGTGTAAAAATGTGCAAAGAAATATTCCGAAAGAATGTAATTTCAGTTTTAATTTTTTTCAAAATTTGAACGAGCATTTCTTTTCCTTCCTTGCTATCTATTAGATTTACGCTTTTCGTATGAATTACTATCAAATTTACAAATAATTTATGCGAAATTGAGCAAGAAATTGCGAAATAAAACTTCCAAAAATATGAATAAAAATGACAATTGATAATTTTATTCGAAACTTTTTTCTTAAAAAAAATTGTTTGTAAGCTGAAATGTAATTGTATTGTCTTTTATTCAATATCAAATATATATATATATATATATAAAACTGAACTAATAATTCAAATATATATACAAGTGAATTGTTCTATTTCCTATATACCAAAAAAAAGAAAATGAGATTTTTTTACTGAAGAAGGAAAAACAGAAAAAAAAACATTACAAATAATATAACTTGTTAGCTATTTAAAATAAAAAAAAGAAAAAACAATTGAAACCCGCTTAATAAACAATAGCTGATTAGCTTATCAAAATTGTTTTCTTTATCCAAAGAACGGTACGGCTGATAAGAATAAGCTTATCATGATAATCTTTTCACTGGTTTTATAATATAATAAGCATTCAATTCCAATTGATAAAATCAAAACCTAATGATATGCTCACTTAATGTAATTATATATAGTAATTATATACATAATATAATTCATAATTTATAATATAGTTCTACAATAATGGCTATATATATTCACAATGTTTAGATCTAAATGATTCTCAGCATCAACAACGCAAATAATGCACCGAGAATTGGGACATTATAATTTTATTATTTTTGAATACTGATTGCTTATGTGATACATAATAATGAGAAAAGTGGAAAACCATAAATTAATTGGAGTAAAAAAAGATGGGGGAAAAAATGTTGAAAATTGTGGCAGTTTTGAAATTCTTTTTCCAAATTCAATTCAAAAGAAAAAGTTTTTTTACTTCTAAAATTTTGTCCACTTAAATTCCAAAAAAAGGAAAAAATTAGCATTAATGATAACACAGTCGTAACAGAAATAAGCCATAAATATGGAATGGGAAAAGGATGTATTTAAATAAAATTCAATAATACGATAGCCTATAAAGTATTAATTCAAATTTAATAAAAAAACTTTTTTTCAAAAAAAATAACCTAATTTGAAAAAAAAGAGTATATCCACAAAAAGAGAGAGGAAAGAAGGAAAGTAAGAAGGAATATGAATGATGATATGATTACAAATCCGCCCAATTCGATCTAATAAAAAAAAACAAGCAGCCAATGCAGAGAGCGTTAATTATTCTTAAATAGTAGTAATAGTAGTAATAATAATGATAATAATAATAACGATATTTTTATCATGTTTATTTTTATCTTAATAATAATGATGTTACCAAAAAAAAAAAGATATTTTTCATTGCTACTTTCAACAGTTCCACTTTGAAGAAGTTTTTTGCTGCCTCGAAGCTATCATTTTATCTTATTATGCATATTACCGCGATTGCTCTATCGGTTTCTCCGGTTCAACATCCTGCACCATCACTTCAAAATTGACCATTCCCAATTTTGACGTAATATCAATTTCAACATTTTGCGCGTAAGCTCGACATTCGATCAAAACAACTTTATTGCGTGGCAGGTTATCAAACTTTATCATTGCCTGAATTCATTGTATTCTATTACATATAAATAATTTTCATATATGATAGATTCAGTTTCTTTTTCTTTTTTTTTTCATTTATCTTATTATTGCATTAATTACTGCTATTAGAGATATTTTATTTTAATTTCATTAATAATATAAATCAATGGAATTAAGATAAAAGATCATTAATGTTTCATTACAATTAGTTGATTTTTTCTTTATTTTTAATCCAGTACGAAAGAATGTTTAAAAGAGGGGAAAAAAATTTATCCATAGATTTTTTTCTTTATTTTAGGGGCATAGATTATAATTTATTGTAATATACGAAAAGAATTGAACAAATATTCTTAATACCACTTTTTAAGTAAAATTACATTTAATATTCGAAATGATTCTGGTATCGGAAAAGAAAATAAGAGATTTATGATGCTCGACTTTTCCTGTCTAATTTCTTATATAGTTCATTCCATTTTTCTAATAAAATAAAGAGGAAAGAAAAATCAATTCAAATCTGTTGTCGTTTAAACAAGTTAACTAGGAAATTTTATTAAAATACTTTTTTCTTTTTAATTAGATTTTGTCTGATTGAAGGATATATCTGAGATGTTGTACATTTGACAACATATTGTATACGTGGATACAGATCAAAACGTTGTCAAATTACCTATATGAATCATTCAAATCCAAAAGGTATTTAATCATTCATTGAACGATCAAAGAAAATAAACTTACGAAAGGTTGTTGATAATTAGGCATAACAACATATGGATAGTATTTACCATCAATACCCGCTTCCGGAATGTATTTCACATTTCCAACATGTTCCTTATCGATGTCGCTCTACAAATTAAAATCTTCTTTTGTAATTATTGCAATAAATTTTTTAGAAAAATCAAGGAACTACTAAGTCATACGGCAAATTTTTAGGACTATGCTTCTAAAAAAAGCTCATGAGAGATCAATCATTCAACTTGCTTAATTTAAAAAGTATTATCAAATTTAGAAAGAATAAGAAAGAAATTGAAAAAGAACCGTTCCGTCGCATTTCAGTGTTACGAAATTTGGCTTATATCGTTCTTTGATAATTTCAGGCACTGAATCAGGTGCGTAATCGATTGGCATCCAACCAATTAATCGATTCAAAGTTAAAATTACGCATGGTTTCCCTTCTGAGAAACCATAACTAGTATTTTTGCCACAGCCAGCTCCACTGAATTTGGCCAATTCAAAACGGCATGACTGAAAGTAATTTAAATCGACTTAAAACTGTGTTAAAATTTAATAAAATTAGATATTTTATGAAGAAAATTTCAAACTACTATCATTTTTCAACATAAATAAAACTCCAACAAATTACAAAAATACTAACAAAAAAAAATTACAAAAAATTTTTGATATTACAATATGCTCGAGAGAAGATTATAAAGAAACCTTGACAATGTCATCGCCAGGTAAGATTTCAGGTCTAGCACTTCCATCCATGAAAAGTTGTGCATTGCTTTGATCACCAATACATTTACGGGTTGCCGTTAAATTGCTATATTTTGAAAGATATTTGTCCAATGTGTTAACATATTTCTGATACGATGACTTATCACGTATGTTGAACCTAATGAGAGTCGAATCAGGATCATCCAAAAGCCAAGGTTGATAACCAACGCCTGAAATTTTTGAGAATGAATATAAAATGAATTTGCAAATGACACCCAGTAATTCTACTCATTTTTTTTTATTTTTTTTGTGGTAGCTTTCAATAAAGTTAAAGTAACTTTATAAAGTTGAAGGGTGAAAAAAGAACGAAAAATCTGAATTGTGAAGAAAATATAACTACCAGATTTATGTCCACATTATAAAAATGACTTATGACTTCAAACAATGCCAATTCTCAATTTCGAATGTCATTTTATATTTTTTATATTTAATCGGAAAAAGACTGATAGGGTTATCAGTCTTTTTCCGATTAAAATATCAGAATAAAAGAAGCATACCGGGATTTACACCGATAATTGTCCCTTTGCCATAATAACGAGGAACTTTTTCATCCAATGTGAAAAGAAATATCGCTAAGCAACCAATCCAAAATGCTATGAGTAATGAATAAAAGACCAAATAAAACGCCAATATTTGAACTGAAAAGGCAAAAAGAATATTAAATATCATATAATGATGAAATATTAACTTTGTTCACTGTGATAAATTTGATATTCTCTTCTCTTTTTGTTTTTTCCATTTAGCTAAATTAATGCTATTAATAATTAAATAATAAGACTCAATCAAAAGATAAAACAGTTTGAAGCAAAACACTGTAATAATTATTTGAAGGAACCATGTACGACAATTGTTTTTAACATACAATTATTACATTACTGATTATATTAAAAAAGTATTACTAATTCTTTTGATTCCTATGATAATTACGCTAATATTAACAAAACTGATAAAGATAAATTGTTAAAATCATTATAACCGCTCAAAATATCAAAACTGCAAATATCACATATGCATACTTATATACAGAAATAAAAAGAGCTAAAATACAAGTCATTTCAATAGTTTTAATTAATTGTAGTGATAATTGATGAGAAATGACAATTAATTAATATAATAATAAATAAACTGATAATAAACAAAGATAGTTATAATGATTTTAACAATCAAATTTTGAATTAAGAAAGAAAGGAAAAAAATAACGAACTCCATGATTTAGCTGTTCGTTCCAGGCATGTGCCCTTATCTTTATTGAAGATCTTTATCGCTTTACCACGACCATTCATCAACTGAAAAAAACAAAAAGAGCTGACAATGAGCAATTTAATAAATTTTACAAAATTGATATTACATGGCAATATTGATTTCTTCCTTTCATTTTTTTTAAATATCTATTCCATATGACAAGCATAAAATTAAAATTAATACAATATTACTTATATATAAACATTAAATATGAAATATATATGTATGCATAAATATAAATCAAATATATATAATATAATAATAAATGAAAAAAAGGGAAAGCTTTCAGTCATTTTCTTTTCTTTTTATTGTATAAATATATTTTGATAAACATATATTTTTGAAAAAAGAGAAAACAAAATGAAAAAAAGGAAGAAATGATATGAAAAATGATAGAAGGAAAATAAATTCTGCTAAGAAATGAAATAACATTAAAATTTTTAGAAAATTTCTAAAATTTACAAATTCTCCTGTTTCTTATAGGCAAATGACGAGGCAAAAGAAAATAAAATAAAAAAATGAAAAAAGGTGTTATTTTCAGACTGTTTAACAAACATGATAATAAAGTTTGACGTTCAAAAATTGCGTCTGTATAATCAATCGAAATACCTTTCTCATTTATTGTTTAGTTTATTTCTTTTCTCTTTCTTTCTTTTTCTCTCTTGTCTTTTTTTCTTAAGAAATAAAAAGAAAGGTAGAAACAAAAAAGAAAAAAAGAAAGATAAAATGAAAGAAAAACAATTGAAGTTTAAAAGCGAAAAATTCTCTGCAACAGCTATGTAACTATGATTTGCTTTTAACTACCATTTTCGAACAGTCGATTTTTTTTTTTTTAATATTAACTTTTCATAGATTGAATGCTAACAATAATGAGGGAAAAAAATGAAATTTGTTTTAGAGAATAGAAATAAAATTAAACAAACAACTCTATCATTGCATGCAATTAAACAACTCAAATGTTTACTTTCATTCATATTTGTAAATGAATGGAAAAAATTATGATGGATTAAATGCTAACTGAAACTTTCTTATTCCCTTTTAACAAGTTAAAGTTTTTTCCTTCTTACTATTTCTTATTGTTTGTTCTTAATTTTTTCCTCATATTTTTATATCTTTTTTTTCTATAGAACAAAAAAGAAAAATCTCGTTTACGTTATGTATAGGTTAAATTACTTTGTTAGATTATCTTACCTGTTTAAGTTAATCGACCATAATGTGTTTAATGCAGTAAATGTAATACTTCAATCTCTGCTCTTGCACTTTTTTTTCAAATTAATTTCTTTAAAATTGATGTACGTGTGTGCTTGCGTGTGTATGTATGTCGCAAGAAGGAATCAGCATAAGCTTCTCAAGTAAATATTTAAGTCCGAAGACCTAAAAACATGAGTAAAGTTAGATAGCATTAGTTGTCTAAGTAAAGTTTTACTGACTTGAAACTTAGTATTCCTAATATACATCATAAACACACACATACATAGACATACACACACATGCATATATATTATATAAGGAAAATTAGCCCAGTAATGATGAGGCAATATAGTCGGGGCAATTTTATATACAGAATAAGTTCACACGGTTTTAAGAATAAATCGATAATTCTAAAAATGAAAAAAGAATGTAAGGAAGAGAGACAGAGAGAGAGGGAAAGAGGGAGAAAGAGAGGGTAATGAAAAAAAAGATGGAATAATAAGCCGAGCTAAGAGAGGGAATATAAAGTATATATTGCATTAGACACACAATTCTTAGAGATGTAAAATTATGATATGAAAAGCTAGTAAAGCTTTTTAATAATGTGATGTCATCCTTATTGATGAAAATAGATAAGGTAATATAGCTAGAGACTATTATCATATCACCTATTATCTTCAGTATATGAAATTATCATTATTATCATTGTTTTCTTTTTTTCCATGCAAATGACATATGTATATGTTAAAACGAAACGAAAATTTGTTCAACGTTATTTTCAGAGAAAAAAAAGAAAAACAAAAAACAATGTTTAATACAAATTATTAGTTAATATTCATAGATTACTTGTAGATTGCTTAGTCTTCCTTAGATGCATTTTAATATGTAATTAATCATATAATTGAGTATGAGAGTATGAATATTAGAGTACGAATAATAAATAAGAGTATAGGTGACAAATATAAGTATGAATATGAATACAGGTGGTCAATACGAATATAAGTATAGGTAATGAATATGAGTGTAGGCAGTCAATATGGATGTGAGTATGAATACAAGTGATAAATATGAATGTGAATACACGAATTTTGGTATAAGTAAGAATTACGAATATATAAATGTTTAAAAAAACCGACGAAATTTTCAAGAATGGCTAAAGATTGAATGGGTGTAAAATAATGACATCATCTAGAGTTAATATATAGAATGAGATAAGATTGAAGTAATAACCATTGAGATTTTCTTAAGAGTTAATTGAGAAAATGAAATAATGGAGGAAATTTTTGGAGCAATTTGGCAAAGAAACTTTGCAAATGTTTTTTCTTTTTTTCTTTTAGGTAGTATAATAATGAAATGAAAGAAGTTAATGAGAAAGTTACAGTATATTTATTATATAAAAAGACTAGGCTATTTAGATTTATAAAAAAGAAGAAAAAGATTTTTTGAAAAAGATATTATAAAGTATGTATGAGTCAATTTTTAATTCCAAACTAGTATGACATATAACATATGTGAAAATAGAAAAGAGAATAAGAAATATTGGCAAACTTTCCTCTTGGGTTTTATGTATATATGAAAGCAAAAGTTTGTTAAATTTTTCATGTTTTAGAGGGACGAAAGTAAAGAAATCGATATGAAATATGCAAAAAAAATTATAAAAAAATGATAAATGTTAGCTGCTTAATTTCAAGTGATATTTTCTTCACATTTCTATCATCATTCAATAAAATAAATTGTGAATAGTTAGTTATTATCCGCTACAAATATTAATGGAAAAAAGATACGGAAGCATTCTTCTGGTAGTTAAAGTTTTTAAACTATCACATCCCGCCAAAAAAAAAATTGTCTTTTTAGAAAATTAAATATATAAAATGAAAGAACAAATGAATACCGACAACGTCAACTTTAACAGTAAGAAGAAAATTGAAATTTAGATTACGACTAATGCGTTACAATTGATATTGAAAATGGATAACACACGAGTTTCAATAGTTGTTAATGTAAAATTTCCTATCCTACGGATAAAATGACTCCACAACACACATACACATACATATGTACACACACATACATACAAATGGAGCACACACATTCTTGAGCCATCAGCTATCTTATGTGACACAAATTCGAGATTGTGTTGAGCTTTAAACAAAGATTAGAATAAAGCAAAAATAACAAGAAACGAATATAAGTGCAAAAATAATTTTAAATTTAAACTTAATTTAATTTAAAAATCTTTTAAAAAAAGTCTGTTGTAAAAAAATATGTTTTTTTCAATTTCAGAAACATATATTATATTAATGTGAATTATTTTATTTGGAATAAATTATAAAGAATCCGAAAAATTATTTGAAATTATAAAAAATGTAAGTTTATAATTAACCTTAAATAGTATCGGGAATGATAATCAGAAATGCATGCCTCATATAATAGCATCTAGCTTAGCAATATAACAAACTGTTTCAATGGAAGAAAATTGAATAATATTTTATAATGTTGAGGTTAAAGAAATGAGAGATAAAGATCAAGCAAAAAAAATGAGGTCAGGTTAAGAAATAATAGATGAAAATAATGACTGAATAGGAAATACTATGCAGAAAATACTAGAAGATGACGAAGAAGAAGCAAAAGAAAAAAAGGAAAGAGAGACAATCAAAAATTGCAGGTTATAAAAAAAAACAATCATATTTAAGGGTACTCTTTTTGTAATTTCCAATGAAAGATGCACTATGACCCCGAATAGATTCGAATTTTCATACATCCCTCCATTGTTCCTATCTCTTACCCTTTTTAAACCTACCCACCGTTCCATCTCCCTATTCCATCATCTACCCATTCATCCATTCATCTTCTTACCCGAGACGATATTATTCGGAAACAAGATTTAGACGGACCGCCCTTTCTCTGTTTAAACAATATGTATTTCATTTAATGCGCGCCATCCATCTAGAAAAACAAAAACTTGAAAGGGACCTATCTGCCTAAATTTATTTAATTTCTTACACATTTCATACATTAATAGCATTAAGAATTTAAAATTTCCTATTTCATTTATATATTAAATGACACATGACGTACGTTACTTAAGTACATACGTACGTATACATAAAATAAATATAAACAAAACAATATAAAATTTAAAATATCCACTTATATTGTCATAAAATGAAATGGAAAAAACAAAAGAAAAAACAAAATTTTAGTGTATTCTTTTTTTGTCTATCCTNATACGGAAGCATTCTTCTGGTAGTTAAAGTTTTTAAACTATCACATCCCGCCAAAAAAAAAATTGTCTTTTTAGAAAATTAAATATATAAAATGAAAGAACAAATGAATACCGACAACGTCAACTTTAACAGTAAGAAGAAAATTGAAATTTAGATTACGACTAATGCGTTACAATTGATATTGAAAATGGATAACACACGAGTTTCAATAGTTGTTAATGTAAAATTTCCTATCCTACGGATAAAATGACTCCACAACACACATACACATACATATGTACACACACATACATACAAATGGAGCACACACATTCTTGAGCCATCAGCTATCTTATGTGACACAAATTCGAGATTGTGTTGAGCTTTAAACAAAGATTAGAATAAAGCAAAAATAACAAGAAACGAATATAAGTGCAAAAATAATTTTAAATTTAAACTTAATTTAATTTAAAAATCTTTTAAAAAAAGTCTGTTGTAAAAAAATATGTTTTTTTCAATTTCAGAAACATATATTATATTAATGTGAATTATTTTATTTGGAATAAATTATAAAGAATCCGAAAAATTATTTGAAATTATAAAAAATGTAAGTTTATAATTAACCTTAAATAGTATCGGGAATGATAATCAGAAATGCATGCCTCATATAATAGCATCTAGCTTAGCAATATAACAAACTGTTTCAATGGAAGAAAATTGAATAATATTTTATAATGTTGAGGTTAAAGAAATGAGAGATAAAGATCAAGCAAAAAAAATGAGGTCAGGTTAAGAAATAATAGATGAAAATAATGACTGAATAGGAAATACTATGCAGAAAATACTAGAAGATGACGAAGAAGAAGCAAAAGAAAAAAAGGAAAGAGAGACAATCAAAAATTGCAGGTTATAAAAAAAAACAATCATATTTAAGGGTACTCTTTTTGTAATTTCCAATGAAAGATGCACTATGACCCCGAATAGATTCGAATTTTCATACATCCCTCCATTGTTCCTATCTCTTACCCTTTTTAAACCTACCCACCGTTCCATCTCCCTATTCCATCATCTACCCATTCATCCATTCATCTTCTTACCCGAGACGATATTATTCGGAAACAAGATTTAGACGGACCGCCCTTTCTCTGTTTAAACAATATGTATTTCATTTAATGCGCGCCATCCATCTAGAAAAACAAAAACTTGAAAGGGACCTATCTGCCTAAATTTATTTAATTTCTTACACATTTCATACATTAATAGCATTAAGAATTTAAAATTTCCTATTTCATTTATATATTAAATGACACATGACGTACGTTACTTAAGTACATACGTACGTATACATAAAATAAATATAAACAAAACAATATAAAATTTAAAATATCCACTTATATTGTCATAAAATGAAATGGAAAAAACAAAAGAAAAAACAAAATTTTAGTGTATTCTTTTTTTGTCTATCCTAAATTTATTCTATAAAGTAAAATTAAACATGAAAAATTTATTTTTCAAAAATGAAAAAAAATGAAAAATTAGAAAATTTGTATAAGATTTTTGTCTTCTTTATATAAGATTTCTTGTTTATTATAAAATATCATTTAACATATTTGAAAATAGAAACGAAAAATTAAAAAAAAAACAAAGCAGATAGAAATTTTTATGAGCTTTAAAAAAAATTGGATGGAAAAAAAGGAAAGAATTAGTATTGCGAATAAAAAACATTTCACTCATCCAAAGTATAATAACTTTTTTCTTTTACTTCCTTTCTTTCCTTTTTTTCTTCAATTATGGATTTGTTTTTTTCTAAAAAAAAGTAAAGAAAAAGACGAAACTAAAATATTATGCAAATAATTTGTTTGCTTTTCTTCGTCTGATACTTTATCCATGATTAGATCAGAAGTAACAAAATATTACATTTTAAGATGTAATATTATGATGTATGATAATTGTCATATTTTCATAAGTGATAATATAAATAGCACAATTAGAAATCAGATAAGAACAATTACACAAAAAAATGATAATTTTATGTAATTGTTCTTATTTACTAAAACGTGCTTTTACTAAAAATTGCTAACTTGTTTACTGAGGAATTTGATTTCACAATTACAAATTTCATGTGTTTCAAAAAGTATGAAAAAAAATGAATTCAATTTAGGGATATTGAATTTAATCCGAAATTTAATTCGAAATTTAAATTTTCAAAATGATATCTTATCAAGACTATGAGTCAAAAAAGAAACATCTTTTTTTTGTGATTAAAAATCCGCGTATGTCACATTTCTTATGATAATTATTAGTGAGTACGTTAACAAAAAGCGTCTAATTTGTGAAAAAAAGGGTTATACTAACTATAGCCCTATGTAATATGCATTCAAATAAAATTTATGTTTTATAGTTGAAGAAAAAAAAACAAACAAACTTCAATTATATGTTTCTTGATATTATATCTTTTCAAAATTTCAAAATATTTTAGCATCGTTTTTTTCTTCTTTCTTTTTCAATTTCAAAATGCTTTAGTTTCATCTTTTCTTTCCTCTAAATGAATAAATTAATTCGTTGAGAGGACAAAAGGTTTTTTTTTTTAAAATGATTGGAAAAATAATGATAAAGATCAATGTTAAGTATTTTATAAATCATTATTTATTAAGTTTATGATACAAAACATTTAAATATTAACATTTGTCGAAATGTGCATAAAATTTAAGAAAACAATTTACCTTTAATTTGAGATAAAAAAAATAAAAATTAATAATTAACTGCTACTTACCATTTTAATAATGAAATATATGTCTCATATAATTCATTTATTTCATAGTTTAATCTAAAAGATTAAAAGAATTAAAACGATTGTTGAAATATAGCAGTTAATAGTGAAAATGAAAAAATAGCATATGCCAATGAATCAGTAAGCAATTCAATTGCATGGAATGATAAGAGAGAGAGAGGGAAAGAGAGAGAAAGATACATTGAATAATCTCTCTCAATACATACTATTTATCATTTTCTGATTACATCAACTTAAATTTAATCATTATGCTTCTTATGATAGTTTCACATTTCATATGTTACAATGTAGAATTGTAAATTATCACAATTAACGACCAACATTTTATTCAGATTTTATTCAGATAAGATATTGAAAGAAGCTATAAATAGGCTAATTAATTTAGATGAAATTAGTGAAATTATTAATTCGGGTAAAATTAGTGTAAGGAATAAAACTTATTATTTGTGATATTTATCATTTATTATATATATATGCATAAATAAATAATGTATTACATATATATATTTGTTATTTATGAAGAATGAAAAAGCTATAAAATGTTATTATTTACTGGTTATTACACTAAAATTGTTGCCAAATGAAATGCAAAAAAAGAAAGAAAAAATGAATCGAAATAAAGGTAAATTTAAATAAAATATAATAAAAATAAAGACATGAAGAATGTTTGATTGTGAATTATTCCTATATAAAACTATTAAATATAAATTAAATTTATAAGAAAAGAAAAAATATTAAAGTAATATTTCATAAATAAAATTATAAAATTTTATCTTAAAATTTCACATATAGATTAATGTAAATAAGAAAATTTGAAAGTAAATATAAGTAATATAAGCAAATGGATTCATGCATAGATATATCGAATGATGATGGATTGAATAAATGAAATGTATATAAAGTGCAAGAAATATTAACTATTCATCAATGCAATTCTTCATGATAATAATTCAGTATGGGATAGAGAGAAATGAAATCAATAATGGGAACAAAATGGAATAAGGATGGAATAGATAATAATTAATTCAGTAGAGAGTGAAAGTTGAATTGAAAATGGAATAGGTAATTAAATCAATATGAGAATAGAAATGGAGCAGAATAAAATGAAGCAGAGCGAAGTGTAATGGAATGGAATGGAATGAAATGATAATAAATTATGAACTGAAAAAAATTTTTAATTTTCATTTTAAATATATATATCAGAATATATCTGAAATAGAAAACAAAACCATATGCGCTTAATGAAAGATGGATTGATTAGCAATATTCGTTTATCATTATCATATTATCATGAATTTTACAATGTTAACTTATTTCCTGCGAAATGTGATATATAAGAAACATTTTAAGATATATTAATATATTTTATTTAAAAGTTACATTTAATTAACTAAGCAATATTCTCTTAGTTATTATCATTATTACTCCAAGAAGTGAACGTTGACAATCAAATGTCAACTTGTCATCATCCTTCCATGAAATATGATATGATATGATATAGGTAACGTGATAAGATGTAATAGTGTCTACAAATATTCCAACAATAAATTATCAATTAAAAGAAGAAGAAAGAAGAAAGCAAAAGCAGAAAAAAAGAAAATAACAAATAAAAAACAAAAGTAAAATAAATAAAAAAGAAAGAAAGGATTAAATATATTTGATAATAATCAATAGTTTATTGATAAGTAAGTCAATGACACCTGTTAGCTTAGCTTATGCTATAGCAATTGCTATCGTTGTTATTTATTAGAAGAAATCGTCTTTAACATTTTTTAAAACTTCATACTTTTATTTTTTTCCTCTCTCTCTTTCTTTCTTTCTCCTTCTCTTATTCTTCAAAATTAAATGAAAATAGAGAGAGAGAGGAAATAATAATATAAGTAAACGATGAATTTATCTACTTTTCCATTTCTTCATTTTCCCTCTGTCAGATAACTTAGCTTACAGTTGCTAATCAATAAGAGGTGAGGAAGAAATTTAGTAACATCAACAAAATAAAGAGCAAGAAAGAGAAAGAGAGAGAGAGAAAAGAAAATAAGAAGAAAGAAAGATAAGAATGTAAAAGTAAATAATAAAAGAATTGAATAAAGAGAGAGACGAAAAAGATATTTAAATTGATTTAGATTCAATTTTACCGAAAATGCTTCAAAAATTATTTCACTCAACAATGATAATGAAGTAAAGAGTAGGTAAAATTGAGAGAATAAAAGAAGAATGAATAAGCAAAAAATGATGAGAAATGGAAAAAAAATAAAAGGAACGAAATTAGAGAGAGAAAAAGAATGCAAGGAAAAGATGAAAAGAATGAATGAAAAGAGGAAAAAATGGATGAAATAAGACTATCACTAGTAGTAATAGTAGTAGTGATAAGAAGATTAAGAGAGAGAATGAATGATTTCTATATAAATTAGCTCAGCTGTTCTGTCTTACAACATTAAACAGAGGGATGCTAACAATAATTACATTAATGCTTGGTGGAAA
The DNA here is from genome assembly GCA_005281725.1 of Wuchereria bancrofti. Lineage (NCBI taxonomy): Eukaryota > Metazoa > Nematoda > Chromadorea > Rhabditida > Onchocercidae > Wuchereria > Wuchereria bancrofti. The sequence goes on along the minus strand of SSBO01000012.1, from coordinate 9,262,431 downwards.
ATATTTTAAGTGAAATTTCAATCGATAATATATTCTATATGCTTTTCTTTTTTTAAAAAAAAATTTTTTTCAATTAAGTTGAAATTATTTATTAATAAATAATTCGAAATATGGCAGTGAAATAATAATTACCTGTAATTTTACTTTAATTCAGTATCAATGTTTTATATGTTTTTTTTTTTGTAATTTTATTTTAATTAAGAACAATAATGATTTCTTCCTATAGAATTATATACAAATTTGTAATTTATTAGTTAGTAATTGCTTATTGTACATGCTTAGTGCTTTATCTGTTATTATTTATTTATTTTTATCTGGGAATCTTACTTTTTCCGCCATAAATTCAAAAAAAAAGAAAAAAAGAAGAATAAAGAGGAAAAAAGACGAGAAATTCTGATAATCAGCAAATTTCCTGGAGAACTATCGATTTTTCCATTTAATTAATTATTATTCTTTCTCAAGAATTACAATTCAATATCTAAATTGTGGTGAAATCTGCTAAACAACACATTTTTACGTTTGTAATTTTTTTTCCTTCTTTTTTCTTTTTTCCTTCTTTTCCATTTAGGTATAAAGTAAGGTAATAATTTGGAAATTAAAATTAATAAATTGCTAATAGATAAAATAGCAAAATCATCACACATTTTATGAGATGATAAAATATGCTATCATTAATACTTTTATTAAACAGTAGATAGCACGAGAATTAATAAAGTGTCTACAAAGACTTATTACCAATCATTCTTAATAAATCCTTTTAATATATTTTCTTAATAAAGTCCTTTTAATATGTTTTATATTAGAATAATTTGAAAAAGAAAATTTGTGCTTCATATTAAAATCTAGAAAAGCATGCATGTATGTATTAAGAAAATATAATAGAAATATATATTGCAGAAAAAAATTTTGAAATATGCGATAATGTATTGTAATAAATGCATCGTAAGATAACAATTTGGAAGAAAAAAGAAAAAAAAAGAAAACTCAACAAATTCACAACTTCTATACTTTTTGAAAATTTAAAAATGAATTTCACATCCATGATTAACATTATCAAAGGAGAAGTCCATTTGCCTTTCTTCTCGTATTCCCCCGCCCTTCATGAATTTCAATATTAATGGCATTTGTAAGAGCTTCTTTCTTTTTAGAATATCATTCTACCTGTTAACACATTTCATAAATGTNGATTTCTATATAAATTAGCTCAGCTGTTCTGTCTTACAACATTAAACAGAGGGATGCTAACAATAATTACATTAATGCTTGGTGGAAAATATTTTAAGTGAAATTTCAATCGATAATATATTCTATATGCTTTTCTTTTTTTAAAAAAAAATTTTTTTCAATTAAGTTGAAATTATTTATTAATAAATAATTCGAAATATGGCAGTGAAATAATAATTACCTGTAATTTTACTTTAATTCAGTATCAATGTTTTATATGTTTTTTTTTTTGTAATTTTATTTTAATTAAGAACAATAATGATTTCTTCCTATAGAATTATATACAAATTTGTAATTTATTAGTTAGTAATTGCTTATTGTACATGCTTAGTGCTTTATCTGTTATTATTTATTTATTTTTATCTGGGAATCTTACTTTTTCCGCCATAAATTCAAAAAAAAAGAAAAAAAGAAGAATAAAGAGGAAAAAAGACGAGAAATTCTGATAATCAGCAAATTTCCTGGAGAACTATCGATTTTTCCATTTAATTAATTATTATTCTTTCTCAAGAATTACAATTCAATATCTAAATTGTGGTGAAATCTGCTAAACAACACATTTTTACGTTTGTAATTTTTTTTCCTTCTTTTTTCTTTTTTCCTTCTTTTCCATTTAGGTATAAAGTAAGGTAATAATTTGGAAATTAAAATTAATAAATTGCTAATAGATAAAATAGCAAAATCATCACACATTTTATGAGATGATAAAATATGCTATCATTAATACTTTTATTAAACAGTAGATAGCACGAGAATTAATAAAGTGTCTACAAAGACTTATTACCAATCATTCTTAATAAATCCTTTTAATATATTTTCTTAATAAAGTCCTTTTAATATGTTTTATATTAGAATAATTTGAAAAAGAAAATTTGTGCTTCATATTAAAATCTAGAAAAGCATGCATGTATGTATTAAGAAAATATAATAGAAATATATATTGCAGAAAAAAATTTTGAAATATGCGATAATGTATTGTAATAAATGCATCGTAAGATAACAATTTGGAAGAAAAAAGAAAAAAAAAGAAAACTCAACAAATTCACAACTTCTATACTTTTTGAAAATTTAAAAATGAATTTCACATCCATGATTAACAAAGGAGAAGTCCATTTGCCCTTCTTCTTGTATTCCCCCGCCCTTCATGAATTTCAATATTAATGGCATTTGTAAAAGCTTCTTTCTTTTTAGAATATCATTCTACCTGTTAACACATTTCATAAATGTATTTAACTTCGAGACTGTTAATTAATTGCTAATTAACAAAAAAGGAATTGTAAAACATTTGTGGTCATTTCCCAAATTAGTATATTAAATTAAATGAAGGAAAGAGACGAGAGAGAGAGAGAGAAAAGATTAATTGGAGGTGGGAAAAAAAAAGAGAAATTATAGGATTAAAAAATTTCCAATAAACTAATTTGATTGAAATATATTTGGATCAAAATTGACAGAATGTATATACATATTGGTAAATCAAAATTGAAATTCTCATTTATAAAATAACCAAAATTAATTATACTTTTCTCGCTGTTAAAAAAGATATAAATGGAAATGAAATGATGAAAATATTGAATTGGGAAAGGAAAAAAAGATTTATGGGTATTCCAAAATATAAACAACTCATCGAATGATCAAATCAATCAAGGGTGGTGGGGGGAGAAATGCCGTTGTTCACATCATTTAAGTGATAGTTTTTTTTTTTTTTTTTTTATAAGTTATGAGAGATAATGTGAAGTGTTTCCTTTCAGCTATATCATCATCACATGAACAAAATATACATATATGCTCTATTGGTGTTCATTGTAAAGATTTAAAATGTGTGTTATAAGAAAAATTTTTGAATTACGGATAAAAAAAGGACCTAAATTATTCAATAGCTAAAGTTAGCATTAAATTCACCAATAAAATTCATACTTATATTGCACATGCCTAATGCATCACACCATACATTTAATCACTACTCTTCCCCACTTTTCCTTTCCTTCTCCTCCTCTTTTCTTCCTTATGCTTTTTACATGAATATAATTTTGTGAAGGNAATTACTTCAAACCCACCGGACAGGCTGAAACCATTACTCTTCCTCCTCCAATCTCTTCATTCTTTCTAATATTTTACTCACTTTTCCTCTTCCTCTCTTTTCTAATTTTGTCTTTTTTTCTTGTTTGTTTGTTTATTTGTTTATTTTATTAAAATAAGTTCTCTTTCCATAAAAAAAAGACGTTTATTTAAGAAACAACTGAAAACAAAAGAAGAAAAACTTTCTTGATACAAAATAAAAAAATAGAAAATAAAAATGGAGAAAAATTGCTTTGATTTTGAATAAAAATTTATCCGTCATTTTCTCCCTTCAATGTGTTGCATTTTCCTCTTCGAAATCAATATGACGCTATTTATTGCAATCTTTCCTTTCCCTTCAAAACTTTTCCGCTTTTTTCCTTCCCGTCTACTTTCCATTCTTCCCCCGCTTCATTCTGTCCATCTCCACTTCATTATGCTAGTTATTCCATTTATTTTATATGAAAATATCCACTGATTTTTTCTTTCTTTTTCCAGTAGGACTATTAAAAAGAAAAAAACTTTTTGAAAGCTAGCAAATTTAACCATTTCTAATTCGATTGCACTTTTTATATTTCATCATTTCTATTCAGTCTTTGCTTAAATATTCCTTTTTTCAGATTGAAAACGTAGTAAAATATTAAATTAAAATTTTCCATTCTTTTTTGCTGAACTAATCTTACTACTCGAATTTCCTCGCAGTTTTCAATTTTTACTTGATTTCAACAGTTTTAAGAAATTCATCCATATCCTGCTTCGATAATTGTGCATAAAAAATATATGTACCATATATATGTACTAACATATGTACTAATTTTAAGCAAAAATTATGTATTAAAAGTTCAAAAAATTAAATGTAATTGAAAACAAACCCTTTCTTGTTGTTCTTTGTTCATTTGGTCACCCATAATTCAGAACAATGTAAGAATAAAGAAAAGCTTTCTTCTCGTCTGAGAAGTTTGTTGACTTTCTTAGATTTTCCTAAATTATATTAATAAATAAATTATTAATTAGTAAATAAATGATATTAATTAAAAGGATAAGATGAGGAAATTGTGGCATATGATATTTAATACGGATCGATTAAATATATTGAAATTTCAGTAACACTTCAAAATTATTTTCATGAGAAATCATAAAAAATAATTTTTAAGAACAGCAAACAAAAGAAAAGTTAAGATAGAAACATATACTTTAGCTGACGAAGCTATTATCGTTGTTCCGGTAGTGATCGTTCTTTGGATGACACTGCGATAGTAATGGTAATAATAGCAATAATAATAATACTAATAATAAAACAATAATAATAACAAAAGCGCTGCTAATATTACTAATGCGTAATCACTTTTTTCCTTTCCATTTATCAAATAGAAGTGATAATTGATAATGATAGGGTAATGACGAAAATGATAATACTGATTATTTTATAATCGCAATATTTCAGGAAAATTAAACGATGTAAGATTTTCTTTCAGCCAACCAACCAAACAGCTTTTCACTGAGCGCACATTGTCGATTTCAGTGTTTCTATCCTTATGTGTATATTTATAAACAACGAATGATTTAAAAGAAATTTCTGAAATTTTTTTTTTTTGTAAAAAAACTTTCACTTTTTTTTTGTAAATTCACGGAAAAAATAATCATTATAATAGTTGACGATAATTATGAAATAATAATTAAATTGAATTAAAATTCGGCAAAAAATGTACAAAAAAAGAAGCAGAGAGAGGGAGATGGAGAAAGGTAAAGTGAGAAAGGAAAGGAGGGAAGAACGAAGGTAAAGGAAAAAAAAATGCCGCATATATTTGGGGATGTATGTTAACACTTATCAATTTCCTTGAATATAAGCGATAAGGACAACTTAAAACTGAAAGGAAAAAGAAAATGCAATGATCAAAGCTCAGAAATTTAGCAAAGAATAATTCTGGAGTTATAGATACTTTCTTCCTCCTTTTGTTATCGTTTCAATTATTACAATGATTGATTGTTATTTCCAGTGCCAAAATTTTCCTAAATAATAATAAAGGAATTAATATCGCACATATGTACATGCTATTTAGCATTAACATTATTTTTCACGTAATACGTAAAATATTTTGATGTTCGCTTGTAACGCAATATACGTCAATTCACATGATATTAATTATTTGAAATATTTTTCTTGTATGGTATACCAGCGTTTACAAAAGCAGTTATAAAAACGTCATAAATTATTGTTGAAGCTATTATAGCGTTATAGTTAAACGGTTTTCATTATATAATAGAAGAGAAATTATCAAAGATATTTAATTAGATAACAATTATAATATATNTTCTTGTATGGTATACCAGCGTTTACAAAAGCAGTTATAAAAACGTCATAAATTATTGTTGAAGCTATTATAGCGTTATAGTTAAACGGTTTTCATTATATAATAGAAGAGAAATTATCAAAGATATTTAATTAGATAACAATTATAATATATCAGTAATATTTCGATGAAATTAGTGTAAGAATTTAATATTTTCAATAAATTGTCACATTTTCACTTAATTGTAACAAAATATGAAACATAAGCTATAATATAGCCCATTTAAAAAGAACCAAAATAAATATAAAAATTGTTTAATTTATTTTAAGGCTTCAATAAAACTCATTTGATTAATCTTTTTTTTTTCTTTTTTGAAAAATGTTGAATCAATATGATTATAATATGGTTGCAAAAAAAAAGGGAAAAAAGTAACGTGAAAAGTGATGGAATAAGTTATAATATTAATATAAGGATTTAATATATATATTGTAACAAAATATGAAGCAAATAAAATTCCATCGATAAAATAAAAAAATGAGAATAGCATCTTTTCTTCGAAATTATCCTCAAATTAAGAAAAAAGCTTACTTGCAGCAATAGCAATAACAAATATATGAAACTGTATTATCTGTCCTTTTTTAAATTTACTTTAAAATCCAACAAGGAAGTCATTAATATAGAAGAAGTAAAATTATGTTTATTATGAACGCACCAAAAAATTGCATCGACAAAATAAATTTTTGAAATGCTTTGTCTAACATAATATAAAAGCTATGGCTGTTTTCATCATTTTTAAACTATCAGTTTTTTTCTTTCTTTTTTGCAGATAAAATAAAAGAAAAAAGTGAAAAGAGGAAAAACAGAAGTGAAAATTTAGGAACCATAAATGAAATTCGTCTTGGAAAAGCATAGTGATGTTAATGGAATAAAAGCAACAGATGGTGATAATATAAACAAATAATAAATAAATTTTTTGAATGTTTCAAAGAAATTGAAAGAAAAAAGAGATTCTTCTTCCTCTTATCTATTATTAGTAATTTAATCAATGAAATAAATAAAAAAAAGCAAAGAGTTAATTTATGGTTAATACTACGGCTAGCAGCAAAATTAATATTTCTCGACGGTTTTTATTTTATTTTTTTAAAATTTTTTTTTGGAAATCTGAAATTTATTTATCGAATAATTGTTGACTAATTCTGTTAACAATTAACAATTAATTAATTATCATTTTTTATTATCATTTTTTTTTTCATTCTGTGGCAATATCTTAATTTATCTCATAAGTTAATTAATATTTCAAGTTAGAAATCTAGTTTACATGTCTGATAATTAAAAATAGTTAATCTCATTTCATACTTAACTTATTTATTTGGAGGAAAAAAGAATACAAAACTTTCAATTCATGTGAATGCAGGTATTTAAATAAATCGTAAAAAGGGAATTATTATAAAAGGAATTAAAAAAAAAATAAAAAAATTAGGAAAAATTTAATCAAATTCTATTGATCAAAGTTAACAATGACGATTGGTTTGATTTGTGCTAGCAAAAAAGCAATCATCCATGCAAAAATTGAAACCGAAGAAGGACCAATGATAACAAATGAAAGGATATTTTTTCAAAGAAATTGTAGAACGCGATGATACTCGAAGAATGCACATTAGATGAAAGGAACTGATAAAAACAACGATAAAAAGCAATAAAAGCATCAATAAAAATAATTGAAAGTAAACTATTCTAACATGGAAAAAAATAGAAAAGGGAATAAATAGAAAGAATACCAAAAAGCAATAAAAAAATTCAAAAAATTTTTTGATTTTTGTTATAAACCCGCNAAAAACAACGATAAAAAGCAATAAAAGCATCAATAAAAATAATTGAAAGTAAACTATTCTAACATGGAAAAAAATAGAAAAGGGAATAAATAGAAAGAATACCAAAAAGCAATAAAAAAATTCAAAAAATTTTTTGATTTTTGTTATAAACCCGCTACGCTTCTTCATAACGCTACATATAGTTACATAGTTAAACTTTAACAAAAAGAAAGAATTTTTAATTAAAATTACTTCATTTTAGTATAAAGAAATATTTGCATTTCATGTCAATTGATTAGTAAATTATTAAAAATGTAATTTAAAAGTCAAAATTCTTATATGGTTTCATATAATATACGTAAGTGATATTAATAATAATGATAATAAATAAACAATGATAAATAATAATAAATCATTATATAATAATGAGTGATGTGAATGGCAAACACAAAAGATTAAGCAAATATAAAAAGAGAAGCTTCGAATATATCATATTTCAGCTAATTTGAACCGGCATTTAACCTTTTTTTCTTTTTAATTTCAATAAGTTTCCCTTTTTTCCTTCGGTTTGCTTGCAGAAAAACTTATAAAATGCCTTTCTTTTTTTTAATTGCAATGTTGAAAGAAAAATTAAACAGCCAGTAGAACAATGACAATAGGTAAGAGTGACGTTCGAGAAATACAAATATAAAATACTTGAAAAAGTTTCACTTTTCTCACTTCAACTTCCGTCATTTATCATACTTCAACATACCGTATCTCATCTCAGTAGCAAAGAGAATTTTGGAATTCACATTGTCACACTGTTATTTCTGAATGAATTTTACACAATTAAAATGAATTAGCTAAAATTTAAGTTAAATATATGTATGTGATATACATTCATCAGTGATTTGTAAAATTTTGATTTTTGATGAGACAATCTTGTCACCATATTAATTTATGCATGTAATTATCAACGATGATTTTGTAAGACGTATGTCACATCATAAGTAGAGAACAAGCAATCTAAATTTGGACAATTATCAATTGAAATGTAAATGATAAGACAACAGATTGTTTGGAAAAAATTGACTTAATCTATAATAATATCAAAATTATTTTGATAGCTTATTATCAATGCTGTAGTATTATTAATAAAAAGTATTAGAAATGAAAAATTCAGAAACGAATTTGCTTTAGATAAAATGAAAATATAAAATTTTTAAACAAATCACATTCATCTTATATAAAATCATATATATATTTTTCAATAAAGTTTATCTGTTGCTATGTATGCAGTATTTCTTCTAATTCAGTTTTTACTAAGATGGAAAACATAAATAATGTACGACGACATATGTCGAAAACATAGATAAAATTTTAAAAAAAATTGGCTACGATAATTTTTTTTCTTTCCTGTTATTCTTAAATCAAAATAAGCAATTTTTTTAGTTAAAAATATTGTAGTAGCTAATAGATTTAGTGATGAAAATTAGGAAAATAATATTGAAGGTAAGAATTTTGTGATTATTCTGAACAGATGAAGGAAAAGAGATGCTGAAGTGAGGAGGAAAAGTTTATTTAATGAGGGGGAAAAAAAGGAGACAAAAACAAAATTGTTGTGATAAGAGATGAACTGATGTGNTAGGAAAATAATATTGAAGGTAAGAATTTTGTGATTATTCTGAACAGATGAAGGAAAAGAGATGCTGAAGTGAGGAGGAAAAGTTTATTTAATGAGGGGGAAAAAAAGGAGACAAAAACAAAATTGTTGTGATAAGAGATGAACTGATGTGCATTTAGTTTAGATATCTCGAAATAAGCCAAAAACAGTCTATTATTTTGCTAGTTTATTGATTTATTTTCTAATTTTCCACCTGTATTTTTGAGCAATACATTCATAGTAATCTGCTTTTTTCACATTTCTTTTATTGTTTTAACGAAAAAAAAATTTGTAAAGTTAAACCTTTTTGGGTACGAAAGATATGAGAAAGGATAAAAAGTAAGTATAAATTAATACAAAATAGGTAAATAAATGATACTAATTGAAACAAATAGTAAAAGTATGGGTACAAAAACGTGAAAGTAATAAAAAATGAATTTAATAAATTGTTGCTAAATCAATGTGTTATTTATTCAATCAAAATTTTTAGAGTCTATTTTCAAATTAAAAATCAAACAAAACTACTTGTTGAAAAAAATGTTAGCATTAGGAATATTTTGATAGGTTATAGAATTACAACTAGTATGATAAAATGGTATTAAATTGAAATAAACGAGAGAAATTTTACTAATCCTGATAGAATATATTAAATAGTGTAAATAAAATAATGAATAATGTAATATTAACTTAACAATGAATGAATGGAATGAATGAATGGAATGAATGAA
>SSBO01000012.1:9240629-9252520 GCA_005281725.1 Wuchereria bancrofti | reverse complement strand
GAATGGAATGGAATGAATGGAATGGAATGAATGAATGGAATGGTTTCTTATTTCAGTTTTTCCATAAATTTTTTTTTTTCAATTTTTTTATTTTTCCCATAAAGATTTCAGTTTTTTAACAATTATATTTTTTTTTAATAAACAAAACAAGAGGAAAAGGAAAAGAAGCGAAAAGATTGTGTGACAGATTTTCAATAGAGTTGTTTAATAATTTTTTGAATTTTCAAAAATTTATTTCGAAAAATAAAATTTGAAAGATAACTAATAGAATAAAATATAAAACAAGAGAAAAAAAAAGATAGTGTGTGAAATAGCACAACTAATTATCACCTGTAATAAATAGATGTTATATTAAGTAATTAACAGTGATCACTAATTGAATTATAATATTGAATTTTGAATTGTGATAGTGTATTTGTGCCATAACAGTTAAACTTTTAAGTTTAAATTAAAGCAGAATAAAATTTTTAATCTTTTTTTCAAAAAGAAATAAAATTAAAAAAAGAAAAAGAGGAACAGATAGGTGAACAAAAGTGAAAAATAGGTATTGAAACTTCGAAAATCTCATCTAATACTAGCATAAGCAAATTCTTTGGATGATTCAAAAAACGCATTGCTTTGAATAAATTAAAGAGAAACAGGGAGAGGGAGACAGGAAAAGACAATAAGAGAGAGAGAATGGGTGAAAAAAGAAATGGAAATGTTAACTTCTGTAAAATATTACCAAATAAATTTTTATTCATTTTCAATTATGATTAATTATTCTTTCTCTTTTCTCTCACCTTCTTTAATTATAGCTAATCGTGTTTTTTTTTCCTTATCTTTCCATATGTGTAATAATTCAGATAGTTAAAGATATTAATAAAGATTATATATGGAATAAAACTGATTAAATTATTGAAACGTACGTAATTAATTGCAAATTTTTTAATAGGAATTATATAAGGAAAATATTTAATTAAAAAGCAAAGTAGATTATATGAATTTATTCAATTCTACAACAATTATACGTGTGAGCTAATTCTGTTTATAAATAATTTGCAGTTATTTTTATGTTCTGCGTAACTTTTTATTTATACTTAATTTTTACAAAGTCATAGAAGAAGTGAATAAGTTTTCCGCTTGGTTTATTTCAATTGATAATGTTACAAAAGTAGCAGAATGATATAAGTTACAGGAGTAGAGACGATTATTGTTATAGAAAATGATTATTGTTGTACAAAATTTCGAATGATATAACCTGTAAGAGTAATGAATGATTATTGAATTATTACAGGAAATGATTGCTGTTGTAAACAAATTCAAGTGACATAATTTGTAAATGTAAATGATTATTAATTGAAAACAAACAACTAATAAAACTTAACGGAGCAAAGGAAAAAAAAGCAAAAATGTATTGAAAAATGAGTTTAACGCAAAAATTAACAAAAGGCATATTGGTGGTTTAGGTACAAACAAATTGGCATTTAAGATGATGTATTGTTGTTAGCAATGATTAGACCCAAATATAATGAATGAATGAAATTTTAAAATGTTGAAATGTTTAGTTTCATATTTCATTATACTAATATAAACATATATTATATTATAGAATGCAAAAAAAATACCCATAGAAATTTGAATAAAACATCTTAAATAAAAATTTTTTATAATTTTGTTTGAAATAATTTAATATGTTGTGTAGTATATAAACAATGATAATTGATTGCAATTAAATTTACGACAAAAAATCAATCAACAAATAAATAGGTAAATAGATTTATATATATTAAAAATAAATTACCTTTATGATAAATATATCTTTTAAAAAGTTTAATATTTCAAGATAATAAATAGGAAACAATGGTAGTTATTTGCTTCAATTATTTAAACAGTGTTTACAGTCATTAGCAGAAGTGAGAATATATAAATTTAATTATTTTAATACTGTTGGTAAAAAAGAGAGAAGAGAGAAAAATGAATTGTTAGGCAAATGTTATGCAGCATTTAATTCCACTTAAATACACTTTTTTGCATATTTTAAACTACAGAATATAAAATATTCCTGAAGAAAAGATAAAAGTTTTCATTTTTAAATTCCGGAAATTCTTCTGAAGCTTTGATTTATGGTACAGATAAGAAAATTAGGACAACATTTTCAAATGATTAATAAGGCATACATGAAGATGAAATTTCGCATAAATAAATATTTATTATTATTATTTTGTTTTTTCGATAAAATTAACATTAATTAATAAAGTAAAGTTAATTGATTCTGCAACAAATATTCCTAAGCAATTTTCCAATTATATTTATTTGTTCCATTAAATAAAAGTTTTTTTTTTTTCATTAAAATATAGTATTAGAATTAAGTAAAAAAAATGTTGGACAAGTTTGTTGATATCTTTTTCACTCACTACACAAACTCTTTTCATCATTGTCCTACTTTTCAATAAAATTACAATCAATTTCAATGGGACAAATAAAATCAATCATACAAGTTTTCAACACTTTTAAAAGTAATGCAATATTACCAAAATAGAACAATTCATTACAAGTATTGGTTTTTTTTTTAAAGCTACTTATAAAATTTTTATCTTTTCATANATTATTGAAACGTACGTAATTAATTGCAAATTTTTTAATAGGAATTATATAAGGAAAATATTTAATTAAAAAGCAAAGTAGATTATATGAATTTATTCAATTCTACAACAATTATACGTGTGAGCTAATTCTGTTTATAAATAATTTGCAGTTATTTTTATGTTCTGCGTAACTTTTTATTTATACTTAATTTTTACAAAGTCATAGAAGAAGTGAATAAGTTTTCCGCTTGGTTTATTTCAATTGATAATGTTACAAAAGTAGCAGAATGATATAAGTTACAGGAGTAGAGACGATTATTGTTATAGAAAATGATTATTGTTGTACAAAATTTCGAATGATATAACCTGTAAGAGTAATGAATGATTATTGAATTATTACAGGAAATGATTGCTGTTGTAAACAAATTCAAGTGACATAATTTGTAAATGTAAATGATTATTAATTGAAAACAAACAACTAATAAAACTTAACGGAGCAAAGGAAAAAAAAGCAAAAATGTATTGAAAAATGAGTTTAACGCAAAAATTAACAAAAGGCATATTGGTGGTTTAGGTACAAACAAATTGGCATTTAAGATGATGTATTGTTGTTAGCAATGATTAGACCCAAATATAATGAATGAATGAAATTTTAAAATGTTGAAATGTTTAGTTTCATATTTCATTATACTAATATAAACATATATTATATTATAGAATGCAAAAAAAATACCCATAGAAATTTGAATAAAACATCTTAAATAAAAATTTTTTATAATTTTGTTTGAAATAATTTAATATGTTGTGTAGTATATAAACAATGATAATTGATTGCAATTAAATTTACGACAAAAAATCAATCAACAAATAAATAGGTAAATAGATTTATATATATTAAAAATAAATTACCTTTATGATAAATATATCTTTTAAAAAGTTTAATATTTCAAGATAATAAATAGGAAACAATGGTAGTTATTTGCTTCAATTATTTAAACAGTGTTTACAGTCATTAGCAGAAGTGAGAATATATAAATTTAATTATTTTAATACTGTTGGTAAAAAAGAGAGAAGAGAGAAAAATGAATTGTTAGGCAAATGTTATGCAGCATTTAATTCCACTTAAATACACTTTTTTGCATATTTTAAACTACAGAATATAAAATATTCCTGAAGAAAAGATAAAAGTTTTCATTTTTAAATTCCGGAAATTCTTCTGAAGCTTTGATTTATGGTACAGATAAGAAAATTAGGACAACATTTTCAAATGATTAATAAGGCATACATGAAGATGAAATTTCGCATAAATAAATATTTATTATTATTATTTTGTTTTTTCGATAAAATTAACATTAATTAATAAAGTAAAGTTAATTGATTCTGCAACAAATATTCCTAAGCAATTTTCCAATTATATTTATTTGTTCCATTAAATAAAAGTTTTTTTTTTTTCATTAAAATATAGTATTAGAATTAAGTAAAAAAAATGTTGGACAAGTTTGTTGATATCTTTTTCACTCACTACACAAACTCTTTTCATCATTGTCCTACTTTTCAATAAAATTACAATCAATTTCAATGGGACANAAATATAATGAATGAATGAAATTTTAAAATGTTGAAATGTTTAGTTTCATATTTCATTATACTAATATAAACATATATTATATTATAGAATGCAAAAAAAATACCCATAGAAATTTGAATAAAACATCTTAAATAAAAATTTTTTATAATTTTGTTTGAAATAATTTAATATGTTGTGTAGTATATAAACAATGATAATTGATTGCAATTAAATTTACGACAAAAAATCAATCAACAAATAAATAGGTAAATAGATTTATATATATTAAAAATAAATTACCTTTATGATAAATATATCTTTTAAAAAGTTTAATATTTCAAGATAATAAATAGGAAACAATGGTAGTTATTTGCTTCAATTATTTAAACAGTGTTTACAGTCATTAGCAGAAGTGAGAATATATAAATTTAATTATTTTAATACTGTTGGTAAAAAAGAGAGAAGAGAGAAAAATGAATTGTTAGGCAAATGTTATGCAGCATTTAATTCCACTTAAATACACTTTTTTGCATATTTTAAACTACAGAATATAAAATATTCCTGAAGAAAAGATAAAAGTTTTCATTTTTAAATTCCGGAAATTCTTCTGAAGCTTTGATTTATGGTACAGATAAGAAAATTAGGACAACATTTTCAAATGATTAATAAGGCATACATGAAGATGAAATTTCGCATAAATAAATATTTATTATTATTATTTTGTTTTTTCGATAAAATTAACATTAATTAATAAAGTAAAGTTAATTGATTCTGCAACAAATATTCCTAAGCAATTTTCCAATTATATTTATTTGTTCCATTAAATAAAAGTTTTTTTTTTTTCATTAAAATATAGTATTAGAATTAAGTAAAAAAAATGTTGGACAAGTTTGTTGATATCTTTTTCACTCACTACACAAACTCTTTTCATCATTGTCCTACTTTTCAATAAAATTACAATCAATTTCAATGGGACAAATAAAATCAATCATACAAGTTTTCAACACTTTTAAAAGTAATGCAATATTACCAAAATAGAACAATTCATTACAAGTATTGGTTTTTTTTTTAAAGCTACTTATAAAATTTTTATCTTTTCATACAATACTTTCTATTACAATCATTTTGCTTTATTCATTTATGCTTATGATTATATTACTGGTATGGGCGGGGAAAAGAAAGTTTTTTCTCTTTTTTAAATACTATTTTTTAAAATGCTCATTTCATATATACATAGAATTGTCAGGATTAAGTTGCAGTTTTCTTAATTTTAAATTATTGTAATCTTTTGAAAGTATAAAATAATATGTGTGCATTTCAAAATTTTTCATCCATTTTTATTTATTTAAAAAAATTTATAAAAAAATACTGTTGGAACAAAAAAATAAATAAATAAAAATAAAATCATTGATTAATTTATTGTGATTTTAAAATAATTTTTGCGTTTGTTTTGAAATTTTTTTTCCTTGCATGATTTAAATGATTCCTTCCATTTATAAGTTGCAATGGAGCAGTATTTTCAATGAAATATTAAGTTTTAACTAATATGAATTAATATGAATAAGAAATGAATAATGATTACGAGAGAAAAAGAGCGGGAAATGAAGAGAGAAGGAGAAATAAAAAAGAGTAAAGAAGGAAAAAAAAGGAGAGAAAATTTTCCGATAGCGCTTGTACTACTGAATGTCGAGTAATGCAACAATAAGTTGCACAATGGTTGATGTGCAAATATTCCGCATCATTCGTATCGGCGCAAATTTGTAATGTTAACTGGTTTTTGTTTTATAGCATTTTCCTTTGTTTCTCTTTTTTTCTTAATTTTTAAAATTTCAAAAATTTCTGTAAATGTAAATTTTAAAAGGAATTTTTTTTTGGGTGAAAATTTTTAGATGAAATAAAATTCAATCCATACATATTTTAATACTACATTGTTATAATTGCTTTTTTTATTCTTTAACAAAAATATGTAAAGAATAGAAAGAAGAAAAAAGACAAAGACTAAAATTTGAAATAATTCATCTTTTATTTTTGAAGAAAATGAAAGAAGAAAAAGTATTGGATGAATAACAGATGAAGTGACAATGATAATTCTCAGGAGGGGTAATGCATTTCCGTTTTTGGAGGTCACTCACTTGAATCCGAACACGACACTTATCCTTCTTCTCCTACTCTTCCTTTCTTTTTCCTGAAAAGAAAAAAAATGAAAGAAGGAGAGAGAGAGAGAAAGGAAAGGTGATACGATACGAAAATTGCAAATTTATATCCATTGTTAATAATGGATAGTATAATTTATATATTATTATCGTGAGAGAAAGAAGACTGAATCGAAGCAATGATAAAAATTGAGCGATTGCTTTTTTTTAATTGTGCTTGAAGACCTTCAGTATGACAGGTAATGTTAATTCCTTTTACCTGTTCCTCGAAATGACAGAAAGATAAATTAAGCAGACAAAAAGAAAAATCTTCAATGATCTCTATTTGATAGAATAATTTTGCTGAGTAAAAGAATCCGACGAATGAAGCATCTCATAATGAGCATTGGTTTGGTCAGTCATCTAGTCTGAAGTACCAATCGGTATCATTAGGTCATTTAATCTGAAATATTAATCAATACCATCAGGTCATTCAGCTTGAAATAGTTATGGGTACTTTCGAGATTTGATGATATTGTTATTTGATCGTGTATCGTATATCGAAGCATTAATTTTTCAAACTTATTTACTAACTGTTTAACTGGTCAACCTGATTGAGACGCATGTTAGGTCACTAATGACTTTCATCGTTAAATCTGTTCTATCCTTTGAGAGATAAATCAAATTACTTCCTTCTCATGCGCTTCGATAAAAGGAATAAAAAAAGAAAGAAACCGTTCATTCTAAACTGCAAAAATAATAAAATTTTTATTAAGTGAGAAGTCAAAAAGTTAAAATAAACTAGTAAATATTCCTCTTTTTTTTTCTCTCTCTCTTCTCAAATATGTATATATAAGCAATATTAAAATATAACACTCAAATAATCCGCTTTTCGAGTAAAATGCAGCACGCATGATGCTTGTTCACTTTCCTAATTGCATAACAACCAATATTATTATCACCATTATTATTACTATTAATATTGTTCTTCTTATTATTATCATTACTATTACTATTGTTATTATTATTGTTATTATTATTATTACATTATTATTATTATTATTATTATTATTATTATTATTATTATTATTATTATTATTATTATTATTATTATTATTATTATTATTATTATTATTATCACCACCACCACCATCATCATCATCATCATCAATCATCATCATCATCATCATCATCATCATCATCATCATCATCAATCATCATCATCATCATCAATCATCATCAATCATCATCATCATCATCATCATCATCATCATCATCATCATCATCATCATCATCACTCCTTAACCACTCATCATCATCAATCATCATCATCATCAATCATCATCATCATCAATCATCATCAATCATCATCATCAATCATCATCATCAATCATCATCATCATCACTGCACTATCATTTTTATTATTATTACCATTATCACTGTTATTATTATCATTACTATTATTATTATTTATTATTATTACTGTTATTATTATTAGTACTATTATTATTTTTAATATTATCATTGTTCTTTTTTTTTAATTGTATCAATGAGGTTATTATTTCAAAGCATGTATAATACAGTTTAAAAGATTCTACGATATTCAAATTAAAAAAAAAAAACTAAATGAGTAAGAAGAGAAGAAAAAAAGAAAGAGATGACACTAACTTTTTATTAAGTTTATTAAATTTTTTTTCAATTTTTTCTTTAATAAAATGGGAAAATTTTATTACTGTGATTTAACTTAAAGTTATGTGCCAAAAGAAATTTAATGAATAAAGTTTGAATGAATGAAACAAAAAAAAAATTTGATAAAATTGAATGGGTTTGACGATAAATATGGATGGTGAAATTTTGAATTACGAGCTTCCTTTTAACCTGGAATATTTTGCATTTTTTTATTTCTATCATTTTTTTTCTCTAAATTATTTCATTCTCTTTTATCAAGCAAAAAAAGGAAAAAAGTAAGAAAATCCTAAAGGAAATAATTTAGTAGTTTTGAAAAAAATTTTTCAAATTTCATTGCAAAAATGCATTATTTACTAAAGTAAACTTTCATAATAAATTATGATGCTAGTAAAGGAACGAAAATTTAATCTACAAAAATTTTTATATGCACATTTTATTTCCATTATTGTAATGAAAGTCAATTTTTTTAAAAAAAGAAACTTTTTCTTTACAAATCTAAAAAAATGGATAAAATTGGAAGATGGCGTAAAGGAAAATTTAATTTTATTCAATTTGCATATTAGTTTGTTTATTTATTTGTTTTTTCTTATTTTCAAGCATACCATTAACAGTTCATTTTCTCTTGTTTTTCGAATAATACCGATTTGACTGGAAAAAAAGCGCTAATATTTTTGATTTTGGAATATACTAAAAGATATTTGAATGCAAGTAATTGAATTTTTCAAAAAAATATCTATCATTCATTCTTCGTTAAATGATAAATTAACTAAAAATGATATTTATAAATAATGAAATTATAAATTATGCTGTAAAAATTTTTAATGCAAAAAAAAAAAATTACATACTTTATGAAATAAATAGGGAAATGATAAGAATAAAGGAAGGCAAAAGGATGAATGAACTATTTTTGAGGGCCATTAAACAGAAGTACAATACCATTTCTGCGGAATTATTAATATCAGAATTGCTGCCATATTGTCGTTTCTATGAAATCATAAAATTAGAATTTTTCTGATGTTATTGTTTTAATGTAACAATAAACTAAATTCATTATCAGCAACTGATAAATGATCATGATTAACAAATGCGCATTTATTCATGCATGAATAAATATGCTGTGTTGAATGATTAAATTTTGATTATTTTTGTGATTGTAAAAATTAGATACTTTTATTATCATATTTTTGATCATTTTCATTTCAATTCCAAGATATTTTACAATGGTATAACTTTTTTTAGTATTTCAAATATTTGCGCTTATTTGCATATAATTGTTGTAAAAAAGAAAAATTATGTAACGGAAAAGTTAAAATAGAATGATAGAGTCTTTATATTATAACATAGTTCTTCATTAAACATAAAAAGCATGAGAATATTCAGAAATGTGGAATTACAGTTCCGTAAAACTGGTTTAAATATGTCCTCAACAATTATGTAGCCTAATAAAGAAGCCTTTATACTTCAAACGATCAATTGCATACATTCCAATTCATTCATACAAATATTCCCTCTCTATCCCTCTTCCCCACCCTCTCTCCTCATTCTTCCTCATTATCTTATTTAATTAAAAAATTTTGAAATATAATCAAAAAAGAATCTTAGAAAAAAAAGAAAAGAAATGAAATGAAACATTAATTTACAATTGTTTAAGATAATCATGGTTTTCACTATTTATTCCTTTTAATTATTTTTTCGTTTTTTTTAATTCTTACTATTAATGAATATGTTATGAACAAATTTTAAAATTTATTAAAAATGAAAAACTTTCAACACTTAATCAATTGTAGCAAAATGAAATCATTGCAAAAAACAAAAATAAAAAAAAAATTGTAAAATAAATTTTAGATAATAAAATTTATATAAATGAAAGAAATTGAAGGCTAGGAAATGACTGCATGAGCGAAATAATTTTAAAACAGAAATGAAAAAAGAAAATGAAAAGGTAGAAAAAAAAGAAGAAAAGAAAAGAAAGAAATGTGAACAATTGAAAAAATTTTAGAATAAAAACAAATTATATAAAATGAAAAAAAAGAGGAATTGATCTTATGATGGCAATTTTTTTTAGACATAAATGCATCAAAAAAAAAAAAAAAAAGAAGCAGCGCAATGGAAAAAAATGAAATAAAATGGAACAATAACAATTTCTAAAAGTTTGTCAATTTTTTGATGATTAAAATGACCAACCTGAAAAATATAAATAGAGTATTTTATCGTATAAATTAGTTTAGGAGATGAAGAAAAAGGAGGAAAATGCAAAATTTAGTGAAAAACAATGTACATAATAGATGAAAGAAAAAAAAATGTAAATTTTTATTTTTATATTTTTGAAATTTAAATGAAATTTTCCTATTTCAATTTAGTCCTAGTAACACGATGTAGTAATAATTACTTAATCGATTTTTCCAAAAAATATTGCTTTACATTGTTGGTGTCTAATTTTCTGTTCCACTTTTTTCGTTGTAAAATGAATTAGACATGGTGCTAATTCGAATGAAATTGTTTCATTTGCATTTTAGTATAAATATCGAAAAAATTAAATTAGGATACAATTAGGATACAAATAAAAAATTACAGTATAATTTATTTCCTACTTCAATCTGTTACAATACGCATAGATGAATGTTTTGTTTCATGATAACCTTTAAATTTTGGCTTAGTGCAACAATAAAATAATAATACCAATAATGATAATAATAATAATAACGATAATAATTATAATTATAGTAATTATAACAATAATAATAAAATATTTATGTCATGATTAATTCATGATTAATCTTAATTATCACTACAATAATTTAATCGTATTTTCTTTATTTTTATTTCTCATTATTACATTTGCTATTGTGATAAAAATACTTTTTACAATTAAAGGTTACTTATTAGTATTGTGAAAAAGAAAAAATTATGAAACACTAAATGTTATTGAATTGACATTC
Source organism: Wuchereria bancrofti (assembly GCA_005281725.1). NCBI lineage: Eukaryota > Metazoa > Nematoda > Chromadorea > Rhabditida > Onchocercidae > Wuchereria > Wuchereria bancrofti. The sequence goes on along the minus strand of SSBO01000012.1, from coordinate 9,241,625 downwards.
ATATATATAAACATGAATATTGTAGAAATATATATATTTTTTTACTTGTATATTTATTTGTTTATATATTAAACACATTTATGAATGAAAAGAAAAGGAAAAAGTGAAAAGATGTTACATTTTCATGAAAAAGACTTCAATAAAAAGGTTCATGTATTATTGCGTGAGGTGTGAAATAACCCATCATTGATTAAACAAACAAGTATATGCGTGTAATTAAAAGGAAAACAGGTATTTAACCTGTTACAACATCACTTGAAGCAACAAATTCATTTAATTAATAATTGACAATAATGATTTTACTTGATATAATGATTATTACCACGCATATAACTACGATTCTCAAAGTGCATCAGTCTATGAATCATTATTAATTCATCCACAGCTACTTACACATAAACGACTGAATCCGTTGTTAATACAACTATTACTACAAATAATAAAATATTATTCTGTTGTTAGTCAATGATGAAATTATTCAACTACCTAATCATTTAATTTATTAGCAAAATTTCAAATTTAATTCAGTTTGGAATAGAAAAAAAAGGAATAACACAATTTCAATTGTAATTTAATACAAATATATAAGAATGAAATTAAATGAAAGATAGTAAATTGTTTATTTTAATTTGATGCATTTTGCTAACGCTTCGATAACTTAGAGAACAATGAACCATGATTTGGACAATATGTGACTTTGATAAAATACAATTTTATGTTAAATATATTGACTCTCATTATATTAAAGCAAATGAAATTCCTCATTTTAATTCTTATTTTAAGTGATGATTTTAAGCAATTAAAAGATACATTGTCATTGCCATAAAAAAAGCCATAAAATCAAAAAAATTATAAAACGACTAATGTAATTGAATAAAATTAGCGCAAATTTTTCAAGTACCAAAAGAAACGATTAAATTTCTAGCTGTAATAAAAAAAATGAAACAACAAAAATTAAATGAAATTTTCAAAAAACTTTTATCCATATATTAAATA
>SSBO01000012.1:9189444-9240608 GCA_005281725.1 Wuchereria bancrofti | reverse complement strand
TAAAACGACTAATGTAATTGAATAAAATTAGCGCAAATTTTTCAAGTACCAAAAGAAACGATTAAATTTCTAGCTGTAATAAAAAAAATGAAACAACAAAAATTAAATGAAATTTTCAAAAAACTTTTATCCATATATTAAATATAATTTTTTTTTTTTGCTAAAAGATATATTATTATACCATAGAAAAGAAATTTGCACAAAAAATGATTAAATTTTATTCATTTGAAGTGGTCTACAAATCATATTCAAATATTTCAGATTGATAATTAAATCATATTTTTGCGAAAATTTTTAAAATGAAAAATATTGAAATATTTCATAGTTGTAATTTTTATTAGTAAAACTTTATAATGAAAAAATGTCTACTTCTCTAAATATTTTCAAATTAATCATTGATAAGTGAAAAATATTGTTATTAAAATATGCTTGAAGATATATTAAATATGACAAAGCAGCAATTTCACAATCATATATTTCACGGGTTGCTCAACAGCAAACGTATTATCACTATATGCCTATTATTTGAAGGGTATGTTATTTATAAATTATACGATCAATGCTTTCTCAAATATTTTTAAGTTTTCTTTACTATTACTTTTCATATTTAATAGTTAATTCGCCATATTTCTATTGATTGAATCGATTTTTTTTTAATTTTCAGTAGGAATTATTTAACATGTGGTAATGTTATCTTATGCTTTCGCTTCATAGTTTAAGCAAAACAAAAAAAAAGAAAAACGATGCAAAAAAAGAAACTCAAATTTTAAAATAAAAAATAAAAATAGCATTTCATAATTGATGCATATCATGAATACTTTATAAAGATAATAATAATTTAAGAAAAAAAGAAAAGCAAGAATAGAACGATAACAATTAATGAAACTAATGACTAAAATAATGCTTATTGATAATAGTACTTAATATTGTTATATGATAATAATACAATTACTTAATAGATTTTATCTGGTCATATTATGATGATTACCTTTTTCTACTCTTTCTCTTTCCCTCCCTCTGCCTCTCTCTCTCTTTCTCTCTCTTTCTTTCATCGAAATGAAATAAAACATACGGCAAAGTACAAAAAAAGACGATGTAAGCGTGTTGTTAAGAAATTAGTTGAGAATAGATGAAAAAAAATTAAAAATAAACATTTAGATGAACTTATAATAAATGATTAGTTTTTTTCTAACCTCAAAGAAAAAGAATTTACACCAAAATTTTTTTTTCCTTTCTTCTTCATACAATTATCTGAAAAGTTGAGAATGAATGTTTAAACAGTTTGAAAAATATTGAATATTTGAAAATAGCAAAAGTGCTTATGCATGTGGGAATGATTTTCTTTTTGAATCAAAAACAACTCAACAATAATTAAAATATACCACAAAAAGGAAAATTATAGGAATTGCTGGGGATTAAAATAAGAGTTAATTAATAAAGCTTTAATAATATGCATCGATTTTGTGTGCTATTAGTTATTTTTTATTTTATTTCTCTTAGAAAATACTCATAATCATTAAAGTATGAAACTTGAAATTTGCATTAATTTCATTTATGCTATTAAATCATAAAAAAAGAAGAAAAAAGTACCACCAAATTTGTTTTTTTTTGTTTTAAAACATAAAATTGATTAAAAATTTTTAAAATATGTGTCGTAAATAATTGAAAGCTTGGAAAAGTAACAAAATCAAAATTTTTTTTCAATATTTTTGTTAATTAGTCTTTTTTTGCCTTTAATATTTTGTTGATGAATAATATTTGCTAATATTTTGCTAAATGATAAAAATTTGAGATGAAACAAGAAAAATGTCACCTTACCAATAATTTCATATTTCCACGATTTGAAACTGTCCCATAATTACCATATGCGTAGTTATTATTCTGATTTCTTAATTCAAAAATTCTTTCCATTATTTTCCTGTAAAAAACTATCACATAAAATAATTAATAAATATTTAATCAATGATTACACCGCAATAACTTTAGCATTTTGTAATATTATTTTAAATATTTCGAAAAAAAAATTTATAAATAAATAAAACTCATTTAACAAATCATGACTGATAAATGATAAGAAGCGAAAAAGATGATTTAATTTAGGGTGGAAAAGGAAGAGAAAATCTAGCAACTAAAAACAATGGATGATACGACAGGTGGAATTGTTATTGATAAATTGTGTTATTAAAAAAAAAAAAAAGAAAAAAAGTAAAAAGCAACAGCTGTGTAGATTTTATTCACTTTTTGATCAAAAAGTTATTTTTCGGGTACATAAATTTTAGGAAAGCTAAATTGAATTGAAAATGAAGCAAAAATGAAATGGAAATGAATAAGGAATGGCAAAAGGTAAGAAAAAGGAATGGAAAAGAAGGAATGATTTAGGCTAAATATGAAAATGAATATAGGCTTACATCATTTCTTCAATTCTTTTCATTCCATCATATTTCTATCACTAATACTTTTCCCATTTCTTTCAACTAACATAACATTTTAATAATTACTGAGAAAAAAAGGGAAGAAAGAAAGAAAAGGAAAAAAAATAAATATGAACAAATCGTTTCTTTAAGATACATTATTTTACGTATGGAATAATTTTGAAATGCTTTAATATTCCATTCTTATATACTGATAACAAGCTAACCATAATGATAGCTTATCAGTATCATCGTATATGGTCGCTTAAATCAACAATGCATCATCGATATGAAATGCTAAATGATTGAAATTATCACATTGTATTACAAGTAATGCTAATTTTACATCATTTAAAGCACGTAAGTCTAATAAGATTACGTTATAAATGAAATTATAAGCATTTGAGCTTCACATCTTTTGACCTTTATTTTTCTTCCGCATTTTTTCCTAACTTTTAGTAATCAAAATTTTTATAAATACAGGATTCATTTTTGTGTTACATATTTTGTTCGGAAATTATTCATATAGCGGAAAAAAAAATGAAATTTAAAAAAAAACGTGAATACACTTAGAGTTGGGACTATATAATAACAAAATAAATGCTTTCTGTTATAAAACTAAATTTAAATATTAAGTTAAATTAGAAATCGTAAAAAGGAAAGAAAAACGATAAATTATAAATTTTAATTAATAACACCAATTCATGACATATTGATTCAGCAAACTGTAATACTGCTTGGTCTGAAGTTTTCAGCAAAAAAAAAAACAGAAAACAAAAAAAAGAATAAATTGTTTTGGGAAAATAATTTTTTTTCTAAATAGAAGGTAGGAAAATTTTGAAACATAGCTATTTTCAGTTTTTTATTTGTAAAGGAAATCTGAAGAAATTAGCACGAAAAAGTTTCCTTTTTAAATAAATTTCTATTATTTTCACACACACACATACATACATACGACTGTTTCAATTTTTAAAACGAAAAAATGAGAAAAAAAATTGGTTCGATTTTGCGAAAAGATCAAAAATACAAGATGAAAAAAATAAAAAAGAAAAAACGAGCCTGTAAATGCATTATTTGTTTGTGCTATCAGTGCTTGTTATCAATTTAAGCTTGAATATGGATAGTTGAAAATTCCTGCAAAAAAAAAGCAAACAATTTATTATGCCTTAAAAAAAGTAGAAAACAAAGATTCAAAAGTAATTAGAAGCAAATTATTGTGCGACTAAATATATAAATCAGATATACATATCAGGAAATTATTAGCACTTACTGGAACAGACATTCGGTAGAAATAAAAAAAAAAAGGGAAAGGCATTAAACAATAATAGTATCTGTAATCCAATCAAAGTCATTGTAATATTTATTCCACATCAAGTTCATTCCGAATTAAGCTTACGATTTCAAAAAAGATATGATATTTGAATAATTAATGAAAAAAAAAAACAAGAAAATGTCAATAAGGTGAGTGAAAAAATAATTAGCAAAACTTAATAAAGAAATAATGAAATAATAAAAGTTTAAACATTTAGTTTTGTGCAAAAGGAATGATGAAATCAAAAGAAAAAACAACAAATAAACAAGCAAAAAAAATAAATGATTAGATGAATTAGGTGATAAAATTCATTGATTAATTATTCTTATTTATAACAAACCATAAACTGAGAACCTATTCCTATTAAAAATATTAATGATTTGTTAATACATAAAAAAATATTGACAAATCATAAAATATCGTAATTGTTCGAGTAACAATGTTTTACTTCTCATTGAAAATCATTTTGATCAATTTCAGTTATCTCATAATTTAATGGACTGATAATTTTCATTTATATTCAGCGTTAAACTCATTTCTTTCATATCACTGTAAAGAAATGATATTTTTTTTTTTGTAAAAAATGAATATTTTTGATAAATTTGCAAAAATAGAAATAGTTGTAATATTTGATTTAAACATGCTTTTTACTGCTATAAAATCATTGATACAATATTGAATATTACTGTAATCACTCGATCGAAATAATGAAACTTTGAAAAATACTTTTGTAGCATGGAAGTTTAAAATATTCTTTACATTTATGGAACGAAATGGATTAAAGTGAAATTACGAAAATGAAATATCATTATGATTGCATTAAATGGGAAATAATGTGATAGTTTTCAGTTATGACAAGTGTTACTTGCTGTATCGAAAATGGTGATTATTAATCCCTAGTTTTGCATATGGAATTTAATTAAACTTAGTTATTAAAATTATGATTATATATTGCAGCCATTTTTTTTTTCTTTTCGTTTTGTACCCAACTGATGAAATGAATGAAGGAAATTTGTTATTTGTTAAATTAATTAATTTCTTTAATTCTTTATCTGTTTTTATTTACCCATTCATTTATTAATTTTATTTTATTCATTACATTCATTTGCTTCATTTATTTACTTATTTATTTAGTAATCGTACATTTTTCTTAAAAATCATATGTCAATAAATTTATCATTTCTATCATGAAAGAACATTTTTAAATTTTGTAAACATATAAAAGATAGGATAAAAATTTTCCGTGAAGTCTTTTTCTCCTTCCTAATGGTTTTATGAAAAATTAAGTTTAATAAAATTGATTTAACTTGCAATTAACGCATTATTCTCACTTTTTTTTACACATTACTTCACCACAAATAGTTGATTTATTTCCTTGTTTCTTTCTTTTTTTTCTTTTTCTTTCCTTTTTTCCCTTTTCTTTGATGATAAATTTTAATGTATAAAAATGTGTGCATAACAAAAATGAAAATATCCGTGAAGAATAAATATGTTCATAAATTTGTGAAAACCAAAAAAACGAAAGGAAAAGAATGATTTTCTTCACAATGCATACATTATCATTGTAAAGTATTTGGTTAAATTTTCCAGCAATAATTTATTTTATGTAAATTTTCTTTTTATTCTTACAAAGAAAAAGTGAAAAGGGAAGAAAAAAGAAGAAATTTCAGTCAAATAAATTTTGAACTATTTATTTGAGCTATATAATCAACTGTAAATTAGAGAAAAACAATAATGGTTAAAATTAGTTTTGTTAATTTGTTCAATTATTTTTTTTTCCTGCTGAAATTGTTGTCAGCAAAATTGTTCATATGTAATCATTTTTGTAAAAAAAAGCATAAAATTTTATATTTTATGAAATGCAAAATATTTTGCTCGTCAAACAAATTTTTTTACCAATTCATTTAAACAAATTTCAATTAATCAGAAAGTAAAAAAAAAGAAAAAAATGAGAAGAGAAAAGAAATTGGAGAAAGAAGGAAGAAAAAAAATTTGGAGAAAAATCGTATCAGTAAAAAAGATACCTAATATCATTTTAGTAATCAGAAAGGAAGTTACAGCATGATTCATTTGCCTTATCCTAGACATTTTATTGTTCATTCTATTTCAGCAATCTAAAATATCATCATAAAAAAATAAAATTTATACAAATGGTACATATTTTTCATTTCTTTTTTTTAAATATAAAAACAAATCGATATTTTAATGATAAAGTTTGCGCGAAAAACTCTTCCAAACTATGATATCATTCATTAATAATGAATTCGATCAATTTGTCATTCAAAACAATTTTCTTTCATATTTTATGATGACAACGACTGTCATACCTTTTGCTTATTAACACAAATAATAAGTAAATATTGATAAAATAATTTAAAAAGATTAAAAAAAGTAGGCAAGAAACTGATTATTTCAATAAGTTTAGAATCAGATTTAAATATTTTGAAAATGATTATCGTAAAAACTGATAAGCATATAAGCGAGAAAAAGAAAAAGGAAAATATAAAATAGAAATGAGAGTGGAAGAAGAAAATAGAATATTTGAAAAATTTTTTTTATCATAAATGCGAAGATTACAATGACACTAAAACTTAAACTATGTTATGATTAGGCTTAAAATATCACCAATAAATATGTGCTATTATCACATGGATCAATCATAGAATTAATTGAGGTGCCTTTTAAAAATTTTTCGTTTTCATACTTTCACAGGAAAGGTAAAAAAATGACTTTTTATTGCCAAAATGAATGTTCTAAAATTGTTAATTGTCTATTTGAATTTGTTTATTTGAACTAATGAGGAAAATAAATTTCAAAAATAATTTTATTAAAAAAGAAGTAGAATTTGAAAATGAAAAAATTCCAGCTTCTTATTTCGTTCTACGCTTTTTTACTCTCATTTCATTTTATTATTTTCTCAAATTGAATCCTATTCTGTCATCTTTTATCTTTAGCAAACGAAACACTTTTAAAAGTTTTATTTTTCTTGTTCACATTTATGGTTTTCTTTCCCTTCTCTTCTCTCTCTCTCTTTCTTCCTCTCCTTCTCTGTGTTAATGAGACATAAGAGAGATAAATTACATACAGGCTGTTTGCAATACTTCCGTAACGATTGAGGAAATTAAAATTTATTCGGTAAGATTGAGATTAATCATTTAAAAATGAGATGGATGAAAATATGACATATCATTTAACCTTTGCAAACACAGAATATCTCAATTTATCTTTTATGTGCTAACTGCTTAGAAAATACTTTCATAACAGTTGAGAAAATTTTAATTTTATCTTTAAATTTATCTTTAACAACTGATTGAAGATTTATTTGATAAATTTGATTTAATACTTTTGATTATTACAATCTATTAACAAGTGAACTTTTAAATGAAAAATGATCAAACAAAGATTTCTAAAGCAAAACTTGGAATTGCCTATTTTCTATCTTTTTCATTTAAACAAATAAAATATGGAAAAATTGTGACGTATCAAATGAAATAATTTATCCTTATTATCTTTTCTAAGATAAAGTAAAATATTTCGTTATTTTCAAATGTAAATTGTGATATTTCGTATTTTTAAGGATAAATTAAGACATTCTTGTATTTTTTTCTCTAATCTGAAAATTTTTTGCATATGACCTCGTCATTTCATTCATTTCTTCTAATCACTCATGCTCAAACAGGTGCGCTGTTTCTTCATCTTTTCGATTATCTAAAAACATCCATTAGTCGATCCATCTCATCTCATCACATCAAATCTGTTAGAAGAAAAATTCTTAAAGCAATCATTTTGTTGCAATAATTAAACATTAAAAGAATCAAAAAATGAAACATTATAGCATAATTCCCTGAAAAACAAGGAGCAAAAATTTCAATCCAATCTATAAAAAAAACAAATGATAAAAATAGTTTAAAAAAAAGAGAGACAGGGAGAAAAAAAAGATAAACATTAAATCAAAAACTTTAAAAAAAAAAACAAAAAACAAAAGAACAAAGGAAAAAACATGCAAAATATACTTTTATTTTTAATCACTTTTTTGCAAAGAAAAAAATTTGAAAATCTCCGATTAAATTAATCTTATCATTATTAGGCCATATAATTTTTCTTTAATTAGAAGAAAAAATTCCCTTTTAAAATAAACTATCAATCAATAATGCTATTTTTTTAAAGCACTAGTTGCTAACATTTAAAATTCTCTTGATGTTGCCCAACAATTGGTGGGAACACTCATCCAATGTCTTCTTCTCCTTTAACATTAAAGTATGTGATATATGTGTACGGATATATGACTGAATGTCAGTGTGTGTATGTGTATGTGAGTATGAAATATATATGCAAAGAGTCTCACAACCAACCAAAAATCTTCATAATTTTTTGAAATCCCGCGATGATAAAATATCAAAAGCATCGTGGGTGGTCTAATGTTCGGTTAGATGCATTATGAGGAATTGCCGCACATTTTAGACCACACATTTCGAAATGAAACAAAATTGTTGACACATAATAAATGACGTAGTAGGTAGTCTATTTATGACACGAGATGATGACCAGTGAAACATTGTTTGATTTGTTTTTTGTTTTAGATTTTGATATATTTCGATGTGATGTTAGAACTCAAATGTTGTATCATTTTATTTGTAATTTGGATAGATTACGAAGTGATGTATATTTTGCAGATGAACAGGAAACGGAAATCATATAAAGTTTTCAAATGAAATGAATGGATAAGAAAACAAAGGAAAAATAAATGGAATAATTTTTAATGTAAAATTATATATGAAAGTCTAAACAATCTAAAATTTTTTAGTTAAATTGTAAAGTTATTGAAATGTGAATTAAATTAAAATCATGTATTTTAGATTTTATTTTCAGTGTTACTATTCCCCATTTTATTGCTCTAAAAGTCACACTTTTTTTATGACAAAACAAACTGCGAAATTTCATAACAAAAAAAAAATCTTACCTATTCATAATAAATTGTTTTGGAACTTACAACAGTAATTTTTGTATTTTTAAATTTTTGTTGAAAGGAAGAAATGTGGAATCATAAAATTAAATGCAAGGAAAAATATGCTAATTATTTAGCAACAAAGAGAAATAGGAAATTCGTATCAGACAGAACGAAAGATTTACAACAATTCTAGAGAATCCTTAATAAACTTACTTTCATGAAATTATCCGCTATTTCTTAATCGATTGAGTACAATGTTTGAAACTTATCTTTTATGAAATGTTTGTTGCATGTACGATAAATGGTTGCAATATAAATTTCATATGTCATATTTTGAAATCGCGGTGTTAGAATTGGTTTCTTGAAAAATTTTTTGCAGTTTAATTTGTTTTGGTTTGGCGCTAAAACATTTTTGAAATTTTTACAATTTAATTTGTTGCGATTTAACGTCCATGTACCTCTGAAATTTTTGCAGTTCAATTTAGTTTAAATATTCTTGAAAATTTTTGCACTTCTACTTGTTCTGGTCGAACCTTTTCTATTGGTAATTTTACAGATCAATGCATTCGATTCAGAAATACGAGGAACGAAAAAAAGGGTAAAAAATATTTCATATTTCAGGATGCCTGAGACATCTGTCGTAATGTGTGAATGCAGTTTACATCTTCAAATCATGCATTTTTTGAAACACCGTCATTAGCACTTTGATTTTAATTTAACTGTAGCTGTGATGTTTTTATATTTTATTAATTGACACTTTAAATAATTCGTAAAGTTTCTTCAATTCCAAAAAATTAATTTTTTTCCGTAAAATTTCTTCAAAATTAACCGATGATACCGTGTTAATGAAGTCTAAAAATAACAAAAAGCTATGGTATGGAAGCATATCAACTACCTTTTCGTCTTTGCTTTTTGAATTTTGAAGATTTATTTGATAATATTTGCTTACATCAGATCTTTGTGCGAAAGACATTAGGAATTAGTTAAAGATTAATTTTTGTTTTATGTATGTTCTTTTTCTTTTTTTAAAACTTCTAAAAGAAAGTTATCTTAAATGAAAATAAAGCGAAACTTTGAAAAAAATAAACTAGGAGAGAATTAATCTGCAAACGCATACTTTGATGTGAATCACTAATAAGTAAATTATTGGTACTCTAGAAAATCTTTCAAATTATCATTTTCAATGACAGATAAGTTTGTAGTAGTATGCATTCCTGCTGTTATCATAATTTCAAACGCTGGCTAATAACCTTACGATATCCTACAGTATCGCACTTATACAGTAATAGGATTATACCAATATTCCGCTAAATTGTCGTACTTTCGCTTTGTCACTGTTATTGTCACTGTTTCATTGCATCACGGCTTGCTGCAAGTGAATTGATGAATGCATGCTGAGATAACTGAGGCGCAGCTTGCAATACCTAAGAAATTGAAAGGAGCTGTCATTCACAGATGACCTTGACCTTTACCCATGATATAGTGGGGATTGGTTGATAACATTGCGTCAGATTGGAAGACCTCTACGATATTTCCAGTCACAAGGAGATTTGAATTACAATAAAGTTCATCGAACAAACAGCTTACAACCTTTTAACAATGGAATCTAAATTTGATTGTCAGATTGAAAGATGGTAACAATATAATTGGGAGTAATTCACAACACATTAAGCAATGCAAATATTTGTTGTTTGCAAATTATAACAAGCTTAGCTACAATTGGAAGATGAATTTCGGAGAAATGGTTTCTCATTTTAGATATGAAATTGAAATAGTTTTATATCTAAGAAATAAATTTATGTTCAAATTAGACAATCTTTAGTCTACAAACTTCTATTTTATGGATTTAATATAAAAATAAATCTATCTCAGTTTTCTCGACATGTCATGTTTTATGCTAAGAAAAAAATGCTTATTTTATGAATAGAAAAAATTAAATTTAGGAATGAAATATATCAGAAAATAATTGTCCAATTGATGATCAATTGAGTAATGAATATGAATTAAGGTTCATTCAAATATTATTAATTCATATTCATTAATATTTGAATTAATCCTCTCATATATTACTTTTTTCCTTGAGCAGAATAAAATGTAACTTCATAAAGTTAATAATTTTTTAAATTTATACAGCAAAATGAAAAAAGAAAAAAAAGCATTTCATTTATTCTTCAGTTAATTGCTTGTTCTATTTCATTTTCCTCATATTTTCAAATTTTCTTACAAAATGTAAAAATGATTTCATCCTTTTTTACTCTTACTCAATTCAAAATACTTTTTTGTTTCTATTTCCATCCTTTTCTTATTTATGACTTAAAGATTGTATAGCAACAGATCATACAACTTTCAATTAATTTTATTAAAATGAGAAAGAATTCGCATCTTATACGGTTCACAACGTGTCATATATTATTCAAAGATGTTCCCATTGTTGACAAAGAAAAAACAAAAAAGAGAATTTTTTTTTCGTTTTCTTTTCCATTTTTTTTTTCTTTTTTTTAAATTCAAAGTATGAACAAAAAAAAGAAAAAAAAACTTGTTTAAGAATATCTATCGGATAACAATGTAAGGATCTGCTTTATCGATGGTATCTATGAACAAAGAAATGTTTACAACGTATGAATAATGATGTGCCAATTTGAAAATTGCTTCGTATAATAAATTTGATTTTAACGTTATTTTGTTGTCGCTGCTATTGTTTTATTGTTGTCGTTGTTGTTCTTATTGTTGTTTTTGTGTTACTGTTGTTGCTATTGTTGTTGATGACATAATTGCTGTTGCTACTAATATCAATATTTGCGTTAATATGGATTTTAAAACTTCAATTTTGAAGTATATCTGTTTGGTTATAACCAAACGAATTACTATGAATGATGAACAGTTAAACAAGCGAAAAAGGAAATTAAACAAAATCAAAATAAGTAAGAATAAAAAAGCGAATACAAATTTTTGTAAAATAATTAATGGAAATAGTTCACATGTTGAAGCGCAAATATTCTATAAAACATAAATGTTGTATAAGTTGTTAATTTGTAACAAAATCTAACAATGAATTAATGTTACTTTTTACTGCTGTAATTATGATCAGTTCACATTTCTCTTTAGTTTATCGTCTTCCTTTTTTTTTCTTCATATATGTATTGTTATAAAGTGCACTAGAACTTTCATTCATTTTTCAATTTTTAAACTGACAATAATTGACGACGAAATTTTTATCAGAAAAAAAGAAAAGCGACAGAAAGAGAAAGAAAAGCAAATGAAAGGATGAATGAACGATATATAATTATTTCTTTTTCAAAAAAGCAAAAAGGAGAAAAAAAAGAGGAGAGAAGAAGGTGGAATACGTCATTAACCAAATTAAATTCTGCAAAAAACTGACCATCACATATGTTAATTTTCTATCAAATTTAAACCCCTTCAGGCAATAATAAAAGATATGTGAGCTATTGTTAAACGATGTTGTTAACTTGCAAGAAATGAGCGACATATTTTGATTTCATCAATGATAATTCAAAAAATTCCAGTTTTTCTTCTTTCGTTTATTCCATCAATGAAATTATATTTGGTTGATTTTATTCAGTCAACCAAATGTAATTCTTTCGTGCTTCAATAATGCGGCTAAAGCAAAAGTATTTGGTATATCGCATTGTTCTAAAAAGGAGAAGCATTCGGCGGCTTTGTTAATGTTGTTGTAAAAAAAGAAATAAAATTTTCAATTAGTTAAAAGCATTCTAATAGTAATAATGATAGTAGTAGTTGTAGTAGTACCATTAATGAAAGTACTATTACTACTAATTAATAATTATTATATTGATATTATTATTATTATTATCAGTAATACTTCTTTCGGGATTTTTTTTTAAACAAACGATAAATTTAAAAATTATTAAATTTTTTAGGTTCATAGCTAGAAATTGATAATAATATTAGATGATTAAATTATTAAATGAATTATAAAATTTCAAAGGTATTTTTTTCAACATTATCTCAGATTTAATGTTAATTTTAGATGTGTTCAGATTTTCAAATTAGCTGAAGTATGAAATTTACCAGTTTTTTTAAAGTGATCTCTCTTCCAATTGTCTATCATACTTGGATTTTTTAAGTGCTGTCTCAATTAAATTCTATTTTTGCACTTATACTAGATAACATTGTTGAAATACATAATTGCAAGAATATTAAAAAAACAGCTTATTTGCATTTTGGTTTAGAAGATGTAAAAAAAAAGAAAAGGAAAAATCACCTCAAACAACTGACCTCCCACAATATAAATTTAGATTAACACTTGCTATTTTGATGAAATTAGCAAAGTATACATTAAAATTTGCTTTTTTCCGACCTTCCTATTACATATCCTGTCAAGTGCACCATTGAAATTCTATAAAATTCTATTTTAATAAAAAAAAGGAGGAGAAAAGATAGAAGATAGATATCTGAAATTTTATGAAACCGTCAAAAAAAAAAGATAGGATTGCGAGGAGATTTAAACAAGTTGACTAGTTATTTAGATGCAATTACGTTAATTATGTAGTAAAACAGGATGAATGCCTTTGTTTTTGTCGTTTTTTTTTCTTTTTTTGATTTCCTATTCAAGTATTTTAGCCTTTAATTTTAAATTGTGTGTCGAATTAACTGTAAAATGTAAGAATTCCAAGCAATGTTTCCAGTAATCTTATTGACGACATATACAAACAGCACAAAATCATTGTAAACAAGTCGATATATATAAATATTCAAAATAGATAATAATGGTAACAGATGATAGAGAAGAAATTGATAAAATTAAATGATAAAGTGGTTGGATACATATAATACCAAGAATACATTTTTTTTTTGATAAAATTTCAAATTAAGAAAAGTGAGATAATATAAAATTGATAATACTAGGATTTGTACAAATAAAAAATAAAAAGGAAAAATAAGGAAACAAAAAAAATTCTCTAATCACTCCTTGAATTAGTATAAAAAGGCACAGGTGAAGAGAAAAGATAAGAAATTAATGTTTTATAGAGCCTAACTCGCCAATCGTTGCTTGAAGACTTTCGCAAATTTCAATCGATCACGATAACCACTGCTGGCCTGGCTACCAGCTACCGCTGTATCACTGCCGGCTTCTTGATATGTTTGTGCAAGAGCTCCCCCGCCACCTTGTTCCGCAAATGCTGAAGGTCCGGGAGCTGGAGCTGGTAGCGGTTGTGATTGCTCCTGATATGAAGGTGCTGGAGCAGGTGCAGCCATGGGAGGAGCTTCCGCAGTCAGTGCTGATGACTGCTCCTGAAACGGTTGCTGATTGACTTGTTGGGCAGGTGGCGGTGGTGGTGGTAATTCAGGTGCAGCCGCTCCGTATATTCCGCCTGCTGCTCCACCTCCGCCGTATTGTGAAGCACCGCTGCTTCCGTAACCAGCTCCTCCATCATAGATTGCTCTTCCTCCTCCTCCGTAAGCATCTCCTCCTCCACTGTATGATGATGGTGCAGCTCCGTAAGATGGTGCTCCATAAGCAGGTTGTGCTGCATACGGCGCAGGTGCTGCCCCATAGGAAGGAGGTGGAGGTTGCGCAGCATAGGAAGGTGGTGCCGCATAGGAAGGAGGTGGTGGTGGTGCCGCATAGGAAGGAGGTGGTGGTGGTGGTGGTGGTGGTGGAGGTACCGCATAGGAAGGAGGTGGAGGAGGTGCTGCATATCCTTTTGGTGGCGTTGCATATCTGAGAAAAAGAGACAACATGTTAGGATTTCAAAAAATTCAAAAACAAAATTAAATAAACCAAGTAAATCGTCTCTTCATGTTAAAAGATCAAAGTAATTCTTCCAGCAAAAATATAAAATGCAACAAAATTTTAGCATTTTAATTTAACTTCCTTCATAACATTGAAATATATATAAATTTTAATTCTGGAAAAGTATTATTTTTTTTATTTTAAATTGAAATGAAATTTCATTTTGTTAAATATGATAATATAATACGCTCAAGTCCATTTAAATGATTAATTATTAAAGCGAGACTTTCTTAATGAAACAAAAATCTAAAATAATCTTTTTTCTGTTCTGCAATTTTCAAAAGTTAATTGTTCTTTTTTTTACATAAATTTAGATAGATATATTAATGCATGTTTGCCTTTCCATACATTTTAATACTGCAAAAATTTGGTGCAATTATTTGATTTGTTTGCTGTATTAAAATTATTTTTGTTTTTACACTGTTAATTTTACATATTCTTAAAAATTTCTCATTATTAAAGTTAAAAATTAATAATTTGTTATAAAATTTATCCCTTATACTATAACTAAAAATTTTTTCTTTGATACAATTAATTACTCTAACCTTTTAATATAATTAATTATTCTAATTCTTTAATTTTCATTTATTCATTCTTTCTTATCTCTTATATTTTATGAAAAAAAAAAAAGATATAACAGTTAATTAAAGAATGAAAAGAGCGAAAAAAAAGTAACAATAACAGTAACAATTTATTTAACTAATAATATTTCATAATTGAACTTAATAATATGTAACTGTAAATAAAGTTATAAATGAGTATAGAGAAAAGAGAAAAAAGAAAAAAGCTTACCCTCCACCACCACCACCACCACAGGTACTAGCACAACCACAAGATGGTTTTGCTGGTGGACAACAGCATGAACCACCACCAAAACAGCTACAAACTGGATCTATTAGCGTTCCAATTAATAAAACTTCCAGTAATTGTAGCTGAAAAATACGATTGCTTCAAGTGGAAATGCAAAAATGTAGAATGATGATGTGGAAATAATTTTGTAATTAATAATCATTCTGTTTTTGTTTTGAAAAATTTCTCAAATTTAAAATTTTAAACTTTTCAAATTTCAGTATAAAAAGGAAAGAAAAAAACGGATCATAAATGTGATCAACAAAATTGAAAATATGATTNGGTGGTGCCGCATAGGAAGGAGGTGGTGGTGGTGGTGGTGGTGGTGGAGGTACCGCATAGGAAGGAGGTGGAGGAGGTGCTGCATATCCTTTTGGTGGCGTTGCATATCTGAGAAAAAGAGACAACATGTTAGGATTTCAAAAAATTCAAAAACAAAATTAAATAAACCAAGTAAATCGTCTCTTCATGTTAAAAGATCAAAGTAATTCTTCCAGCAAAAATATAAAATGCAACAAAATTTTAGCATTTTAATTTAACTTCCTTCATAACATTGAAATATATATAAATTTTAATTCTGGAAAAGTATTATTTTTTTTATTTTAAATTGAAATGAAATTTCATTTTGTTAAATATGATAATATAATACGCTCAAGTCCATTTAAATGATTAATTATTAAAGCGAGACTTTCTTAATGAAACAAAAATCTAAAATAATCTTTTTTCTGTTCTGCAATTTTCAAAAGTTAATTGTTCTTTTTTTTACATAAATTTAGATAGATATATTAATGCATGTTTGCCTTTCCATACATTTTAATACTGCAAAAATTTGGTGCAATTATTTGATTTGTTTGCTGTATTAAAATTATTTTTGTTTTTACACTGTTAATTTTACATATTCTTAAAAATTTCTCATTATTAAAGTTAAAAATTAATAATTTGTTATAAAATTTATCCCTTATACTATAACTAAAAATTTTTTCTTTGATACAATTAATTACTCTAACCTTTTAATATAATTAATTATTCTAATTCTTTAATTTTCATTTATTCATTCTTTCTTATCTCTTATATTTTATGAAAAAAAAAAAAGATATAACAGTTAATTAAAGAATGAAAAGAGCGAAAAAAAAGTAACAATAACAGTAACAATTTATTTAACTAATAATATTTCATAATTGAACTTAATAATATGTAACTGTAAATAAAGTTATAAATGAGTATAGAGAAAAGAGAAAAAAGAAAAAAGCTTACCCTCCACCACCACCACCACCACAGGTACTAGCACAACCACAAGATGGTTTTGCTGGTGGACAACAGCATGAACCACCACCAAAACAGCTACAAACTGGATCTATTAGCGTTCCAATTAATAAAACTTCCAGTAATTGTAGCTGAAAAATACGATTGCTTCAAGTGGAAATGCAAAAATGTAGAATGATGATGTGGAAATAATTTTGTAATTAATAATCATTCTGTTTTTGTTTTGAAAAATTTCTCAAATTTAAAATTTTAAACTTTTCAAATTTCAGTATAAAAAGGAAAGAAAAAAACGGATCATAAATGTGATCAACAAAATTGAAAATATGATTAACTTTGAACAAATAAAATTTTGATCAAGTTATGAATGCAAAAAATTTGAATTACATTTTGTCACATTTCAAATAATCATTTAAAAAAAAATATCTATCATTTAATTGTTTCATTCTTTCTTTAAACATCGCTACTTAATTATGAACAATTTACAATTCCAACTCTTTAAAATACCAACATTTCAAAAAAAATGAAATAAAATTAGTACTTACCGTATTCATTCTTGCTAATCCTTGTTAAATTGCAAAAAGAAATTTTAATCGTATGGCTAAAAAAAATTAAGAAATACGGTGCAAAAAAAATACAACAAAATGGAAAAGTGTGAAATAACGTATAGATTGTGAATAGAATTGAAATATTAACCTATGTTAGTAAATGATACTAAAATAGTAAATATTTAAATAGTATAAATAACAACAATAATCACAGGCGTATGGATGGTAAATCTCAATACTAATTTGAGCTGTAGTCGTTTCTTTAAGTACCCGCGATTTCGATACACCCTAATCTTGAAGACATGCAGATATACATCCACGTACACACCTCCTTTCCCCTTCCCCCTTACCTTTACCTTTATTAAAGCCTGTGTATCCATACACACAAACATACACACACACATACAAACATACATACATACACATATATCCTTAACATTCTGTTATATTTTCGTACATCCATACTCACCCAGCAAGTTTCAGTCACTATTTTATTCGGTTTATAAGTCATTCTACCGAAAAAACTGAAAAACGCCTTCGGCACTTTTTTTTTACCTTGTTCTTTTTCTATGAAGTTACTTCTACTATTACTGCTACTACTACTACCATTACTATTACTGGCATTGCTTATTACTGCAATAACAATACCATCTGTAAATTATTAATATTATCAATCATTATTGATATCGTTATCACTATTATTGTTATTACCACTATTATTATTATTATTATTATTATTTATATTATTTGTTATTATTAACATCAAAAAAGAAAAGAAAGAAAAATTTTAATTTCCATCGTATAATCCAATGAAAAGATTGATGTATCCATTTTTCAACCTATGAATATGTACCTCCTTGATCTCCGAACATACTTGTTTATGGTTATGAATAGTTATTTGTATTTTAAGTGAAGATATCCATGAATTTATTCTTCTTCCACTACTACTGCTACTACTACTGTTGTTACTGTTATTATTACCACTGCTTATGCTACTATATGTTTCTTTTTTTTTCAAATTCACTGTTTACATTTGAAATTTTGGAAATTTTTTCATCACTAACAAATTATATATTACATTTCATATTTCCCATTGATTTCCTTTTTTTTTTGTTTTTTTCTACTTTCCCTTTTTTAAATTTTTTTAAAATTATTTTTGTACAATTAGTTAAATTAATTAACAATCTTGAGTCTTTTTATATTTTTCGTTTGTTTCACTTCATAATTATTATATCCTTACCATTCTTGTTTTCTATTACAAAATTATCGTTTAAAAAATTTAATAAAATTCTTATCTGTGCCGAGTATTGCATGAATTTTCTTAGATATTCAATTTACTGGATTTAAATAATTTAAATATTTTTGTATTGCTGCTTGAAATAACCTCATTTCTTTTTCCATAATACAAAACCTCACAAGCTATTTTAAGCACGTAGCTAATTAATTGCTACAATTGACTTCATGGAATTTTCTCCGTCTGTAATAAAATATGGCTGCTTTTTTTAAATACCGAAAAATTGAAATTTCACCTTCTCGTCTTGAAATCACGAAAAATGGACTGAATTTATCATTTCCATATGAATTAAATGCATTTTAAATTTGCTCAAGTCACAATTCATCCACTGTGCGATTAGACATCACATTCATCCTACTGAGATGTGTCGAGTAGTTTAGTTATATGCTAACAAACAAAACAATTTATCCGATTTTCAGAAAACGGAAACAGTATCAGCCAGCAAATTATTTCATTCAATTTATTGACATTACTAATAATATAATAATTTTATATTCCATTTGATTATTATTATTATTTTTTAAGTTTTAACTTCGCTTCTTTTATTATTAAAATAAGATAAACTTTCGACAAATTTTCATCGGATTTCTTTTTCTCACATAAATGCCAAATACCAACTGGTAATTTTTCATTCACAAATCAGCAGCTTTTTTTTTCGTTTTTTAATATTAGATTAAACGAAATTATTGTTGCAATGTATGGTGATTGTAATTGCATTGAATGTCAATATAATTACACCGAAAGATTTCGAATGATTCCTCATATTTATTCATACCAATATATCCGGAATATTCCAATGCAAACAAATTTCGTGTCAAATTAAGTTTTAACTTAACAGATAGCATTTTATGATCTCTAATCACTTATTCCGCTCTTCCATTACCTCTTGTTATTCAATTTTTATCTTCTCCCTTAAAAAAAGGAAAAAAAAACCAAATATCCTGATTTTTCAAAACCGGTCTTCCTAAACATTGCAACAGTTAAACTTCCTCTTTTTCTGTCCAACCATATTTACTTGAAGAATTTCTGGAATATCATATCTTCTTTTCCGGCTCATCAAGCAAATTTTCCGACTTGAAATATTTCAAAGAAACAAAAAAGAAAACAAAAAAAAAACAAAAAAAGGAACAAGAAGAAAAAAGAAATTAGAAAATGAAAAATTATAATTATCGAATATATGCTTCATCATTAATCTATCAAAATAAGTTAATGATACTACATATTAAAAAATGAAAAATTAATAAATCACATTATCAAATTTGATGTTAGCACCATTAATTATTCCACTTACTGATAATTTCAATTAATGACAAAATTTTACCAACTACTGGTAACTTATCAGCTTTATTTATCAGTTCTTTGTTTTTGTTTTTAATAATTAATATCATCAGTTTTTGATAAGGAAAAAAAGAAATCCAATGAAAATGAGTAAATTTTTTTTATATGATTTTTTAACGGAAAATTTAATTTAATAAAATGTGTCAATTTCCTTTTCATCCCATTTTCTCTAATATATATATATATATATATATATATATATTGTAAAAGTAAAATGGTTATAAGTCCATTGGTAGCATTTAAATAGTAAGATGACTTTACTTATTGCGTCACTGATAAGTTAATTTCTTGTTAACTAAGTTATAATCAATAAAATAATTTCATTTCAAATAATTTCTTTTTCTTAAAGGTTTATAATAGTAATAGCTCTCATTTCTCTTCATTTAAAAAAATTGCTGCAAAAAGGATCTCATTTTATCGTATCTTTTCAAATATCATACATTAATAATTATTGAACCAATCTGTTACATGCAAACTTTTATCCGTTTATTCATAAACTTATTTCATATAGTATTAATTATCATATCATTATTAGACTGATATACCAAAAAATTGAACAGTCTTTTCAATTAATTAATTTTAAAATTATTTTCTTTCAAACTTTGCTCCAATGAAATTTTAAAATACTTCATTTTGGCAATAATAATTATCTGATGAATCAAGTTTGATTGCTTAGTAATTTTTTTGCCCACTACTTTTGAAAAAATGTATCAATTAAACATGAAATAATTTAATATTAGCATAAGGATTATTAAGAGAATGGTGAGATTTAACAAAAAATTTAACGAAAAAAAGAAACTCGATAAGTTAAGAAATCAGTGATATTTCAAAGTTCAATTCACGTGCTATCATTTATTTCTATTTTGAAGTTTCATCAAAAATTTTTTCATTACAAACATCGATAAAATGTTAGCAGACTAAAAGATCATCCAAAAATTCATTGATATTCACATTTACTACTAATGCATTAATTCTGTTAAAATATCAACTCATTATTCATGATAATGTTCAATTGATAATGATGCAGTGAGCAAAATTAGTTCATGATAGAAGGAGAGAGATAGAAAGAGAAAAAGAGAAAGAAAAAAAACAATACGAGAAATTTGATAACCGATCGTTTTAGTGATTGACGCACTTAACGAACTATGGTATTTTCCTTTTGATGACTGATGAGATTACTTAAAAATGCAAACTGTATAGTGTAGTATCGTTTGACAAAACACTGCGCGAAACCATCAGACAAGAAAAACAGGTTACTACGGAAATTCCGATTGTCTCATCTGATGACATTCCATGACCATCCGCAATGATGCATTTCGGAAAGCAACCACAACTAAAATAATGATCGAAGTGCACGAGATACTGGAATCTATAAGGATATCATTTAACAATAAACAAGCATTAAAATACATTTAAAAAAAAAAAAAAAGAAAATCCCCATGTTTTTTTCTCCTCTTTTCTTTTATAATTAAAGGTTCTAGTTTAAACTACCTGAATTCCAATCTCTAGGACTCCTTCTATTCATTTCATAAATTAGATCAGCCATCCTTAATTCTAAATTCCAATCTTAATCTTTTATCAAAGTTAAAACAGTATTCAATAGCAGATTTTACTAACTGATGCAACCATTTTAGTCAAAATTTTATCTTCAGCACAAAACTAGGGAAATTTCGGAACTATTTTGCATTTCTATTTCCCCATAAAAATTTTTGAAAAAAAAGGGAATTGTAAAATATTACCTTCAGTACTCTGTCACCTATTAAAACTCCTTCATCATTTCTGTATTCTTTCTTTCAAACACTTCAAATATGAAAATTTTTCCTGATGAAATGTATAAACTGAAAGAACGAGCGAAAAATCTGCTTTATAAAATCTATGGAAATAAACAAACAATTGGCATTCGTTCATCATTTTGCTTTTTTAGACACGTTTACGAATATTACAACAAAACTTGGCTGCATTACAATCATATAAAGAGCAAGAATATCATTTTATTCAAACAATTCAAATACAGCCATATGAAATTCAAATTTTAATTTAGCCCGATTCACTGATATCCATATGATGCAAACTTCTATTTATCCAAAGCAATAACAACAAAGGAAAAAAAAGGAGAGAAAATACAACACAGAATGGGGTGTACAAAACAATGTCTTGAAAATTTTTCCTTAGCTTTTAAAACCACACTAATGACAACTCTTTTTTTTCTTTGCTTCCTGTAAGAAATACAAAAAATCACACGAAAATTATCCTGAAAGCTCAAAATTAAGAGAAATGGAAAAGGATTAATTGAATGAAACAAGTAAATAAACAAAAATCAGTGGATTTCAATAACATGATAGCAATAATTGCTTTCATCTACGGCTTATCACATCTTTGTGAACAAGAAATTCGGAATGCCTACGTCTTTCTATCAACTTTGCCCATTTTCCCAACACTATCACCACTATGAGCACCATCCAACCAGTATTGCCGCCACCAAACTAATTATAACAGTCTCAATCTCCTGAATTTTCTGGAAATGCATTTATGGATAAAAAAAAGTGGAATTGCGCAGTGTTTTTGCCTTATTTATATGATTTACGATTGAACAAACTTCTTAACTTATACTACAAACCAGAAAAAAATTTCTTCATTCTAACTTACCTGGGAAACTAAAATTGAGTCAGAGGAACGGGAAGGATAAAAAGGAAGGAAAAAAACAGACTGTGCAAATAAAATACGTATGCTGCGACAGCAAACTATGTTCCCATTTCGTTCGTAAAAAGATTCTTTTTTTCAAATAAAAAGTGGACTAGGAAAGCTATGCATCATCCGAAAAAAAACGAATGTAATCAAAAATAAATAAAACTATTAAATAGAACTGTATTAGCAACAGTGTTTATGACCTAACATTTGTTTAATGCAATGGAACATGTAATGGATGTAACTGCAAGTCTAAGAAAAGGATTGCAAAGATTTATAAACACGGAATTTTGAATGTTTTATTTATACAAATAACCGAGAGTCTCTTTAGCCAATAAATCAAATTCCTTGTCTTTGTCAGTTGTATTCAATAATAGAGTTGCTACGATTGTGTTAAGCTTGTCGACATGACGTGTTCAGTAATAATAATATCGTCCATATACATATAAAAGAATAAAAAGCGACGGTGAAGCAGTCCATTACAGTCCAGCGTTACTATAAACTATCTTATTGAGGAGGTGTACTAAATGTTTCACGCAACTGACGTTCGATGTTGGAATTGAGTGACGGCGCGACTTCCGTGATAGCACTGGTTCTATGCATAATTGCTGCAACTGGTTGTCTTGACAAAATGCTTCCATAAAAATGACAATGATCTGAACTACTACTCCCCTGCTGCTGTTGCTGATTATAATAATGATGATAGCAATAGCAATGGCGATGTTGATCAACTGCATAATTGCTAATTTGCAAAGGGTAATGAATTGATCTTCGCGATAACGCTGCATCAACTGATGTGTGACGAGCAGATTCAACCAACGATGTTGCCGCACATGCTCGTCGCGGCTGCAGTAAATGTAAAAGTGAATGAATGACTGATGGAATGAAAACAAAAACTATACTGGAAAAAAGATGACGAATATAAATATCTGAATTCAAAGATGATTACGAGTCTCATAACAAATACTATTAACAATAAAATAAATACATACAAGGGTATCTCTTAACGGTGCAAGATGTTGTCCAAGAAAACTATGTTGTGGTGGACTACCGGGAAGCGATATCGATGAAGGAAGGGCCAACTGGGAAGTGACACGAGAACTGGTTAGAGGATGATGATATGGAATGTGGACAGGAGCATGTAAGCTACTTCCAGTACTATCGACGGAACGAGTCAAATAGCCACCAGTTGTTGTCGACGATGCATTTCCATTGCTTAAATTATGACGAAAACGTGAACGTGCTTGCTGTAGCTCCCGGTTCTGTCGCTCGCGTAATAGTTCCATCTCAAGTTTGTGTCTTTAAAATGAACTGTTCACTTTCCGGTGCAGATAAATGATATATAAAAATAATGGCACAAAACAATGAAATAACAACAAACAAGAGTCAATTAAAGGAAAAATCACATTGATATAATCATATTCATGGTTGTAAAATAATCAAAATACGGCATAAGTTCTACAGTTAGCTCAAAATCTGAAAGATAAAGATCTAAAGAAGAGAGCTTATTCACATAAAATAAATACCTTTGTAAAAGCGAACATATGGGATCATCGTCCTCATCGTTACATTCCTCATCTAACTGAAAAAATTTCTTAAATTGACAAAACCTAACATCCATGAAAAATAAACTCTGTACTTTCATAATCTAAAAGAAAAATTCTTTATAAATAAAGAATCCTGCTGGATATTACTTGCCGTTATCTATATTGAAAAAAAATTTCTTCACTGCCTAAAATACAGCTGAAATAGGGAAAACGCAAAATAATAAAGGCTTCCCATGCATACTTATCTAATTCGAACTTTCAAATCATAATTTTCATCCAGGGATTTTCATAATGAAAGAGATAAATACCATAACTTTCTGTTTATATTTGCCGCTTTTCTCAATAAGCATCAACTATATGGAGACATATGATATGTAGTGAGGATATCATGCAGTAATATAAGATGAAAACATCATGCATGCACCTCAATAAATTGTAAATCTACAGTCTTGAATTATTAATATAAATAATCAATTCTATCCGAGTATTTTATTTAACTGATTCATTTGGAAAGTAAGCTAAAAATAATTCAAGTGTCTCAATAAGTAAAATATGTGAACCCCACTGTTAGAAGAACATTTAAACAACAAACAGTAACTTATTTTTAGCGTGAATGTGCACCATCTGTTAGTAGTGATGTGCCGGAGCAAGCAATCATGCAAATCTTGATAAAGTAGTTCAAAGCAAAAATTTGGATCCATGTACTTTAGAATGGATCACATAACATAATCAACGAAAGCATAAGCTCTGTAAAGTAGAACTTTACTTTTAACATTCCCAGAAGAAGCTGTTGGATTCGATCATTTTCAGTGACCATTTCAACTATGCGCACTAGAGTCTGCAGTTAAGCATGTATCACAAGCAAGTAAAAAGCTGAAAAAAAAAAAAACAAACAAACACACACACGCAAGAGGTGAAAGCACTACAGAACTATTTTAAAACAAACTTGGAAGTTATAAAAACAACACAAGGCAAAACAGTGAATCCTAAATAGCCTCAGAATTACTTTTGCTAAATTTCAGTGCAAAAGCTGCATTCAAAACTGTTACCGCTTACGAGATATTTGTAGATGTTTTAATAGCACTATTTATTTAAAAGCATTCAATTTGTAACATCAGAGCTGTCTGTAGCGCAAGATATCTTCTAACAACAACAGTTGTTACAAGATATGGCCATTAACTAAAAGGGATATTTCTATATTAAAAAAAAGCCTGGGATTACAATTTTTAAACCGCTTCGGTTAATCTTTTAAATCCGATCCTTTAAATCACTTAAGAACAATTTTAGAAAAGTGAAAGAGTATTACCACTTATTCCACAATGAATTACGCCAAATTATACAAGATTTTTTTAAGCCTAGCAAGCATTCAACACCTTTTACACAAAACGAGAAAAAAAAAAGAGCTGTAAAATTTCTAGAAGAATAAACATTACAAAAAGTAGAAGTCGGAAAGAGCATGACAGCAGCAGATAGATGGATATCACTGATACTTCAGCCCTGCCTTCCATTGAAAATGCTATATTAATAGAATTTTTATAAGCAAAAAAACTTTCAACCTTGCAGGGATTAACAAAGAAAGACAGATTAGCGGTTAAAAACCCCTACAACTTTCATGTAAACTTTTCTAACCTAAATTTATTCAAAATTAATGAAAAAATGTTACTCGAGAAGCCACGCATCTACTTGTTTAGTGTTCGAGCATCTCTATAACTCTAATTCATTTCAAATGGAATGATGTCCAGTGATGCCACTATTTTATTTTTGACTGAAGATAATATTTTTCGAAAAAAGATTCAATGATAAATTGTATCCTACGAGGTAAAATTTTTAACTAAAAAGTAAAAACAAGCTGATATGATATATAACGAAGATTTAAATTTCCCAATTTTGGAAGAATATGTTGGAAAATCTATCTCAGAGGCGCCCATAGTAAAATATTCTACAATAACGTTCGCTTTGAGCCATTTTTATCAAATGTAACTATTGATTTATCTTAGGTAATCAAAAATTGATATCTCTCCTCTGAGCCTTTTAGGATCAATAAAAATTTCCAAACTATAAAATCACCTCAGAACACCAGAAAGTAAATTGGTCGCGAGCCTAAATCCACAACAAATATAAGGGCATGGAAGTATCATCAGATATTCCCAAAGAAAAAAAGAAAAACAGGATAGAAACGAAGCGCAAAACGACAGAATGAAATTATACATATATCATAAAAGCACACTGGTGCATTCTGCAAGCAGTTTTTATAAAAATGGATCAAGCAACTAAAATAGTTTCAGATATTCATTCTGATATAACAAACTGATAAATTATATGGATGGCTCATACGCAAAACATCTGAAATACACAGCCATACTGAAAAGTGCAAGAAAATGCAAGATGTGCAGACACAATGCTTCATAAAGCGATGATGTAATATGATAGTAAGAAGTGAAGGTAATAACTTTGCCAATTTAATATATATAAAACAACTGAGTTGTTAAATCAATAACTATTTTATGAAAATGAAAAAGAGGAAAAACCTGAAAATCACAGTCGGAGTTGTAAGACGTCGTTGGACTAAACATATGGTCGAGCGGATCACGTGTACTGATTAACTCCGTTTGACTAGCCGAATCACTGAAATGCATTGGTGGTGGTGTACCAACATGAAATACCGCTCCTTTCGGTATTGTCACTGAAGCAAGTTCACCAGTCGATCTTTTCGTTGTTTCATATGCCCTAGACATCGCAATGGACGGTTGCTGAGACGTATGGATTTCATCCATAGACGAAACCTGCGTCAATTCTGTTTGTTGAGTATCTGCATTTGCAGTATTATTGATACGGTAACTTGGATGCGTTGAATTAAAGATATAAGGTACCGTTGGGCAACACCCATGTGTACCTAATGTTGTTGTTAGCGCTGTTTCCAAATTTTCAAATTTCGCTAATGGAGCTGAATTAGTTGTTGTACCACCACCATCTGATATTGCCGTATTGGTATTGTTTATTTGGGTAGCTACTGCGGAAACATTTAATACTGCCTCATCGCTGTTTGGAACATTAGGTGATGTTGCCCCAGGACGATTCCCATCTTCCAATTTTGCATTTCCTCCTCCTCCACCTTCTCCTGCACTGCTTATATTTTTCATATCTTCCAATGTATGCTTTGTTGTATCACTGGCAAGCACAGCTCTCTGTAGTAAAATGTATAAAATTGCACTAACAAAAAATATACATTTAAAAATTTTTGAGTTAATGAGCACCACAACGGAATAGAAAATGAAAATGAATGAAACTGCTCGAAAAAAAAACATGAACAATGAGTTTGTTCTCTATTTTAGAATTAATTCAACTTCATGTCCAAGAAGAGATATTTCTGGAATTCCCACTCTAAATACAGGATGAAATTACTGCCTATTCATCAAGTGGTATTCAAAAGATGCAACTAACAAGATACAAGCAAAACCGTAATGGGGGCTGCAGCTATAAACCGGTACTGCTGCCGCCATTGTTAAACAGAAGCTTTTCTAGAAAAGCACATGAAGCAATTCGATCAAAAGAAAGAATGCTTAAAATATTACAATACTGCAGAGAAAAAAAGATGGCTTCACTAATTATATAATCAAAAAGAAAAAAAAAACTGAAATGAATGGACCAAAACTTATTAGAGATCTTTCACAATAAGCCCATTTCAAGCGCAAGTGAACAAATATACAAAAAGGAAGGAAACAACATGCGCTTTCAGTTTTTCTCGACTCCAAAAGATTGTTTAGATTGACAAAACGTTAATGTTTAATGTTTTGTACAGAACATATTAATTTATGCTTAGCGAATTCTACTTCATTCTAATTATAACATCAATTTCCACACGCGACTGCTACCGATAAAGGTATTTCACAAAATACAAATATGATGCCATAATAATAAACACTAGAAATCTGCGAGGCGTAACTTACCTTCTTCCTTTTCGATTTAGAACTAGTACCCTTCGCTTTAGAATTGGTACCCTTCGCTTTAGAATTGGTACCCGCATGAAGTGTGTCCTTTGCATTTGGTGATAGATGCTCAATAGGGAGTGATGTAACATGACTCGCAATATCAACACCTGATGGTGGTACAGAACCAGTTTCACGAGGTTCAACATGAATTACCTGAAAAAGAAAGGTAACTCATGGCAAAATGACCCATAAGCATTCATTAATTCAAATAATGGAAAAACAAATGATAACCTTCTGCAGAGCATCAGCAAGTTCATTGAGTGTATCAACATGAAGAATCCCGGCTTCCGGAGTAGCGCTTGTTTTGCCAGGTGTTATCGTCCCAGAAACAATATTTGGCAGCGTTGTTGATACTAGTGGTACTGCCGAAGCACTAGGTAAACTAGGCGTAATTGCTGGAGACTGCTGTGTTTGTGTCAATGGTGCAAGAGTTTCGCTGCTCTGATAAATAACTTCTTCCATTTGTTCGCCCTGCATTTTCTGACTCAGCGCCATCAACTTATCATTTAAATCCGTCAAATTATGCGTCAAATTGCTACAAACGGACGGCGTATGCGGCAAAGATGTGCAGGGTAATGAACCTAAAGAAAATGGAACGCCTTTATTTTTCAAGTAATTGTCGATAACCAACCTATTAGGAAGAAAAAGAGAACGGCTCAAGCGGTTATCATTGTCCATTATACATAACAGAGGTAAAATCCCGTGCAAGGCAAAATCATCGCCAGAAGGTGCAATCGAACTGCATAACTAGATACTGCATAACAATCGAACCTTATCTACTTCCCGAATTCTAGACGAATAATAAAGAAAAATGGAATCTTTTCCTTACCTCCAGAAACTGCAGAAAGATCAGATGGAGGAACCATCTGAACCGATCCTGAATTCGTCACACTAGGAATGTTGTTCGGTGGATTTACGCCGCTTACTTTACAAAGTTCACTCTCCAATTTTTCGAGCGTTGTACGTGATTCACCGCGCGCCACATGATGCAGAACTGTTGCTGACGCATTCACAGTTTGCGATGGATTAAATGATGGCGATGACGTACTATTACTAACCGCTATTACGATTGGTGGAGCATCCTTTACCTTCAAAATTAGATATGTTTCAATCTTCAGTAATGAAATAATTGCTATGCTGATAAAACAAAATTTTCAAATTTAAAAGTAGCACTCCTGTTAAAAGGTTGGCGCTACAACTAATACTTAACATAGCAATTAAACTACTTGACAAATGCCTACTTACTGCATAAAAGCATTATGAAGTACAAACAATTAGGGAAATATAAAAAGTTTCTTCGAATATTTGAAGAGTTCAAACAATCCAGTTTTACAAATAGAGTTACAGCAATAGCAGGTTGTTGAATTGATGGAGAAATAATAGATAACCGGAAATCAAACTGAGAAGCACAGCATTGCAAAGTAAGCAGTTGACTAGCCTGATGTTCGTTAATGAGACTATTGTCCATATGACTGACTGTTGCCGTCGTGATTTGGCCAGCAGAAACAGTAGTAAATGGCACTATTTGTACCTAAAGCCAATAAAAGTCTCGAAAATATTAAGGAGATGATGATGACCTACAGTTTTTCAGATCTACTACGAATACTTAATATCTATGTAGTACAAATTCCACCTATCGTTTGACATACTCCAATTAGCATAAGCTCATTTTTCCATCTTCTCTAAATTTAGCAGTGAAACCAAAAAAATCGCTGACTGTTGTAGGTACCGACGACTTGACTGATGAACATGACACAGAAGACATGGCAGGTAAGACTTGCTTAGCTCCACCTGCACCTGCAGCTACCTGTAGTGATGTTATCACTGGAATAGAAGTCGCCGCTGATGTTGCAGAAGATTGTGCCAACAAGGTTGCAGTATCAGTTAACTTCTGAAGACCAGTGATAAATGACAACTGAGACCACTGTACAGTGTTTGTTCAAAAACCATAACTCTGACAATCTTACTGAGGAAGAACTCTACTCCTAGTTCTAGAAGAAAAACGCTGGAAATAAATAGAAGCTTATCTTCCGGATCTCAACCGTCGTTTATTCCAAAGAATCTTAACAGCTTTAATAAGATGAAAAGAGGAGTACTTTTTCATTTAAATATTAGAAGTATTATGGTGCTAAAAGTAATGTTTACACTTACTGTGTGTTCTTGAAGATTAGAACTAGGAGATGTAAGAACAGCTGAACTATTAATATCAACAGGCAAAGTTGATTTGGTAACCAGGAAACGTGATGTCTTGGTTGCGGTAATTGTTGCTGTTGTTACTGTTATTGCTGCTGCTGTTGTTGTCGACGTTGTTGTTGATTTTGTTGTTGTTACTGCTGCTGTTATTGCTAATGTTACTGGAGGAGCTAAAACAGGACTTGCAATACTGGGAGTTGTTGTTGTAATTGATGCAGCTGCATGTGAAGTAACTGAAACTGGAGGTTGTTGCGTTGCAGATGATGGAGGCTGCGTCATTCCAGGTGAACTTTGAAAAATAGAAGCATTTGAAATAACGAACGGTGTGGTAATGTCTGTCTGAAAGAAATCAAGTCTGATGTCTGGAAAGCAAAACATTATTACAATCAGTGTACATTTCTACTTTTGAATTTATCATGTTGCATGATGTTCTAAACAATCACATAATATATTCATGATGAACTGTGATGTCAAACTTAAGAAAATTTGAAATAAAGCTATGACGGCCTTGAAAAGTTTCAGAAAAGGAGTCTCACCGAATGTAGGACAGTAGAATTCACCGTTTGATCAAGCGACTGATTTTTCAGTGTCGAGAGAGGATGAACAGCCTGAAAATTCTGCACAGAAGATGTAGCTGTTAGGGATGAGTTTGATTCTACTAAAACATCTGGAGAAGTAATGGCATTAGCCGCAATATTCGATTGGCTCACTGTCGTTTCGACACGTGCATTTGCTGATGCTGAATCCACAAAACTTATAATTTTGACACCAACTGCTTTTACTGGATCAGTAACAATCATCTGAAATGAATATTAACAGTAATAAGGAAGGGTTTTAATATCTGGCTGCAAATACAAGTATCATAGCATTGAGAAAAGATATATATATATATATATAGAAATGAAATCGATTATAACCTGGATAATTTTTTCAAGCTGATCCACAACAACTCCTACTTGCGGACTCGTTAAACAATCTTGATCTAACTGAAACAAACCAAAAAATTTTAAACCACAAACATGGGTAGAAGGACGAGCACGGAACTCTTTGCACCGTTTAACGACTCAAAAATCACAGTCGGAAACGTCGGATGATGAGCCGTGGGAAAACTGTCTTTATCGCTTCTTTTTTTGTACCTCCTCCTTTTCTTCTCCGTTCCCTTTTTCTTTCTTTTTCCCCTTTTTTCTTCCTCTTTCGTTTAATCCCTTTTTTAATTCTCTCTTTCATTAGAAACATACCGTACAAACAATTTCAGGTAGTGAAGCTCCGAAATCTCAATCTAAAAATTCTACAGGATATGCAAAGGATGTGTCATCTAACATGCAAGTTTGTTAATTTTCTCACACAGAAACTCATACAGTTAAGTTACGAATCGATTGTCTGTATTTTCCGGATAAGACAAAGGATATACCAATTTTTTCGTAATCACGGATGGCTTATCAGAATCTGGTGCAAATTGAAACGTAACTGTCTTGTGCGATGTATCAAGACGGCAGCTGACCAGCTGGAATAATTGTGACAGGAAATCAAAGTAAACCAAAAAATTTATCCTAATAAATAGCAATTCACTGGTGAATAAATGGAAATATTCTTTTTTTGATGAAAAGGACTTCTTTCGCCACCCGTATGAACTGCAGTAACAAAGCTTAAACAAATAAAGTTTCAGTAACACTAAAGTGGAATTCACAAATTGTTTCTTAGAGTTCAGAAAAATTCGTTGAAAAAAAGTTCATAAAAAAACTGCTCACTGGCTGCTGATTAGTTTCATCCACGACAATTCGGAGTACTTCGATCACAACTTTTTTCTTCAATTTCTTATATTTCACGGGGCCATCATGATGATCATCATTTTCCGACGATGCACCGACTGGCTGCTGCTGTTGTGGTAGTTGTTGTGACTGTTGTTGCTGTTGCTGCTGCAACTGCTGCGGTTGTTGTTGCGACTGTTGCTGTTGGTCAAAAGCGGTAGCTGCCTCGCGTTCCTAAATGAAACGAAAATTCTGAACGTTGTTTAAGAGACGTTCATAACGTTGATGCATTTCCATTATATTATTAAAATACAAAAATCATGTATTTTGCTGCTATAAGATCAGCTAACGAGCCACTCGATTATGTTAGGATGTATAATCATCATCAAACTGAGACAAACGTTAAATGTTAACAAATAGTTTACCATTATTTAAAATGTCAGCTATTCCCTCAAAATCTTAGTTTGCCAAGAATGCATTTCACATTTTCATATCAGTTATCTCAAGGCTCCTTCCCTTCCGAAAAATCTTTTCAACCGGTAACACTAGCAGCAAATCTAATTTTTGCTGCAATAACGAAGGGAAATAACAGATGACAGCAAAAACCTTCGTGAAGTCAACAATTTTAAAATGTGAAAAATTTCTGAAATGAAACCTAAAAGTTGCTAAAGTAAAATGTATCCAAAATTATACTGCCTACCATACGCTCCTTCTCTCTGGCTCTCAAAAGCATTTCATTACGAATTGCTTCTTCCTCCTGCTTGCGTTGCTCCTCTTCTCGCATACGTTTCAGTTCCGCATGTCGGAATTCGCGATCACGCTTGAATGCTTCAACCTGAAATTTTAAAACTACTCATATCATAGCAGACACAAACTTCATGTCAACGGTATTTCAAGGTCGTGAAAGATTAAATTTCTACACACAAAATAATCATTTGAACCTTATCCTTGATAAGTTTCGTAATCATGCGTGTATCTTCTTCAGGAATATGTTGCTGTTCAATCATTTGCTGTACTACTTCTTCCGCTTTATCAGTTTCAATGTCGAAAGCAAATTGCAACCCTTCATTTTCTTTAAAACGGTACTGCTTCCGCTTCTTTTCGTCAAACACTCTCAGCTGCATTTGAATCTGGAATATTTACAATCCCAATGAAATAAATTAAGAACAAATCAATTCCACAACGTAATATTAAGTGTATATAAGGTGGCATATCCAGAACAATTGTTGTCAAAATGTAAATAAATTACTTCAGAATTAATATCGCTAAGATCAGCATCTCGGTTTTTAATTTCAACTCGTATACCGATTAGCTCTTCTGGCGTGAAGAAGTCATCTGACAGCAATTGTTTCACAGTTGACCTGAAAAATACTAACCTGAAACACTGATATTCGACTATTCAAACTTGAACACTGATTTTCTTTGACCGAGAGTGTAAAATAAAAGAACTACTTGAAAATTCAAGATAGTTTTTAAAAGAACTTATTTAAAAGAGAAAAAAATATTTCAAAAGTTTAGTACCTTTCTTCACGACGAACCCGTATACAACGATCAATAATCTCCCGGATTTCAGGATATTGTTGGGGTATTCTGCTGAAGCATTCTGGCTTCACACCCTGCAGTAGCAAAGAGTCACTTCACAAGATCTAGCCATATAAAATAAACTCGGTATGAAAATTTATGGATAATGATTGAATTTAACACTTACACTCTCAAATTAGGATTAAAATAAATATAGCATGCAAGTTCTGATGCATACACGAAAAACAATGCCAACACAACGAAACAAAATGAAGATTACATCAAATCATGAGCAGAAAAACTTACTGTAGTAACTTTACGATAAATTTGAGCAGGAAATTGACACTCACTATACGGATATTCACCAGTAACCATTTCCAGTAAGCACATTCCAAACGCATACACATCGACGCTTTCATCATACATTTCTTCATACATTTCAGGTGCCATAAATTCTGGTGTTCCTGAAAACAATCTCATCAAGACAAACATCAGTGATAATAAAGCTATCCTTCTAATCAGAAGGACGATTATGGATCAACAGAGATTAGTACCTATTCTTAAGATTCAACGATGAAACCATAAATAAATTCATGAATAGTGATCAACTGTGACAATAAAGTGAAAAAATTTTTACCAATAACGCTTTTAGCGTAAGATTTATTTTTTAGAGTTGCCAATCCCAAATCTCCAATTTTAACACTTCCCGTTGTGCCTGTGATAAAGATATTATCACATTTGAGATCTCTATGAATTACCGGTGGATTACGTGAGTGAAGAAAAGAAAGTCCCTTCAAAATTTGCCGACACCATGATTTCAGCACCTGAAAAAGTTAATTTGTTTCATTTGCAACCAGCAATACTTAATCTTGTTTTCTTTCCCTAACATTTTTCAAAAAAAAGAGTGAAAAACTTATCATTTACAGTCCTATCGATAGTAATAACTACAAGGAACACAGTTGCTTTCCGATGATTATCGACTGATACACTTTTACTCTAACCTTTATATTTATTCGTTTGAATCGTTTCAGATACATTTTTAACGTCCCAGATGTCATCAACTCTGTCACCAATACAATATATCTAAATATCATTATTTATGCTAGCATACTGCTGCATGTATAAAAAGAAATATCAAAAAAAAAAAACAGTCTACGAGAAGGTGATGAATCAGTGACATTAAATTTCTCTTCACCTACAAATGAAATTCTTCATTTTTCATCTTAAGAATCCGGAACTTATAAATTTCATGCACTTATTTCCCAAGTTTATGCTAAAATCAAATGAGCAACATTACGTTCACTGCCTTGTTGTTTGTAACATAATAAACTACAATTTATAAAAAATCATTTGTTACAGATTAGTTGTAAGCAGTCCGCAACTTATCCGTCACAAATGCAAAAACAAGCTCAACCAAAATATGTCAGAAACAGTAAGGATTACCTCTTTTTACCAGTATGATCTTGCCTTTCCCAATAATCATAGAAGCGTACAATATTGGGATGTTGCAGGCCTTTTAGCATTTCAGCTTCCTCTCGAAAACGTTGCCTTTCTGCCTAGACAAAACATCATTTTGAAATTATATATATTTTTTCGAGACAAATTATCTTCTACAGTAATGTTATTTAGTTTAAAAAACAAGTTTGCAATAACAGTAAAAAAACTGTAAAAGAGAAATCTAAAAAAAAACTGACAGAAGGCCGTCCCAATATAAGCTTCGAAGTTAACGCCATAAAACCATGAACAAAACTAAAGCAAAGATGCGAAAAATCAACCAACCTTGCCTTCAACAGTTACCTAGAAATATTGCATTAACGCAAACAATGTTTTGACCGGTCAAAGAATTCATGGTGACTGAACATATATCATCTTACCTAGACAATGCATGCGAAGAAATCATACGACTATACGAAAGGATTAAAGTTTTAAAAAGATTCCTGATCAGTAAGAGTCTTACGACATAACCCACCAAAATCTAATGCAAAAACAATTTCAGAAGAACCAGACAAAATATCTCCCATCACTTGTTCTTTTCATTCTCCAGTCAAAAATATAAACTAACCTTGTTCAGCTTACTTTCTTGAAGTTCACACCACGCAACTGCAACTCCCGTTTCTGTATCCAAACCCCGGTAAACAGTCTTGAAAGATCCACGTCCTAGCTCTTCGTCAAATTTCAAAAATCGTCCATCTAAACCAAATTTTGTCAAAAAATTTGCATGCAGGAGCAACTAAGGAATCAACTTTGACAAAATACGTATTTCCCCTACCAAACGTAAACGACCTACACCTTAAATTTTCCACGTCAAGTTCATCCTAAACTGCGGACTACTACACTGAAGCTAGTTCCTTTATACTTATCCATCTTAAAAATTACAAAACTGCAACACTTGCAGGAAAAAAAACCAAAAATTCAACACGGAAAATATCCACTTTTACCTGGCGATTTATCGATGGGCTTCTCCTCCTCTGCATCAGCATCATCATCCACAACCTCCCGTTGCTTTTCCTCTGCTCGAGCTAGCTATAAATTAATTTGAAATGTTGAAAACTGAAAAAATAGTAGAGCCATAAGTCAGGTACTGCAACAAAAACTAATTACAAGCAAAAATGATATAAATCTTCATGTGAAAACACAACAACAATTCAGATGATGGTCAAACAGCTAGTATAAATCGATAAGCAAAATATAAGAAATGGTACTGTCAGTAGGATGTTTTATAGTACTGCGTCACTTCTCTGAATTAGGAGAGATAAGGTCACAGCAATGAAGATATGTACATACTTCATCTTTCTTCTCATTTTCATGTGATGGCAAAGACGATGGAGTTTTTGAAATCACTGCAGTATTCTCCTCAATTTTCTCCTTTTCATCTTCCTCATTCACACTTTCATGGATCTTTTTCTCACTTCCTTGAGAACTTGATTGTATTGTAAGTGATGGAACAGCTGGGACTCTATAACATTAACTTCATTTTCGTTTTGATAATACCACAATGAAAAGGAAAACAAGACCAAAATATTCTCCATTTGAACCCTCAGTACCCGTAAAATGTCTATCGGATCTGATTGGAAATGTGGTGGATGTTCTCGACACTTGGTCTCATCATGTTCTGGGCACCATTAATTTTACTTGCTACCGATGAAACAAGATTCATTACAGCGTTCAACCATTTACTATTTAAAGATAAAAACCTCGAATTTTTTAATGATTTCTACATATGATACACTTTCCGAAAAAAAAAATATCATTAAACCTGTTTCGTTCAAATGAAATTTGTTGATGTGCGGTTGCGTCCTTCCGTGTGGTGGTTCCTGCTGGCTTCGATGATTTGTCTACAGATGGTTGCCGATAACGGCTCCATGGCTAGACAAAAACAAAAATGTACATATTTCTAAATAACAAACACTGAGTGGGGACACCACTGACATAAAGAAATATTGTCAAGAAAAAGGAAATATATATATATCATTGTTATGAACTATAAATTAGATATTTGAAAATGAGGCCTATTTTATGCAACATTACTAACAATATAATTATGATCGGAAGCATTTACTAGTTCCAAATTGGGTTACCTATTTTTCATACACATTATTTCATTTTGTTATATTGTACTTTCTTCTATTATTATGTTGCACACAAAAAAATTCGGAATAAGTTAGCCAGCCCCAATTTTCTTTTTACATCAAAATGAAAAACTGTACTAACAGTGTCCATAATGCAACAAGTTAGCGACTGTAAAAAACAACCAACTGACTTGAAATTCCCTTTTTCCCTTTTTAAAAATGATTTTTAAAAATAATTTGAATAAGCACCAATTATCTAGGTGCATTATTATATATATAAAGTAATTTTTCTTAACATATTCATTGTCAAGAAATACACAATGGCTGCTAAAAACAAACTGAGTAAGGCTTAGCAGGTCTTGAAAGACGCCAATCCCGTTGTACAGCTTCTAGCCGTGATCGTTCTTCGCCAGAAAGCCAATTTGAAGTACCACTTAAATTGCAAGTTGTAAAGTTTCCAAATTAAAAACTAACTTTCGATGAAAATTTAATTCAACAAATTCCAACTACCAATAATATTATAAATATGCGCTTAAATACGAAAAACAATATCATCGACGATACCAACAATGAACACTTTCCAGCAGGACGTATTTTTTTTTGAAGAAATTTAACTCAACTTTCAGCATAAAGCTTGATTATAGATAATTGATACATTTAACCATACCATATCGAAGCTCATTAACCTTCGATTTAATAGAAATTAGACAAACTTTTACTCTAACGTCATCTTGGTAATTTTAAGTTCGAATTTCTTTTGCAGTATTTTTATAGCTTGGACATACATCAACCAGACACATAACAAAAATAATGATACTTCGTTAAATGCTACAACCAGGCTTAGCAACAACTGTCCAACCATTTAGTACAGTATCTGTTGCCAATTCGGACTGCCTGATCTCTTGGTTGCAACATATCAGTACTGTGTCTCTTCGATTTGCTACGGATGTGCTAAACTTTTCCAAGATGAAAAAAAGAAAAAAAAACCTAAGATCTAGCTGATGAACAACGATATACACTCACTGGTGACAGGAACGACAAAAACAATTACAGGAAAAACATTTAGAAAACAAGCAATAATGGTTAAAAAACAACTAAAATTTTAAAAATCGAATTCTTCTAGACAAAATATAAATGATCCACACAAACGAACGATGATTTTTCAAATTTAAAAGTGTAAAAATGAAGCAAGAAAAAATCGAATTGAGTTTATTTTTCAGTAGTAAGTAGGAAAATGAATGCTTGAATTTTTGTTAGAAATAAAACTGTATGATTCGATAAAAGTTCGAATTATTAAAGTTCATACTTTGGGCAACTAATAGCAAAAAAAAAAAAACAAAAAATACTCAAATAATACTCAAACAGTTCACCTTAATTTCCACATAATAACAGGAAGTGACAATTATAGACTTGACTTATACCCATTAAATTAAACCATCAATAACTACCACGGTCAGCGATGTAGTATGGATGTGCGCGCTAATAACAAACACACGCACAAAAATATAGAAATCCAAAAAGATAATGATAAACATTACATCTGATTATTCATACAAATGAAAATAATTCTCAGTTTCGGGAAAAGCAATCTTTTTTTTCCCTGAATTTTATCTTTATATGATTTTTTGAATGCGATTTTTGAGTGTAATCTACATCATTCAAACAGATATTGACCCATCAAAGTGTAATGGTCTTATCAGATGGTTTGATATAATAAATAGGAAATAAATCACAGTAATACGGAAACGGTAGAAAGCCTGAAAAAAAAAAGCAAAAAGGAGATTACAAGGTTATTATTATTTCCCATTATAGAATACTGTTAGGGATTTCTGTAGAATATTTCTCAGTACTGGGATATATGATTTAATGTCATTTAATATCACATATGTTCTATTATAAATAATGTATATATCTTACTAGTAATATATCATCACTGCTACAGATACAATTTTTGGACGATGGAAAATATGGAAACAAATATCAAAAACTGAATTTACTTTTAAAATCAGTTTGCTTAGTTTTCTTTCTAGTTGCCAATAAATACATAAGTAGCAATATATAACAGTTCACCGATCACAAAACAAAATTATTCCTCGCCCTACCTATTCGATGGTGTGTTGCAGAATCTAGAAGATACACAATTCTTATCACTAAGACAAGAAAAATTGACAGGTAAATGCTTATTACTAGAATTTACAGGAAAATCATATATCACTAGCAACGTTAGAAAATTCTGATATTAAAACGAATTCATATAGACTTCACTTTTCTTTCTGAAAAAAAGGTAGTTCCCACATAAACCCATTTGCCACTTAAATAACCAACTATATGCATCAGCTTGACTGAGTTCATATCAAACTATTTAAAGATTATAATTTAGCTAGTCATAAATAAGACGAAAAACAATACACTTATATCACAACAGCTAGACAAACATTAACATAAAACAAGAAGATATAAATAAACGGAAGCAACCAGATGCTTGAAGAATGAAATATTCCGGTAATCCGATAACCTAAATAATTTTTAACAGACGTTACTTATATTAATGAATAGTAATTAGCCCATGATGGATAGCCAAATGGCTTTATCGATAAAATATCTAGGACACATGCGCACACATAATACTTCATCAATTCTATTTACAACCTTTGGTTTTGTTTTCCCCATGTACACTTTCAACATACGAGTATTTGATAACTATCGATTCATCGCTTTTTTTTTTCAACTCGATCTTCTTAAAAAAATGAATCGCTAAAGTTGGGACTGTATTTCATGAGTGAAAAGCGGGATGTTTCAGGATATTAGTGCAGGACTCCACTCGGAGGTGTATCAATTCCATCAACATAAAAGATAGGTGGAAAACGAGTGACTTTATTTATTATATAAAAGTTTCAGCGGAATAACCGCAAAGATAAACAACCACAAAGATAAACTGCGCCATTTAAAACACTTCTTGTCGCCTATATTCCTGTTACATGAGTAGAGCGATTTTGGTAATTGCGGATTGCATTCAAAAAATTCCAAATTCTAAAACATGAGAAAAAATGACAAAAGTTTTAAGAGCTATTGCTGATAACTTCACGGACTGAAGAGGATACAAACAGTACAAAGTTATCCATTTTCTAAACAGGGTCCTTACCGGCATATAGCGTTACTTAAGTTAGCATAGCAATGGGTGCAATTAAGAGAGAGCACCG
Source organism: Wuchereria bancrofti (assembly GCA_005281725.1). Lineage (NCBI taxonomy): Eukaryota > Metazoa > Nematoda > Chromadorea > Rhabditida > Onchocercidae > Wuchereria > Wuchereria bancrofti. The sequence goes on along the minus strand of SSBO01000012.1, from coordinate 9,200,420 downwards.
GCGAAAGGGTTAAAATTTACTACTTGCAGCAACAAACTGGTGAAAAAACAGTTATCCTGATCTCAAGAGGAAAGAAAAAACGAGAGATCTTCAACCCATAGTTCCTCACGGCTTAAACACAGCTCGGACATTTCAAAGAGTAAGGTAGAATGATATCACCAGCAATGTCACCAGTAGGTTTGTAACTGAAATAATAGACTATAAAACACTGCTTGTCGATCAAAGCTGTTAAGCTTAAACTTTAGCCTTACCTTAAGAAAGTATGGATAAATAGATAAAAAGAGGACCAAAAACTTGGAGCCGGCTCTAGAACAGCGGCTTTATAGGCATAATCTAGATGAGACTTGACAACAGGTTTCTTCAATAGTAAAGATATGGAGTCTATAATTGATATTTGGAAAGTGTAAGGGAGGATAGCTAAGAAGCAATATTAACTAACCATATAAAAATATCTTCTATTCACATCTCTAAACCATGAATATTGGCTCCGGTAGGAACGTTTAACAAAAAGGAATGGAACAACACAGCATTATTGTGAGAAAATGAATACCATGATATCCAGCGGGTTTGAATTCTTGATCAAGTTGAAGATGGCTATAGAATTAGAAACTATTAAATTAATTGGAAGCGGTTGTTAAAATTCGAAGAGATTAGATTCATTTTATCGTTGTTGTCATCATGATCAAAAAAGAAAAAAAAAAAACAAATTACTCGCAATTGTTCACCATAAAGCTGACATTAAGCTTGAAAGTAGACGCGCAGTAATAAAATTATGTCGGTAAGTTGCTTCTTATCGATGTTATAAATACCGCCACCAACTGCATAGACTATTTTGTTACTTCTAGTCCATCTATCATCTTGCTTTGTTGATAACGCCCTATGCTGCATTCTAGAAAACCATGAGCTTCCGAAAGCTGCATCTAGTTTAGGAGTGTTCTAAATTCACTTCCATGAGTTCATTTAAACCTTATGCAGCTCTTTATCATTTCTTCGAGGTAAAATATGAACCAATAATCCTTAAAAGATCAATAAGTATAGGCAAAAATCCCCAGAGCAATCGTCAATTCATCAGCTTTCACCACAAATCGGATTTTCGATTCATTCAGTTCGCCAAACTGATACTCTTAATGAATTATGCTCCAAATAGAAATGCGATGTAATTTTCCAGAAGATCAACGAGACTTGACTAATTTTTCGACCTTAACAATTTTGATCAGTAATACACTTAATACACTGTCATTGAAAGTTCGAGGCTTGGTGTCGTTTCTTTGCCTTCAAAAGCAAGTCAGAAGCATAACTGGCAGAATTTGTATATACCCATGTATTTTAAATATAAAGCACACACATACAAAAAAAAAAGAATGAATTACGATTAACACGCACGCAATTGTCAGTAAATGATCATTTCCAAAGTGCAAAAAAAAAAAAAAAAAACTGTCTAGGAGAATAAACGGATGAATTTGATGGATATGTCATTGGATGAAATTACTGGACATGTCATTGAAAGGACATGATGATCAATTTTTCTATTTTATTCATAGAAAGAACAAATATTAGATTCTGATAAACGTACGTTCTCCTGTTTTGATTTCCTCAGAGGTAGTTGTGAAGTATGAGTCTTTAAAAGGAATCTCAATCAAAAATATAATGAATGAAAAAAAAAACACATTGTTAACCATGTCTTCTAGAGCAAAGACAACAAAAAATTGCCGGAATTTTGGCTGAATAGGGCAAGAATGCGATTCGGACCGGATAAGCTAGCCATAAACTCTTATAAAATGCACTTAATTTCAACAAAGAAGAAAAATGGACCATTAACAATCTAACGTTAAAGCATATTTAAAGATGTGTATTGCTATTGTTGCAAGATGAAAGGCATCTTCCAGACATACTTTTATGTAATAATGATTAATGACTAATAAGGGAGAACTTTTGCTGATAAATTTTGCATATTATGCAAATTTTAAGAAATGTTTCAATATATGTTCAGGACTATTATCAACAGATGAGTTCTCGTCCGCATGTAAGATAGTGTCCAATCATAGCTAAGCAGTTTTTGGGGGTAATTTTAGGGAAATTACCCTAAAATTGTAACCGAAAAGTCAAGGATTCGAAACGAAAATATTCATTTCAATAATTATTTGTGGTGAAGTAATGTTTGGAAATTAGCACTGACGAAAACTGAACTCTTAAATAAATTTTCAGAGTTCTTAGGAAGGAAAAAAAATGAAAATCATCCAAATGATAGTTCGGATCTGCTTGGCTGTACCAAAAAATTGTCCCCATTTATGACTTTTGTCTTTTCTGACGCAGTAGAAAAGATTTAACCCATGAAAATATTTTAAAATCCCTTTATTAATTCTATACACATACTATGTCACAAAAAAAAAGTTTGATGCGTATGGTGTATAAATTTAAAATTGCTTTGCCCAACGCTAACCGCATTTCTTGAAATTTGTTCAGAAGTGGAATGTTTGGTTATTAAAACGAACAGAAATGGACATTCAGAGACTGACTGGTTAGCATTTTTTTTCCACTACTTATTCCTAGCAATAACTGCAACTTCCACTTCACTGTTCAAACTATTTTCGTTTAGTTATGTAGATGATATTAGTACAGACCTTCAGCTCTTCCAGAAGTAACCACAGTTGGGAGCATGATCAACCGAACCTTCTGTAATTACAGTGATAGGTTAAACGCACTTACCTAGATTAGCAGTAACATTTCCATTTAATTGTGAAAAAGTTGAAAGCTACTGTTACCATTACTAGGTTCGTGGCTCAATTTTCGGAGCACCTGTATTCACGGTAAGTTAGGAATAAAATGACCGAAGTAGTGAACTACATTTACATCATATATGATAAAAACGAGTGTTTTTTTTCTAGGAATTAAAGTGAAAAAGATATTAAGCAAACAGACTTCTTCAAAAGTTTGCATTATTTAAGAAATTAAATTACAAGACAATTAGATAAAATTCAGAGTTTCACATGGTCTATTTTCAAAATGACTGTGATACCACTTCGGATGTGGATTACGCATATTAACGAGAAACCACGAAGCATTCAGAGTAATAATCAAGACGGTTTTGAATTATCCGAAATCATGAAAACTGTAAAATATTCAATACTTATTTTTACCTGTTTACGAAACACTCCAACCGGAAAATGTTCACTATTAGTATTAAATACAAGTAGTTAAATATAAACTAGCATATTCACCAGCTAACCTGGCTACTGGTTCTTGAGTATGTGAATCCTCGTTAACTCGACGCATAACACGCTTGCGGTAGCCGGCTTGCGTTGCATTGGTTTTACGACATTCTGCTGATGCTTCCTTGTCCTCCATTGTTGGAAGTGGTTAACGTGAAAACCAACAGAAACTCACGTTAACCACCCTAGAAACTTTCCTATATCGAATCAATGCAAATGATCCGCCCCCAAGGAGGCGAACTGCAGTAAACACACAACGTGAAAGCACTTAACGTTAGAGCCCAAGACGTTCGGCTCTATATCTTTCCTTTTAAACCAACATCATCCAGAACTGAAAAACCTGAAGAGGTTCAGATTATTTGAATTTAAAGAAACAAAGAGGTAAACCCGAGACCAACTGAGTGATCAAATTACATCGCAAATTACGTCGCGGAAAACTTTTAAACATTGTAAATGTCATGGAATATGAAATCACATCACATATGCAATGAATCAAAAAGAAATGAAAAAAATCCAAAGACCATGAGGGTGTGAATATGGACAGATGACATCGGAAACAGATGAGGTCGTAATTTATCATGCAACATTCGTCCTGTATAATCCTGCCATCGACTCTTATTATCTTTATATTACAATTACTAAACGACAAATAACGAACGATGTGGACCAAACAGGTTAATGTGTTCCACAATTTTCTATGAATCAAACGTGCTAATTAATGTAATTGAGAAATTTGAGTGACCATTAATCCTTTTATCCTTTTTCTCTCCTTTCCTCTCTCTATCTCTGCACTTCAAGAAATCCTTGGATAACCTCAGACTAATCAATATGAGACTCATCAAAGAAAGCCTGAAATATATGTGGATGAGGAAGAGGCATAAAAATCAACAGTTCTGGACCATTCTTTTCCCTTTCTGAAATGTTATCATTTTTTCTTTTTTTTTCTTTAGCAAATCAACCAAGATCAAGAGACTAACCAGGATATGTAACTATCTGATATAAAATCAAATGAAATAGTGGAATTTCCAGCCATTAAATGGTGACAAAAATTAAAGTAATGCTAACCAACGATGCAAATGATGCAGGCAGAATTTTGTAATGATCCATTATCATTCAGCGATTGTCATTCCTCTATATCAACATTATAATTGATTTCTAAAGGCTAAAAGAAAATTTACCTTCTAGTTGCTTAATGACAGCAAAGAAATAAGAAAAAGGAAGGGAGAGAGAAAGAGAGAAAGAAAGAAGAAAAGGTAATTTTTGATTAACAAAAGTTATATCTGACACAATCTTCTTCAAAACCTTCACACGTTGACAGTGATGACGCCTTTCCACGTAAATCAATCATAGAAACTTTTCTTTGCCTCTCCAGCACTCACTCGTTTAAAGAGTACCTTTGGAAAGGAGCCAAATGCGCTTCACTCACTTTAAAACCGTTTGACGTGATACCGCACTAAATTTTGATAAAGCAATGGAAGGCCGTCCAGTAAATAGCGGTTGTTGTTATTTTCATTGAAAGATAATGTAATAGTTGTATTAATTAATTAATTTTGAGGGAGCTTAATCATTCTTAGCTTAATTAGTAGAAGTATTTGATTATACTGAAAATTGATTTTTAAAATTGTACCAATGAATCTTGTATAATTGTTGTTAAATTTTATGATTGTTTTTTAAAAAAGGTTTAGTTTAGTTTATCTTTTAGTAATGAATTAATTCACAAAAATTTTTTCTTGTTATTCTTTAAATTGATCCAAATGTGAAACCTAAGAAATATGATATTATATCAAATTTCTTCTATTCGCTTAGGATATTTGATATCATTATCATATCATTTATTAGCTTCATCTAAATATCTGATTACTACTAAGCGTTTGATTCATTTGTTCTTAGCTGTAACCATGGTTTAGTTAATCTAGTTCTAATCATATTTGCATCAAACTGACTGTTAGTTGTTCATGGAAGAGTTTCATCTCATGTATTGTTGTTTGTGGGGAGTTTCATTGAGACACGTTTGAAATTGTCCGTTGAATAAATAACCAAATAAAAAAAGCATGTGAAACGTAAATCGATATTCTGGAACTTGTTATGAAGTTAACTATCGAACACCAGACTCTCAAATTCTTTCCTTTTGCTACATTTTTTTTTTTAAACTTCATAATTTCTAATTTTTACGTTCGTGAGTTATGTGGCTTTTCTCACTTCTGCACTACGTTATCGACATCATCTTCTGTGATCAACCTGCTCTATGACCCTTTGAATTTCGCAATTATTTGATTTTGAAGATTTGAGATTTTCATGACTTCACTTACTCTACACTTTGTCCATCTTTTTAACTTTTAAACCTTATTCTTTTCCCGTACAACTTCATTCATTTGTACCTTATATTTAGAATTGTGCAGATTGGAGCAATTCTGAAAATCACTGGTTCCTAAAACTTTGATACCACTCGAAATTGCCTCGAAAATAAAGCAAACACAGAAAGAGGTCGACGGGAAACAAGAAATTCTGGAATGTATCATAGAGCAAAATGCGTTTGAAAAGAATTTGTAAGATGATTGACTCATTTCATCTTGTTCCAATCTCGAAATTTTGAAGCACATTTCTGATCAACTATTAGAGGGTTGAAAAAATCTCATCTCATAAATCATTCCAGAATGTCCATAAATGAATGATTCTAAGCTAGGTAAAATTTTTTGAATATATTCCGGAACTTGAATAAATGTACAGAAGAGAGACAATTTATTAAATTTCCACACTTTTTTTTTGTTTTTTGCATTAAAACTGTTGGATTTCTTGTTCTTGTGAAGATGAAGGATGGAAAATGTCTCAAGAATGTTGCCGAAAAAAATAAATTACTCAAAAAAAAGAACATCCTGAATAACTTACAATACAACGATAAAATAATTGGAAAAATATTCATTATAAAAGTATTATTCATATGAATAATGATGCAGAGGGAAGAGTGAAATTAAAGTGGATGAAAAATAAATGGAAACAAATGTTCCCTCTACCTGATGAGTGAAAAGTAAAATTAAAGAAGCAAACAAACGGATGTTTGAACGGTTAGCCGACAAACATAGAAGACATTTTTGCAAATAATGATTAATTGATTTTTCCAGACAGTATTCAGATTTTTGAACGATTCAAAACATTTACAAATATTAAGCAGTCATTGAAAATCATTCATCTATTGATTGCTTTCAGTCAAAAATAATCTAAGCTTATCGATAATTGGTTACATCAATTCAATTTTGCCTTTTTCTATTGAAATTACAATTCTCTTTGCAAATTTTTCTCTTTCTTCACCTATTTCCCTTGGCAATATAAATTTTTGGACAAAAAAAAAGGAAACTTTTATGATGAAATTTTGATGAATAAATTTCCTAAAATCTATCAGCAATGTTACAGTCATCATATCAAATGAAATTCTATTAATTGCCAAACAATCAATTAATGCTTATTTGCTAATTTAATCAACTGAAAGATTTCATTTAAAAATCTCTTCCATTTAACACCAGTATTATCCAATTCAAATAAATTTTCTCATTTAAAACTTTTTATTTCAATTTTCCAATGAAAATTTCGTAAATACTGCTAATTAATAATTAACTAAATTATCCAACAATTTATATTAGAAGGATAGAGAATGCGAGAGAAAAAAAAAGAGAATTGATGGAAAATTATAATTTAACTAGGAAAAGGCAAAAATGATAAACTTCATAAAAGCTTCTGCATTTGTATTGTTTTTTTTTAGAATATATGAATAAGAAACCCATTTTGCTCTTTTTTTTATTGAATCATTTTTTCATTTCGTTTTTTAATTTTTTCTTTTTTCAAAAATATGCACAGAGAAAGAAAAGGTTAGCCATTTCTCATCCACAAATGCTATCACTTGTCATTTTTTTTATCATTTTAATGCCCATCTCTGCTTCATGGATATTATCAAAATGTGTATGTGTGAAATGTTTGATAAACAAGGAATAAAAAACGTAAAGAAAAATAGATAAAATAATTCTTCGTTTGATATCGAAAAAAAAAAATGAAAAAATTGAAATAGGCGTCACAACTTTGTTCAGACAGGAAGTTCCATTTTAAAGCTGAATCATCTCACTTTTTCCATTTTTTTTTATCCTTCGCCTTTTTTTGTTGTTTTTGTTTTTCAAAATATTAAAGAAAACTGGATGAGGAAGAAATGAAAGAAAGTGTCATTATGTCAATCTTTTCCATAAAAAGTAAATGGTTTATTGTTTACATAATGCAATTTGTAAAATAATCGATAGAATTATTCAAACAACTTTTATTTAAAACTGGATAAATTTGTATTACAAAATTTTTTCTTCCTTCTTTTTCTGATTATGTATAATGGCACTTATATATTATTGCTATTATTATTATCACTGTTATTATTATTACTATTATTATTGTTATTATTATTATTATTATTATTATTACTATTATTATTATTATTAATCTCGCTTCAGAAGACAAAGCATATCCTACCGACGAACTAAACTATCGTTACTGATAACAAGTGATATAACCAAAAAGTAGAGTAGTAACACTGGTTTACGTGAAATATTTACTTAAAATTTAAAATGCTAACATCCATACCTTAGATTATTCCAATTGTAAAAAAGTTATCAATTTTCGAAATTCTTCCATCAATATTTTGTTCTGATGATGAATCATGCAAAAATTTTTTTGATTAATAACTAAAATATTTTTTCAAATGCATGCATAATTCATTAATTCTTTTTATCTATTGGAAAAAAAAGAAGGGGAAAGGAAAAAAATTGAAACATTTTATTATATAATCTCTTTTAATGTTAATGCATTTGTTTTTTGTGCTTATTTAAAATATTCGTTTTAAATAAGCATAAAAAACATTTTTGAGCTAAAATTTTTTTCATCCTTTCAATCAAATTTTTACTTAATATCTAGTTTAACAAAAAAAAATTTTTTTTTTTTTGAAAAATCTCAAATGTATTTAAATGATTTAAGAGATGATTTTAAGCAATTTTTTTTCCATTTATTCAAAATTATCAAATTAGTAATAAGCATCAAATATTGTGTAAAATTTTTTCTCTTTCTTTTTTCTTTTTTTGTGTGTGTGATAAATGTTAAATTTACAAATGAATTTATCATTTTTCATAATCTTTTATCATTTTAAATTCCACGAACAAAAAAAGGTTAAATTTATTGCAAATTTATACGTATTGCATGTATTGTATTAAAAATTTCTTTTCATATAACGGTGCAAAAATGATCATTTTCCTATCATTTTATTCGATATATGAAATTTATGATGCAATTATTTGATATGATATTTATGAATACAATTCATTAATGTATTCTTCTGTTATAAATTTACACAAAAAAAAAGAAAAAATAAAACTTATAAGTTTGAACAAATGCAATCATTGATGTAACAAATGATTACTATCATATTTAACAGATGTGACAGAAATAAAGGAATTGTATTTAAATAAACAATGGAATATTTATAAATAAACAGTAGAATATTGATAATAGACGCTAGTAATTCAATATTTTATTGTCAATTTATTCATCAAATAATTTTTTAATCCATTTTATCAATTTTTTTTAATTTTCTTTTTTGAATTAATAATTTAAAAAAAATCTTTTTTCTATTTCCTTTACCCTTGTCTTTGTTTCTGTCTCTGTCTCCGTTTTTCTTTCAAATGTTAGAAATTGTAATCAAAGAGAAAATGGGAAGAATGTATGATTCGACTACCTGAACTCTTGGCTGATAATGATAAAATGATAAAGTGATAATGATAAATTTTCTACTTTTAGATAATTTGGGAGGTATTGGAAAGATAAAAATGAAAGAACAACACGAAGTGTGATTTAATAATAATCGTTACTTAAAAATAATTTGCAAATTTATATGAGTAATACTAGTAGGTAATTTAAGTTTATATTAAAAAATCTAGATAATATAAGTTAATACTAAAAAAAAGAAATTGTGTATGGAGATGAAAAATACCAATATTAAGGTTTAAATAAAAATTGGTTTGCAAAATTTCGACAAATTACATTTCCTGATTCATTGTCTTTTTTTTCTTTTTTAAATAAATAACTGCAGAGATGAAAAATTTTTCATAACTATGCAATTTTAAGTCTTTTATGGAACGCAATGAATTTCTTTTTAATTTAATTATATTATTTTATATTACCTACATTCATTATACTTCTCAATTCAAGAAAACAATCAACAATTTTTACTAATTCAAATGTAAAAACGTTTAAATAAGTGAATAACAATTTGTTTTTTGATGTTTGTTAAAAAAAATTGAAACATAAACAAATTTACGAGCATGACTTAATTTTCAACAATCTTTTTATCGTTTCATGTCGTTTTCGTTTTTTTCCATAAAATCTTTCAATATATTATGGTTGCACAGACAAACGAAAAGTATTTTTTTCTTCTGCAACTGATTATTTTTGATAATTAAAAAAGAAATATTGTCTTTGCTTATTATTATTGTTTTTCTAAAATTTGTACAAATGAAAGAAAAATTTAATAACATATTCAATTTTCGGTGCTAATGTAGTAAAACTGATAAATTACAACAACAAATAAATAAACTAAGGAAATCATTAGACGAAAACAAACGCACTGATCAAAAATCAATGAATTTTTTTCCGTTAAAATTTGTTATGATGTAATCAACTTTTTTCGCTCAGTTTTACAAAATTTCATATCATTGTTATTTGTTTATCATTTACCGACTAGATATTATCTGACACTTATGCTTGTATAAAGTGAATATTTAATAGAAAGTAGAATTTTACGAAATTTCTAACATTTCCGAAATTCACTCTTTTTATCAACTTTAACTGCAATGATAGTAGTAGAAGAAATTTCGACAAATTATTGAATTATTTTTCTTTTTAATTTGCACCAAATAAAAGATTTGTTGTCAATAAATCCGATGATAAAATGGAATTCAAATTGCTGATAGAGCAGATAGAACGTGATATTTATAATTTACTGCTAATACTAATTAAACAGGTATTGTAATAATAATAATATTTATTTTTAAAAATTTTTTTGATTCAATAACAATTGTTTGAAAAAAATCATCTTATTAAATTGTTAAATTGGCTTTAGTAATTTTGATAATGTGATAATTCTAATCAAATCTATTCACAGTCAATTTTAACTTACACTTGATTAATCAAATCTTGATTTCATATATTTATTATTATTTACAGCACTGTACATATAATATGCAATAATTGCAAAAAATAAAGCGAAATATTTTTGTATTATTTATTAGTACTATCGTGAGTTTCATTTTATTATTTCCATCGTTTTTAATTTTAAATTTCAACCTATTTTAAATTAAAATCTTTATTCCAGTATTTATTGAATAATACACTACAAAAAATATTCAAAAAAAGGTAAGTTTTACAAATATTTATTTAAAATTTTAATTTAAGTTTATCTTTTTTCTTGAAATCAGACCTAAGCATTTAATCGTTTTTGACATTTACGAAAAAAGTTTTGAAAAATGATCTTTGTCAACATCAAAATGTCAATACATATGTTTTTTTTTTTTTTTAAAGCGACAAGAAAAAGAAAGTGAATGTAAACCGATGACAATGATGAAAGTAATTGAAATATTTAACAAATTACGAAAAATTGAAAACGAAAAATACTGCATTAGAGTTTATTTTTCTTTTGTATTCATAAAATTTAAAAAACATTAAATATTTAAAATGTTGAAATGAATTATA
>SSBO01000012.1:8883098-9189433 GCA_005281725.1 Wuchereria bancrofti | reverse complement strand
TTTTTTTTTTTTTTTAAAGCGACAAGAAAAAGAAAGTGAATGTAAACCGATGACAATGATGAAAGTAATTGAAATATTTAACAAATTACGAAAAATTGAAAACGAAAAATACTGCATTAGAGTTTATTTTTCTTTTGTATTCATAAAATTTAAAAAACATTAAATATTTAAAATGTTGAAATGAATTATATATCATTTTTAAACATTTTATGCTGTAACATGGCAGAAGAATTTGATATGAATACGATTAGCTCACTAATGATTTACCATTCGTTACTTTTATAACTATTTTCTTTCCATTAATACATTTCATCTAATATTTAAAATTAATTTTTTTTTTTTACTTTTTTTCAAACTGACTTTTCTATCATTGCAATTGTAGTTATTATATGTTATCATGATTAATTTTATATTATTTTTCTAATATTTGTTAATTAACAATAATCGATACAAATCAGGATGAAATTACCGAAAATTAGTTGAATATTAATGAAAATCATCAACATTACAAATCTTATTATTAATTTTTTTCAAGAAAAGATTTTCTATTTTAATTAATATTTATTAAAATACGAAAAGATTTCATTAGAAACGATTTGTGCCGGTTAGTAAAGCTTAAATTTCAGTATCATCTACAAGGTTGATAAGAAGTAAAAAAAATCGACTCTTTCAAATTTACTTGAAATATTGATGCAAAATTATTATAAGTTTTATTGAAGTATTAAAAGTGCTATTTTTTTTTTAATTTAAAATCTTTTAAAATTTTAAATTCATTTACATTGTGCACTTAGATATATGAATTTTATTGTTGGACAAAATCTGTGTCTGAGAACAATGGTTGTCATTTTGTAAATCATATCTCATTTGATCTATTCAATTAATTCAATTTCTACAAATGTTACTTTGAAATTTTAACATTTTAACACTTACTCCAATATATTTATTGGAAAAAATTTTTTTTTTGCTGTTAGAAAAAAGAAAGATAAAGGGAAATTATTTATTCTTGTTGAAAATTGAAATTAACCAGTAATTCATATTATCAAATGACGAAAAAAACTCTAATTGCATTTGATTAATAACATTTTGCATTTATCACTTCAATAAAATATAAACAATAAAATTAGATGCTATTTCGTTTGTTTGTTTGATTGATTATTTATCATTTGTATGATGTATTCACTGACAAACGATGATTAACAACATTTTTATTGGTGTAGTATACCAGATTACCAAAAAAAAAATGATAAAGTGTAATTATAATGACTGTAATTATTTTCATTCTAATTAATTATCAAATAATTGAATTATATGCTTAACAAATATTATTAATATATTAGATGAATAATTTTACGTTGAGAATTTTTTATTTAGTGATTGAAAAAAAAATATGCTGTTAAAATTTAACATTCAAAACAAAAACAACATTTCTTTTTTTTAAAAAAAAATAATGGGTAATTATTTTAAAAGATGGAAAAAAAAACAAGCAGGTAATTTAAGATTGTTTAAATATCCTTTGTTTTTTTTCTTTTAAATAAATGATGAATGTAATTTAAAATGATTTGTTGATTTAGAATGCTTAATTCATAATTTCCATAAATCTTTTAATTAATATTACAATACATAATATTGCTTATTTATTTTAATGTAATATAAATTAACAAAAGTTATGATTGATATAATAAATATTTTTTATCTTAATTTAAATATTTTTATGTTAATTCAAAAAATTTAGAGATAAATAAAAAAAAGAATATGTATGTATAAACAAATATAATCTATCATTGCATTGATTGGTTGTAATCTTTTTGTTTGATATTTAGATAAATTTCAAATATTAAAATAAAACGTTGCAAAAAAAAATTTTTAATTCGCTTGTTTATTTTTTAAAAAAATAATGTGATGAGTACCATAATAAATGATTTATATTATATGATATAAGTTATGCAGCATCATGCTTAAGTCGTTCAATTTGTTTACGTATCGATTCAGCATCTTGTAAAATTAGCATACTGAGTGTTGCATCCATAATTACATTTGGTATATCAGGACTTTTAAAATCCACACACATCACATAATCAACAATTGTTTTTGTGGAATCTTTGGGATGAATTCGAAAACGTCCACCGCCAAGTATGATATGTCCACTACAATTGTTATTATCATTTGATAAAAATTGGTAAATTATAGAATTGATAATTTAAAAAAAAGACTATGTTTAACGATGAAATTATTAAATTAAAACTGTTTCATTTTTCTTCTCTACAAATATAAAAAAATGAAATTTATGATAATAAATATAATTAAATTAAATTTGCTAAAAAGATAAATAATGTAAATTTAAAAATTATATTTAATAACATAATCACTAAATTTAAGAAAAAAATTATTTTTTCTATAAGCATAAAAATATGATTTATGGTATAAGTGAAAGATAAATAATATAAAATTTAAAATTATTTATAATATTATAATAAAAAAACTAAACTTTTTGAAATGAGAAAAGAAAAAAGAAAGTTTTCACTCAAACACAATTAACCGTATTTTTTGCGGATTAAATTTAAAATCAGGAAGATCAATGCTTCGTGCAGCTTCAATAATTTCATTATCAGCACGACGAAATGTGCGACACATTAGAAATTCTCGTCCCTTAATGCTTGAAATATCATTCATTGCATACTAAAAATAATATTATTTTAATTGATCAAGACGAAAAATTTTAATTTAAAACTCAAAATAAAAAATAAATAAAAATATATCTGTTTATTTTTATCATTTAACATTAATTTCTTTTTTATTATCAATTCGTTATCAATATATTGTATTACCGATCGTTTTATTTTTTTATCCCTTTAGTAAAACTATTTGTTTAATTATTTTTATTTTAAAAATCCGAAGTTTTTTCTTCTTTTTGCTCTAAACAATTTTAAAATATTTAAATATACATATATATTTACATAAACAATATCTGTGTTAGATGATAGATCAGCAACAATTTTCACATTTGAAATATTTTTGTTGTAATGGGTAATATCAACAAAATTTTCCCAATGTTCCATAAATGCTTGTTGTAGAGGGAAATTAAAAATAGTCTGAAAGAAAATGGAATGAAAAAAAAAGGAAAAATTAAAAAAAGGAAAAATAAACAAACAAACAAATGAACAATTTCATCATATAATTATTTCTTGTAATCAAAAATCTTCCTTTCTTTTTCTTCTTTCAAAATTAAATAATTTTGTATAATTTCCTAACGTTATCCCATTAATTAATCAAAATGTTTAAAATTTGCAATTAAAATTAAAGAAAAAAGAAATTACCCTCATAGTAAAAACTTTTCCCATTTTAAAGCGTTTTGAATAAACAACATCGCTTTTATTCGAAATTTTTTGTTTCCAACCATCATGATCCTCGAAATCGGGCATGTTGACAAGCTCCATTAAATCTCGCAATGCATCATTTGCTTGACGTATACTTTCTTCATACTTCAAATATTTCAACAATTAAAATATATAAATTACTTCCAAAAATTCAATTTAAAATTGACTTGACCTACAATTTAGAATACAAAAATATTTTTGCTAATAAGTTTTCTTTCAAAAAAAGGAAAAAAAAAAGTAACAAAACAGTAAATGAATGCTAACTTTTTGATTATTATCAATGCCACTCGAAGTATTTGTAGAAGTCATAGCTAAATTCATTTTATTTTATTTATTTTTTTAATGAATGGCACTAAATTAATTTAATCAAATATTTATTCAACAAAAAGTACTGTGCTAAATTGTGAATTAATTTTGTATTGCAATAAATTTATTTTCGATGTTTTTAAGTATGAATTCTGGAATAAAATAACAAATGTACATATGATAAATATGATAAAAATTAAATTTCGCTTATCGTTAATGCATATCTTATCAGTGGAGCAAAATTTGAATAACAATAAACATAACTTGTGATAGTGGTAAATAAAATTTTAAGATTTAACCTAGACTAAAATGATGAAATTAAGAAAAATTTTAAAAAAGGAAAAAAACATAAGAACAGCATAATTATGTAAAAATTTTGCACGTGATAAAATAATGTTGAATTATTTCAAATTGTGACAAATATTTAGTATTAGAATGTTTTTAAAAAAAAAATATTTGTGCTGTAAAAATTTTTAAATTTATATAGTTAATTCAAAATTTTCAATGTGTAAATTTCAAATCTGAATTTCAAAAAGAAAGATTTAAACAAAAAACTTTTAAGAAAAAAATTAAAAAAATAACAATTAAAAGAATAAAAAACGAATGTCAAATGCCGACTTTAAAAAAAAAACCCTTTAGATGTTATTCATTAGTAAAATGATGAAATTTTTTTGAAATAATTTATTTTTAGTATAATTCGTGACAAAATTAAGGAATGTTTAAAGAATTAAATTCATATATCATTTGAAATTTTTAAAAGTTATCCTAGCAAATTTTTTTATAATTACCAGAATAGTTGTTAGAACAATTTATGAAATGTTCATCCAGATAGTTGTTAAGCCTATTAGATGCTTACTCATTTATTTTATTATTATTATTATTAGTAGTAGTAATTAATTATTATTACTAATTATATCAAGTTTTCTCATTAGGGCAGAGTAATAATAAAGAATTTTGAAGATTTAAAAATTGTAAATCTAGTGCCCTAACTTATAATTATTGTTCTGAAAAATTTAATCTTTATATCAAAAATACCAAAATTTTCATCACGATTGATTGCAAAAATTGTATTAACAAGATATTTCGACAGAAAAAAAGATATGAAATGCACATATATAAATGTATTTGATGCAGAAAAGAGGACAACAATTTCTGGTAACGATGGTGATAATGGTGATAACAACATGTGCAGGAAAAAAAAGAGGGCATCAGTTTCCGGTATGGATAACGATTATGATAATGATAATAACATCTTCAGTATAAACGATTATTGATATCCGGTATAGATGATGATAATATTGCTGATAACGATAATGATATATGCAGTAAAACGAAGTAGAATTTCTGATATTGCTGATAATGATAATANCATTTTAAAGCGTTTTGAATAAACAACATCGCTTTTATTCGAAATTTTTTGTTTCCAACCATCATGATCCTCGAAATCGGGCATGTTGACAAGCTCCATTAAATCTCGCAATGCATCATTTGCTTGACGTATACTTTCTTCATACTTCAAATATTTCAACAATTAAAATATATAAATTACTTCCAAAAATTCAATTTAAAATTGACTTGACCTACAATTTAGAATACAAAAATATTTTTGCTAATAAGTTTTCTTTCAAAAAAAGGAAAAAAAAAAGTAACAAAACAGTAAATGAATGCTAACTTTTTGATTATTATCAATGCCACTCGAAGTATTTGTAGAAGTCATAGCTAAATTCATTTTATTTTATTTATTTTTTTAATGAATGGCACTAAATTAATTTAATCAAATATTTATTCAACAAAAAGTACTGTGCTAAATTGTGAATTAATTTTGTATTGCAATAAATTTATTTTCGATGTTTTTAAGTATGAATTCTGGAATAAAATAACAAATGTACATATGATAAATATGATAAAAATTAAATTTCGCTTATCGTTAATGCATATCTTATCAGTGGAGCAAAATTTGAATAACAATAAACATAACTTGTGATAGTGGTAAATAAAATTTTAAGATTTAACCTAGACTAAAATGATGAAATTAAGAAAAATTTTAAAAAAGGAAAAAAACATAAGAACAGCATAATTATGTAAAAATTTTGCACGTGATAAAATAATGTTGAATTATTTCAAATTGTGACAAATATTTAGTATTAGAATGTTTTTAAAAAAAAAATATTTGTGCTGTAAAAATTTTTAAATTTATATAGTTAATTCAAAATTTTCAATGTGTAAATTTCAAATCTGAATTTCAAAAAGAAAGATTTAAACAAAAAACTTTTAAGAAAAAAATTAAAAAAATAACAATTAAAAGAATAAAAAACGAATGTCAAATGCCGACTTTAAAAAAAAAACCCTTTAGATGTTATTCATTAGTAAAATGATGAAATTTTTTTGAAATAATTTATTTTTAGTATAATTCGTGACAAAATTAAGGAATGTTTAAAGAATTAAATTCATATATCATTTGAAATTTTTAAAAGTTATCCTAGCAAATTTTTTTATAATTACCAGAATAGTTGTTAGAACAATTTATGAAATGTTCATCCAGATAGTTGTTAAGCCTATTAGATGCTTACTCATTTATTTTATTATTATTATTATTAGTAGTAGTAATTAATTATTATTACTAATTATATCAAGTTTTCTCATTAGGGCAGAGTAATAATAAAGAATTTTGAAGATTTAAAAATTGTAAATCTAGTGCCCTAACTTATAATTATTGTTCTGAAAAATTTAATCTTTATATCAAAAATACCAAAATTTTCATCACGATTGATTGCAAAAATTGTATTAACAAGATATTTCGACAGAAAAAAAGATATGAAATGCACATATATAAATGTATTTGATGCAGAAAAGAGGACAACAATTTCTGGTAACGATGGTGATAATGGTGATAACAACATGTGCAGGAAAAAAAAGAGGGCATCAGTTTCCGGTATGGATAACGATTATGATAATGATAATAACATCTTCAGTATAAACGATTATTGATATCCGGTATAGATGATGATAATATTGCTGATAACGATAATGATATATGCAGTAAAACGAAGTAGAATTTCTGATATTGCTGATAATGATAATAATAATGATAACGACATATCTGATGGGAAGAAAAAAGGAGGAAGAGAATATAAAAGTTTCTAATATAGTAATAATTATAAAGTTCTATTTGGTCAAAACTAACTCATGGATATTTTAAAATTTTAATATGTTTTCTTAATATTAATATTTTTGAAGTGAATGAATGATAAAAGTGCAAAGATCAGAGAGAAACTTCTAAAAGTTCACAAAAAATTAAAAAAATTTTATTGGACAAATAAAATAACAAAGAATGTATTAGTAAAGTAAAATGATAATAGCTCGCATTTGTTGCATTCAATTATATTTATAGCAATAACATATCGCAACTCAAATATCGGAGTAGTTAATATGAAATAAATTGATTACTGGTTTGTCATAAATGAAAATAACCTGTTCTTTTTCTCTTTCTTTTGTGTATTATTATTATCTTTCAAAAATTTCATTTTCCTCTCTCCTCCTTGCTTTCTCTCTCTGCCTTTCTCTCTCTCCATCTCTTTCTCTCTAAATAATCATTTGTAATTGAACAAGCATTGAAAATTAAAAAATAAAAATAATTATACAAAAATAGACTAAAATTTATTATACTAACATTTTCAAAAAAAAGAAATTTAAGTCAGAATTGAAATTAATTAAAAGATTATAAATGATAAAATTAGATTATGTTTAATGTATTATTTTAATAATTGCGCAGAATATTTATGTATGACAAAAATTATTCTCATAGAACTTTTTTTTCGAGGAAAAAAAAGAACAAAAATTTGTAAATGATGGTAAATAAGTCATTAAATAAAATATTTTGCGTCATTGTATACAATTATGTTATACAATTATAGCATATATTTAACAATAAATCAATTAATGAACAAATTAGCAAAAATCTAACAATCCAATTTTTATCAATTAAATATGATGGAATTATTTCTCAATTGATAAAACTGGTTTAATTTACACTTTTTATTTATTCACATTAGAGTGTCATTTTTATATTAATTCATTTCAGTATTTCATCTTTTCCATTCATTACTACTTTTGTTCCTTCTTGTTTTCTTGATTTCACATTCATTCATTTATCATTGCTTTTATCAGTTAGCTTATACAGTTACGATAGTATGAATCAATGCACAAGTTGATAATTTAGCAAAAATTTATTACACTTATCAATTAAAACCAATTCTTTCACAACAATTGTACATACTCAATTGAAATAAATCTTCCCATTTTTTTTTCTTCCTTTTTTTTTTGCTGAATTTTAACACAATTTAGATTTTTTCAATATATCATACATGCCTTATCACTTAACTGTCGATAGCAATGAACACAATTTTATTTATCGATTTTTTAAATTTATTTGTTATTCCCACTTTTAGTATAATTCAAATAATATTGAAAAATTTTGCAATAATTATTTGAGTTGTTTCTTTCAGTATAGTAACGAAAGAAATAACTGATAAATAATAGTTTAATTTTAATTACATAATTAATACAAATATACAAAATCATTGACAATAAAAATGAAAAACATTAAATAAAAAAACTACTTTTTCTATATGATGACAATAATTTTTGCACTATTTATGATAAAGTGTTACTACAAAAAAAAGTAAATAAATAAAAATAAAAAAAACGAAAAAATGTTGCGGAATTTTTATGAGATGTAATGATTTGATAACTAATTCAAAATTTTTTAATTAATAATTTCATTCGTACTTTTGTACCATGTGAAGTTTACATCCTAATTCACTGATATAAATTAATCATTTGAATTGGACAAAAAAATTTGTTTGAAATGATAATATCTTTCTTTGCTAATTATTATAAAAAAATAACTATTATAAAAAAGTCATTTGGTAATTTCAATTCTTTTAATTTTGATAAATTTAATTATCGTAATCGAAAAAAAAATATTAAATTTTGTTGATTAGAAATAAAGGAAGAAAGGGACAAAAAAATACACACGGAGAGAGAGAGAGAAAGGGAGAGCAAAACAATAGCATAAAAAGATTGTTATCATGATTTTTTTTTTTTTTTTTGATAATTTATAGAGATGAGTAAATTTATTGCTCATGGAAAACAATTACAAATGATGAGTCAATCAGTGGGTGTAATTTTTTATATCTAAAGATTTCAATATAATTTACTAAAAGTGGTGAAGTTCATTTAAGTTTTACTTTATCAAATAGATAATTTATTAAAAAAAGGTATTAATTCAAGGAAAAGAGAGAGAGAGGGGGCGATAGAAGAAGAGGGAGGAAATAGTGGTAGCAATATCCGTGATTTCATTTTTCATATGAAACAAAGTGGTTGAAAAATGTTTTAAACTTGATAATAATAATAATTTTTGCAAATGATATTGAAAAAAAATAACAATGAAAGAAAAAAGAGAAGAAAGAAGGAAAGAGAGAGAGGAAGGAGAAAAAGGGAAAAAGGATGAATGATAAGAGGAGATGTTTAAGTTAAAAATTTGAAAGATTAGATGAAAATAACAAATCCAATGATATTTTGAGTATCTATTTGATATGATTTTTAGTTTCCATACAATTCATACAATTTAGAAAAAATTTGGAAGCATTTTATAGAGAAAAAAGAATATTTTTCTTTTATTATTAAAGTGAAGATTTTTCTTTTGATTGAAAATTTTTATTCAGTTTTTTTTCCTGAAACTTAACATTGATTAAAATAGAAAAAAACTTTCGACTTTTTTCTTTCCTCTTTTTTGCTTTTTATTTTTTGGAAATTATTTCATTGTTAATTTGTAAATTTGGAATATATGAAATCTTTTTATTTGCAAAATGATTGCAGTTGAAAATGGATTGAAGAAAACAGCGCGATGAAAGGGAGAGGAAAAAGAAAAGATATTTGTGGACATTGAGGATGTAAAGAACAGGGAACAGTTAGATAAAGAGAAGTGGAAGAAATTATAAAGGTGGACAAAGAGTGAACAGGGAAAAGGAAAGGATTTATTTCGAATTAGGAGTTAGGTTGTAGATATTTGGTTAGAAAATATGTTATACCATTTACTATCACAAACTGATAATCAGATAAATTAGCTAACATTTTCAACATTTATCATTTGCTTTTATTTACTTCAAATTAATTGATTTTATTTATATTGTTTAAAATAGATAAAAAACCTCAAAAAAACCTGGATTGATATCATCATTTATTTATCATTATGCATTTCAATTTATTTCTGGCAAATGATGATCGATTATGCTTGAAGATAAATTATCATCATTTTCTTTTGAATGGATTAAGAAAACAATGGAAGGAATTATTAAAATTTCAGACGAAAAAAAAATTTTTTCATTTTTCATTCACTTTTTTTCTGAAATTTTAAGACAATTTATTTTTATTTATCAATTTAAATGATAAGTGAAGTTTTTTTTCTTTTTTTAGATTTGGAACGACTGTGATTTTATTTTTCAAAAAAAAAGAAGAACGACATTAATAGACGAAATGAAACTTTTCCTTTTTTTAATACATTTTTTACTTTTAACATGTAATATCTTTACAGACTAATATTTGATACACTTAATTAAGTAGAGGTTTGTTATAGTAATCATTAATTTTAACCATAAAAGATGCTAAAACTATCAACGGCGAATTGTCACAGGTATGAATTCACTTTTATCATTCACTTTGGTCGAGGACCAACCCCGATTACTGGAGTATCGATGAGATTTTTGATTTTGAAATGATATCGTACTAAAAAGTGATGACTTCTGAGTAGCTGAACGATTCAGATTATTAATATGGCGCAAATATTTCTTTTGCCGACAAGTGCACTTTCGATACCAAATATGTATGGTGGAAAATAACTTCCGCCTAAAATGCAATGAAAAATTATTAAACGTTGCTCTCTAACATGCCTTCTCTCTTTCCTTTTTTCTTTCTTTTTCCTCCCTCTCTCCTCTCTATTTCTTTCTCTCTTTAAAATGAATAAAACAAAATGATGAATAAAAGAAGTAATTGTGATTAGTCCGTAATTGAACCTAAATCTAAATAATAGCTGTTCAGAGTAAAAGCAATTCTTTACACTTTATTATTTCATATCTCATTAAAAAAAGAACTGAAAAGTTAAAGTTAAAAGGATTTCAAATCTATGATTTGCTTTTTTTAAGTCAGCAATCTGTGCTAATTTAAAATATAAAAAGAATAATGCTATAATTATAGTTTACCTGAAAGTAGCACTCGTTAAGCAGAATAAAACAACATTCAACATTTTCCCAGTAAGTACCAAAGAATTAGTAATACAAGATATTTTAGCAAATGTTTCCGTTTTTGCATCACTAATTATTTTCTCGTAAAGGAATAATATTGCAGACGGTAACTGTGTTACGGTAAAGCATGATACTATCGCTGCAATTGTTATTGTCATTTTCCGCTCTTGTTCGCAAAAATTCCCCGATGCTGGCCCAAGAGATGCTTCTTCATTTTTAGCCTGCAAATGTTGCTATCGTATATCGATCCAAAAAATATTTCTTATTTTTGGTCTACTAATATTGCTATCATAAAGTACAGTGCTAAAAAAAAGAAAACAAAATCTATTTCAAACTTTCTTTGTCGTAATGAGATAATAATGATAAGATCGAAATATGTTGAAATAAATTTTTGATAATTTCAGGCATTAAGAAATATAAATCAAATATTCTTAACTATTCACATATGATGAATACCTTACAACATAAATTATCATAAAACCTCAGAATTTTCAATTAAATGTAGAAAAAAGGTCCCTTTTCCAAGAAATGAATCCAATCAATTATTTTACTATTGAATGACATATCCATTAAACAATCAGGTGATTTATGACCGGATATTAGAATTTTAATAGTTTATAGCTTAATTAGCTCAAAATTTCTTTTCTTCATCAATCAATTTTTAATTAATATAATATTTATGTCTTTAAAGTTTATTCAATTTTTGCTTTATTTTGAAAGATGGAAGATGATTTTGGATAAACATTTTCTTCATTCTTTTCAATTTTTGCTTCCATACTTGTTATCTTATTTTGTTCATGATAGAGTTAAATCGTGATAAAATGATAGAAATTTACTCAAATACATTGTCTCTCGATAATTTTAAATTTATTTGATTTTTAAAATCTATTTTTTTAAACTTCTTTTTTCTCTTTCAATAAAATTGTAAACTTAAATTTGTTAGCAATATTAAACATCAATCATCCCTTGCATTAAAATTCATTATAAATTTGAATCAAACAAATAAAAAAATACCATTTAGTTCATTTCTTGAAATTATTTCATTTCCTTCCACTTTTTTTTATTAAAAAATTGAAATACAATATTTAAAAAATAGTTGCAAATAATACCTTTCGTGTTCGAATTTGTAGCAAACGAATTAGGTATACATTAAGAAAAGCAACAATAAATACAGGAATGATAACACCAAGAAAAGCATTTGCAATAACACTTATATTGATATAAAAAATAAATTGATTGGATGGTTGATAATATGGTACTAAACCAAATTCAGTCCAATTCCAGGTTACCGGTAAACATTTTACATATACTTGTGTCATATTGCATACCCATAGAATAGCACAACGATAGGAAAAATGATGATAGCTAAAAATTGTTCATTTATTTTATTACAAATATTCAACCAAATTATATTTCACTATTAAATTTATGATATCATTTACATTTTTTTATATTTATCACTTCATGTAATTTATCTATAAAAACGAATATGATAAATCAGAACATCTAATACACAACTGATTAATAAAAATTTATTGAAGATGCCAAAGAATAATTAGTTTACCGGTAAACTTAAATAGTTTATTTTACATTACACTATCCGGTGTAGTTATCGTTTACAGTACCCGACGAGGGTACTGTAAACGGTTCATTTGTTGTACAGTAGTGAATAAAATAATTAACCCTGTTAATATTAATGTGAATGCGAGTATTATAGTTATGATAATAAATGATTCCACTGCCTGTAAAAAAGAAATGATGACTGACGATAAAGTATATTAATCAAAAAATATTAATTGCATTAGTATCGTATTGTATTTTTTGTCACTTGAATGCCTTTTTTTTCGAAATGTAACTGTAATTTTTTGTCTTTTTTTTCATTTTATTGAAATTAAAATTAGAGCTGATTTCAAAGAACCTTTAACACATTTAAATATTAATATTATTGTACAAATTAGAAATTGCAAGAAAAAAATGCTCTCACATGATATTGTTTCAGTGATCTGAATGGAAACTTAATGATCAATAATCGTTCAGCAGACACAGCAAGTACAATCCTGAGGAAGAGATGAGGTAAATCGAACTTGAAATAAAATAACAAATAATGAATCAGAAAAAAAACATATTTTAATTATGAATTCCTTCCAAATATCGTATGGACTTTGGGATATGAAATTTAATTTAATGGCTACTTAAATAAATTAAGCCAAAAGAGAAATCTATATTTGAATTATGAATTTCTTTCAAATTTTACTAGTGTCATTTAAAATTTAGGATATGAAATTTGATTTTTATTATTAAACAAACCATATAGCAGCACAAGAGAACCAATTTGCTAATGCTGCAAAATGTGTTTTTGTATGCGCAAAAATCGTGCGAAATGTTGTGCTTTCATAAAACTGTTGTGATGCTGATAAGCTTGTAGGTAGCATAAAGACGAATACGGTTATATCAGCTAATGCTAATGCTGCCAATAAATGATTTGCTCTAAATTATTGATTGATAAAAATGATAGGCGAGTGATAAATGATCAATGGACAAATAAAATTAATCAAAAGAGATATGATTTTCTAAAAATTATACATAATATCATTATTTATCTAAAAATTATTTAGCTTTATTTTTTATTGTTTTTCCTTTACATTTTGTTTTCAGAATTCTTAATCCTGAATTTATGAGAAAAAAAGAGAAAATTCAAATGAAGAATTTCATTCACCTATTTCTCATACTTTGTTTGAGTAGCACTGATAAAGTTAACGTATTTCCAATAATTGTTACAGCAAATTGGATTGGAAATGCTGTCTGAAATAAATTAATTTGAATTCAAATATTGAAAATATAAAAATGAACAATTCATGAAAATTAGTTAAATTAATGAGATTAAAGAAAAAACTGATTTCCTGAATTTAATAGCTGCTTTGAAATACTGTTTGTTTGAAAATCTTTTCATATAATTTTTATCAATTTGTTTACATATTTAAAATACAGTATTTCTAAATCCTTAAATTTCAAATGTTTGCATGAATAAAATTTGAATTTTTTACTTCTTAAAAACTAATTGGTGTAAAAATTATACGGTCAGTAAAATGTATTATTTTTTGCAGTTCTTGCATATTCAAAAATATTTTGAAAGTTTTTGAATTATAAATGAATCGAAATATCAAAAAAAAGGGGGTTGGAATATTTTTAATTTTTGATTTTTTTTAACTTTTACTCCAAAAATTGTATGTTTCGCACATTTTCGTGATTGAAAAAATAAAGATCACTAATTTTCTCGTTTTCCTCCACTTTATTTTTCTTTACTTTTTTTTTCTAATCATAAGATAGACTTCACTTATTGACAAATCAAATGAATCGTCAAAAGAAAAAAAATGAATACATATTTTAGTAATGTATCCAAGGTTTCGATAGCTTTTTAAAATAGCTGTAACTTTTTTTCCTGTAATTGTAAGTTTTAATGTAAAAATTACAATATTTTGAATATTTTTCCTCTTTTTTTCGTTTTTCGCTCTCTCTGAAATTAAAAAAAATGAAATTAAAATAATTTGTGAATTGTAATTTTACATTCATGATGAATAATTTAATCAATTATTGAATAACAAAATTGATTCAGTGATAAAGACTGCTCAAACAAAAATTTAATTCTAAATTCTTTTTTTTTTATATTTAATTCTAAATATGGCCTATTTTATTAAAATTTAAGACTATCCTATCTTAGTAAAAATAGGTAAAAAAAAGGAATAAAAACGGATCATCTCTATGTTTTATTAAAGCCAACAAGTTTATTTTAAAGAAAAAAAAGATTATCAAATAAATAACAAAAAAGTTTGACACGAAAAAGGTTAAATAAAAAAAAGCGAAAAAAATTTTGCTTAAATTTCAGTGCTTTAACAAAATTATAAAACCGGTCAATTACAATTTTCTAAAATTATTTAATCTATTATATTAATTATTTTGATATATTAATATAAATATATTAAACGTATAAAATGTACTATACATAATAATTACGTGTAATTTTAACAAATGCCTAAATATAATACTTAAATGCTATTCACATATATTTAGCCATTTATTTATAACATTTAGATAAAATACAATAAATATTAGAAATTAATTTTTTAATAAATATTAATTGACAAATTTTTAAGCAATAAATTTTATTTAAAATATAATCTTCAAACTTTTTTTCTGGCATTATTCATATCTTGTGATTAAAACTAATTGTTAAAAACTTCAACATATCTCATTCATTTTCAATTTATTACACTAACCAATAGCTTGAAAGATCACTTTTTTTTTGGTAAAATGTTTTTAATTTGTAAAAAATTTTTTTTGAAGTTTGTGAAAAACGGTAAGAAAAATTTGATTTATTGTCATTTGCTAATGTCAATATATTATTTGAAAATTAGTCGAACGAATGATATTTGTAATATAAACAGCAACTAAACATATTCATCATGAATGACAACCAAATTTAATTTATTTTTTTTATTTCTTACTTTTTTTCTTTTTTGTTAGTGTAAGCTAATAGAAAAAAAAACGGAAAAACCTTCAAGAAATAAATGAATATATCTGTTTATGATCGCATGAAGAAATTTTAATTTCTATTTTTGCATCTAACGCGAATACAGATATTTTATGTATTACTGAGCAAATGATATGCTCAAAAAATAACTCAAAATTAACAAATTTGGGGTAAAAGAAAACAAAGAAGATTAGCATAGAATTATTTGATAAATAGTGATAAATAGTTAATGCTGTTGATAAGGAGAAAAAATATGCGTTATTTAAATAATTATGCAAATTTCATTTAAAAAGTTCTGAAATTTTTTTTTTAATTTTTTCTTTTAAACCGTCTTCTTTTCAGCTTCTTTTGTTTTCAAAAAAATTTTACTGATAATTAAAATGCGGTAAATATCATTTTGTAAAAAGAAAAAATTTTCACAAATTTAATTGTTCATAAAACAATAAATTTGACTGTTAATTGTACTTTTTCCAATAAATTTATTTTCTCTTTTTCCACTTTTTTTTGCATTTTCTAACTAATAAAACGAAAAAAAAATGTATTCAAACGAGAAAAAAGTGTACACGAAAGCTTTTAAAAACGGAATTTATTACGAATGCATAAATTTAATTATTAATATATGATATGCCCAAAAAAAAAAACATTTCCATAAAATGATAATTTCTACTTTCGTCATTTTTAAAAAGTACAGTCTTTTTCCTTTTTGGAACGAAAAAAACTTTTTTTTGGCAAAGAAAGAAAAACAAAAAAGAAATGAGTGCTAAATATTTATGAAAAGCAAAATTGAATTTGCTTAAAATGCACAAACATTTCAGGTTTACATCTTCAAATGCTTTATATTCCTGAGATAATTTAAATCTAATCAAATGTATGAAATAAAAATTGTGTTAATTAAATAGTCTAATCAATATATAACAAGGATTGCTAAAGAACAAAAAAATTCAATAACTTCTTGTTATTTTTTTTTAATTAAAATTTTTTTAATTTTTTAAATTATTATTTGATATTATTTTAAATTTGACGATATTTTTAGTACTTTAATATTTTGATGTCTTTCATCTTCCATAATTTGGTTGTTTTCAAAAGATTATCATATTTAATAATTTGAAAATTTACAAATATCTGAGATGTTCAAATAATTTTTTCACATTTTCAGTTGTTTTACCGTTTTTTAGAGCAAAAAAAAAGGAAAAAAACAAAAAAAAAGTCATATTGTCAAAGAATAGCTTTTACCATTATAATTGTTAAGCCATCATTTATTTGATTAAAGCATAAAAATTTTAAAATTAACGGTTTGTAAGTGAGTGTAATTTGTAAACAAGTAATCTAATTTGATTTTTGTATAAAATCTGATCAAATTGTTGATGATTAAACTACGCAAATTGCTCGGTGTAAGGCTTTTTTTAATTTGAAGCCAAACCTATTTAACATTTAAGAGGTAAATAAAAAAAGGAAAAAGAATCATTAAAGCTTTAAGAAAGATAGATAATTTGATACTCTGAAAGGGGAAAATGATAAATAAGATCGAAAAAGGAATAGATAAATTGTAGAAATTGAAAAAATGATTACAATCAATTGAAAAAACAAATTTCAATGCATAAGTGCTAATAATTAATTAAACAAGTTAATGAAATTAATTTTTGATTAAATTAGGGAATAGAATATCGAAATTATTCTGACACTGACGGTGTGATTGGATTGAAATATATTAAACGAGAAAGAAATGATATTATAAAACTGTCAAAATATTAATTCAATAAAAATTAAAACAAATTTTAAAATGCTAAATTTGAATTACATAGGAAGGAATATCATTAATCAGTTACCACATGATAGATTTTTAAATATTTGATTTTATTTTACTTTTTATTTTTTATTTATATATGTAAAACATTATAACAGATAAGTTTTTTACCACTGAAAGAAAATTTTAATTGTTAATAAATGATGATAACAAACCTGATAAAAGAAATCATCGGTTGGAGCATTGAGATGTAAATTTTTTAAGCATTTCATTGAATATTTCATCGTTAATTAGACAACTAAGTAAACCTGAAAATTCGTTTTTTTTTTAATAAAGAATTAAAACTATTTATTATATCAGTTATTCAGCTCTTTTAATCAATTACAATTATATTATCAATAATTTCGATTGATCTAGAACGATTAGACAATTTTGTTTAAGTGTTAGCGCAACAAACATAAAGTGCATAAAACATCGGAAAAATATGACAATAAGGAAGAAAATGGATGAAGCAAAGAGAAAATGAAAAAAAAAAACACGAAGAAAATAAAAAAGCTGTTGCTTCGATTAGAATTTATAAGTTATTACTTTTTAATTTAATGAATTCATAACTAATAACTTTTCGATTACCTTTTTTGTTTAATTCATAAAACTTTATATTCATTATTATGATTTTTTTTTTCTGATTTGACTTTTTTTTAATTTGTTATGAATGAAATTTTTGTCTGCTTATTTTTTCTCATTTTTTTTCTCCAAGAAATATTTTTACAATAAATTTTTTATTTCCTAAAAATTTCAAAATATTAGAAAAAAATTGAAGAGCTTTATGAAAATTTGAAAATATTGAAAAAGTCAAAAACAGAATTTTTAATTTGTAATTTATATGAAGTGTGTTGAAAGAATAATTTTAGTCAAAAAAAAAACTTTTTCTTCAACAATGTAAATTTCGTGTTTCGCAAGTAAATTCAATTAATTGTAAAGCTATATCTCTTTTTTTCTTTTATTATTAAGTCTTCCGTGTAATTAAGCTTAAAATCTTGAAGTCAGCTCAAAAGCTTAAAATTAGCTTTTATTATCACAAAACAACAATCATAAGCAATAATTGTTTTAAAAAAACAAAAAAGAAAAAACCAAACAAAAAAACCTATATCTTCTATAAAAGTTGCCATAGATTTGAAGCATACAAAGGAAAAATTCGGAAAAGAAGAAAATATATACCACCAAGAAAAATTGTAAAATTAGTTTTTTTAATTAAATTCACTTTTGATTTAAGATTTTTGTTATTATTGATACGCAAAAGAATATCGTCAACTTTTGTAATTTAACTATATAGAGAATGAAATTGATTTTTTTAATGTTAAATTAAACTTATTAAAATTGATTTAAATTATACAGTCATAACATTATTTGGTTAAATTATTTTATTTTAGTTCTCTTTTTTCAATTTATTTTAAACATTTTTTTCTTTTATTCTATTAATGACAGATTTTAGAAAATATATTTAAAAAATTTTTTTGATAAATAATGTACCTGAGAATAGCATTGTTACATATAATTAACGCTACAGAATTTTTAAAAAAAAATTTTTAATTAAAAAAAAAGAAAATTGGCTAAAGTAATAAGATGAAAAGAATGTGTATAGTACATTTTAAGCGATATTTTCATGTGCTTGTAGCAAGAAGTGAGCAACGGATAGATAAGTGGAAAATTGTGGAAAAAAAAGAACGATGAAAATAAATTTAATTAGAATTTCCGCCAAAATGTCGCATTCCTTTTAAAAGCCATTCATTCTCCATTGATGATGAATTGTTCAATTTCTGAGTGAAAATCATCGAGAAAATGAAATTTTTACTCATTTTTTTCTTTAAATTAATTCATCATATTTTGTCATATTTTGTATTGTGTTATCAAAAAAAGAAAAAGATCCTTCACAAAAATTATGTTGTAAATATTAAAATCATTTTTCTTATTCAAAAATTATTAAACAAAATGAATAATACCTTTAGATTTAAATTTAATTTCAACAGCAATTTTACTATATTATATTTTCATTGTTATAAAATTCCAAAAAAAAACAAATTATTCGTTTAATATTTAATAAGGATGTTTTGATTTTTTTAATTATTTACTTTTTATTCAAAAAAAATCTTAAATTTACTCATAAATTAAAAATTTGGTTGAGAAATATTGCATTGTAAAAGACAACAATTATAATAACATGCAAGAAAATTAGCTGTAATTAGAAGTAATTATAGATTTAAAGTGCTATTTAAAAGGAATGATTAATTAAATCGATTGAATAAAAAAAGCAACAAACTTTATCTCTCTACGTTGCGGAAGAGGAAAATTAGCTAGTTGAAGTATGTCTATTGAATATAAACTCAACAAAAATGCTATAAAACATTTTATGAAAGAATGAATTGCTCCTAAATTGAATTCAGTACTTAAATAATTAAAGTGAGACGATAAAAAACTTGAATGTTATTTTAGCATAAATTATTTTATGTGAAATATGATTAATTGAATGAAATTAATTGCTAATTAATAGCTATTCATTTTGATTA
The DNA here is from genome assembly GCA_005281725.1 of Wuchereria bancrofti. Classification (NCBI taxonomy): domain Eukaryota; kingdom Metazoa; phylum Nematoda; class Chromadorea; order Rhabditida; family Onchocercidae; genus Wuchereria; species Wuchereria bancrofti. Next base: position 9,169,616 of record SSBO01000012.1, on the reverse strand, counting down.
ATTTAATCAATGATTATGCATCATAAATTTATGGAAAAAAAATTCAGTATAGCATCAAAATTCAAAAAATTAACTTCACTTTGATACTATGTTCAATATATTACTCATTAGATTATATCAAATATGATATTTTAAAAATAGAAAAAAAGATTAAAATATTATAAAAGACATTTATGTAACAAATGATAACAAAAATGATATTATATGTGATATTTTAAAATGACAGTTTCACATGTTATTTGTTTGTGTTTGTAAAAGCGGAAAAAAAATTTTTTTCCTTAAAGGAAATTTTGAACCTTCATTTTTCATCTAATCTTTCGTGTTCTTTTTTTTCGACATTTGTTTTCTTCCATTCACAAATGTTTGTTTGATCTTTGACCTCGAAACGATTAATTACAAATGAGCAGGTATTTTAGAATCATCTCTTTTTTGTTTGTTTGTTTGTTTGTTTTATCAATTAGTTGTCAATATCACTTATGAGCTTTTCGTCAGTTGTTTTCACTTCTTTTTGAAATCTGATGGATACTACGCATTATTTTATTATGCATTATTTCATTATTTAAAAAAAAAAATGAAATAGGTGATAAATCATTAATTTGCATAAAGAAGATATTTACTATTATTTGACGTATTACGCTAAACTGACGTATCACGTTTTTTGACATTTTATCTGACGTATAATGTTAATTGTTTACGGAAATAATATAAGTCAGTATGACGATATCAGTATTAATCTAAATGTTACTAAAGTGCACTTATAATATTCGAGTGATGTGATGCTGTCCTCTTTAGAACCTTTTTTTTTATTTTTAAAATTTTCAAACTTTTTCTAACAATTTGACACAAATTTTGCTGATTGAAAATAAAGTGAAGTTTTAGCAAAAAAAGACACAAAGCAAAAACACAGTCTTTAGTTAAATGATCAACAAAATAGTGATGAAGAAGAAAGTAATTCGAAAAGTAAGATCGAAGGTTAGACATTTATAAAAGTTATAAAATATCTGAACTTTTAGTAAATATAATGTTTTCTGATAGCTGTAGTAAAACCTTTAAATAAATAAAATGAGGTGAAAAAAAAAGAAAAACGTGAAATTTTCTTTCATGAGGACATTTCTGATGACATTTCTGGGTTGTGAATAAAATTATGAAGTAAAAATCCAGTAATTTAAAGTTTTGTTTTTACAAAGAAGTTCAAGTACGAGTGGAAATTGAAGGACTATGCAAATCTAATTGTTTATTATTGTTATAGATATTATCTAGTTGTTAATTATTAATTTGTTTATCATTGTTGTAAAAGTGTTGGATATAAGTCTTCCAAAAAATTCTAAAACTATTTTATAGCTGAATAAATGAAATAAATTAATAATAAATAAGTAAAACCTTAAATAATTCGAGAAATTTTAAATGAAATAATATTATTAAATTTTAGTGCAACAAAAATTCCACTTATATATTACTTAATTTTAAAAGTTCCAAATACAAAAAATTCTCGTTTATTGTTTACATAATTTAATTCAGCCTATTGTAACGGAAGAATTTTTATTTCTCTTTTTGAAGGAAAATTTTAAACGGTTCGTTTTCTTCCTGCTTTTTTTTTGTTTGTTTGTAATTATGTAATGGAATTATTGATGGTAATTAGTAATTTGTTATAACAATTTTATTTTTAACGAATTATTTCGAGGAAGATTTTCATTCTTGCAAAGTGTTCAATTAAATATATATATATATGTTATTCAGATCAGCATAATTGAGGGAAGAGCGGATGAAATGAAACAAATGTTAAATTAGTTGAAGAAGGAAGGAGGAAAGAGGAGGAGGAAGAGAGAAAGAGAGAGAAGTAAAGGAAGAGACTAAAAGAAGAGAAAGAGAGGAACAAGGGTAGAAGAAGAGATTTTAGAAATAAATTCAATGATAAAGAAAGAGGAAAAAGAAGAGGTGGAGTGATGAAAGATCAAATTTCACGAAGCTTATTTCGTTATAGGTCATTTCAAATTTCTTAACCATCAGTCTAAAGCATATCAATGAAAAGTGTACACTTTAAAACTATTCCATTCAAAAGTTTCCATTAATTTAGGATAATTGTTGTGGAGGATGAAAAGATGAAAGAGCAAAAGGAAGCTATGTGAAAATTTTAATCAGACTATTCCATCCAACTGTTAAACCACTTTGTTTATCACTAATTTTGTTTCAACAGCAAAAATGACTAATTTATACGTTCAAATGTAATGAATATGCAAAATGAATGATAATCCAACTGATGATGTGATACGAAATATTATCACCAGGTTTCTTAATTTTTATTTTTTATCTTTTATGTCTCAAATTTTATTATTTTGTTTTGCTTTTTTTTGTTATTGAAAAGTATTGTAATTTTTATGAATTTTCTTTGGCATATAATAGCATAATTATATTAGTTATTTTAAATTATAAATAGCAATGAAGTTTAAATTATTTTTTGAAAAACAAAAGGAAAATTGCTTCAATTTTATTATTTTTGCTCAGAATTTATTTCAAAAAAAATTTTTTAATTCAAAAAATATTGCGTTAGCAATTTGTAATTTTCATAGATATAATTTTATTTCTTTTTTTTTGTGCTTTTGTTTTTTTTTTCTCATAATGAGTTTCAAACTTTTAGAATTAAAAATCTGAAAGTCGCAAAATTAAGGCATGCCACCACTTAACCTTAAAACAATTTAAAAGAAATTGTACCCTTAGTTTTAAAAAATTGTAATCCAAAAACGATAGAAAAAAGTTTTTTTATAAATTTGATATGAAATCAGTAATAACTGTTTATTATTTTAAAAAAAATGATGACAGATAATACCAAAAGAAGTCTAACTTTTTCTTTGTTTTTTTTATATATTTTGAAGAACTGATTGATTCTAAATACTTTTCTCATAATTGATAAGTAAGTGTTGGTCGCTTAATTAAAAATCATTTAAATATTACTTTTTTTACCAAGGAAACTTGGATGGTTGATTGATTTTCAAAAAAAAGACGATGCAATTAATGATTAGCAAATTTTTTACGTTTGGGAATTCAAATTAAATTTTACTGAGCAAATTCATCAGAATACGAAAAAAACAACAAATTTGTTGATTATATTCAAATAATTTTAAGAGCAAATGCAAATTGAAAATTACCATTTAAAAGAGAAAAAAATTACATTTTTATTTTATTTCATTTTTAAAAATATTTTGAATAAAAAAAAAAACAAAAGAAAAGAACACTTTTATATGGCTAGGAATAAACAACTTAAATGAATTCAAGAGCTTTTTTAAGTATTAAAATGGATAAATATAAAAACACTAGTCTCATTAACTACTTTCTCTTTGCCCATTCTCATTTCATCTTGGTTAGGGTATCATTTTACAAAGGAAATGCTAAACTAAATTAATAGGTAGTGGATTACTAAATTACAGGTATGAATGTGAGGAGGATGAATTTTTACGAGAATTGAAATAAATTTGCAAATGATTAAATGAATAAAAATTTCAATCCATGTAATTTTTTTTATTTTCATCTTTTATTAATGTAATAATTAATAACTTTCATATAGTTGTAAAATTGTCAAATGAATAGCAGACGAAAAATAAAATAACAATACTACTTTTGAATAAAATTAAAATAGTAGATTAAATTGAAAATTTTCAAAATTTCTCATTTTTTTAAAGCTGCTTTTTTTTCAAATACCATAATGTTATAGAATTAGCATTAGTCTAAGTAGTTAAAGCATAATGCAATTATAATTTCGTAAACTGAATACAAATCTTTGATAGTATCATTAATCAACTGTTGTAATTTTTTTTCTTGTTTAAATAGCTGCTCTCTTTCCGATAAGTTTGAGAAATAAGCAAATGAACGAAGTATGAAAAAGCTTGGTGAGTCAAAGATTACTTAACAAATGCAAGTTTTAAAAACATCGAAATGATGATATGTTACAAGTGACATATAATTTCTCCAAAATATTTTCAACATGGAAATCTACCAAACTTTTTTCTCTCTAATTCAATAATTTAATAATCAAAATTTTTGTATTTTTCATTAGAATTTTTTGTTTTTGCTAAATTTTTTATTATTATTTTATATAATTCTATGAAGATTACTGAGAAATTAGCAAATGTTGTATTAGAAAATTTTTTTTTAAATATTTAAAATTATTATCTGAAGTAATAATAAAAGTAAAAGTAATAAAATGAAGAAGTGAAAACAACAAAATAAAAGCTTTTACTAAGAACTTTTTTTTGTGAGCTCAATTACATTAACAAGAAAAGTTANATTGATTCTAAATACTTTTCTCATAATTGATAAGTAAGTGTTGGTCGCTTAATTAAAAATCATTTAAATATTACTTTTTTTACCAAGGAAACTTGGATGGTTGATTGATTTTCAAAAAAAAGACGATGCAATTAATGATTAGCAAATTTTTTACGTTTGGGAATTCAAATTAAATTTTACTGAGCAAATTCATCAGAATACGAAAAAAACAACAAATTTGTTGATTATATTCAAATAATTTTAAGAGCAAATGCAAATTGAAAATTACCATTTAAAAGAGAAAAAAATTACATTTTTATTTTATTTCATTTTTAAAAATATTTTGAATAAAAAAAAAAACAAAAGAAAAGAACACTTTTATATGGCTAGGAATAAACAACTTAAATGAATTCAAGAGCTTTTTTAAGTATTAAAATGGATAAATATAAAAACACTAGTCTCATTAACTACTTTCTCTTTGCCCATTCTCATTTCATCTTGGTTAGGGTATCATTTTACAAAGGAAATGCTAAACTAAATTAATAGGTAGTGGATTACTAAATTACAGGTATGAATGTGAGGAGGATGAATTTTTACGAGAATTGGAAGGAATGCAAGGGCAAATTCCCGAAAGAGCTTCATCACTATATGAAGAAGTTCCAATACTTGGTACGTTTACCAATTCTTTCCTGTTTTTTCCTCGTTTTCTTCTTCTTCGATGAATATATCATTTAAAATTAATTATTGATTTCTTTTCGTTTAAATAACTAAAATGAATAAGTGAATAAGAAAAATGAACTTATAAATTCATAAATGAATATCATAATGTTATAGAATTAGCATTAGTCTAAGTAGTTAAAGCATAATGCAATTATAATTTCGTAAACTGAATACAAATCTTTGATAGTATCATTAATCAACTGTTGTAATTTTTTTTCTTGTTTAAATAGCTGCTCTCTTTCCGATAAGTTTGAGAAATAAGCAAATGAACGAAGTATGAAAAAGCTTGGTGAGTCAAAGATTACTTAACAAATGCAAGTTTTAAAAACATCGAAATGATGATATGTTACAAGTGACATATAATTTCTCCAAAATATTTTCAACATGGAAATCTACCAAACTTTTTTCTCTCTAATTCAATAATTTAATAATCAAAATTTTTGTATTTTTCATTAGAATTTTTTGTTTTTGCTAAATTTTTTATTATTATTTTATATAATTCTATGAAGATTACTGAGAAATTAGCAAATGTTGTATTAGAAAATTTTTTTTTAAATATTTAAAATTATTATCTGAAGTAATAATAAAAGTAAAAGTAATAAAATGAAGAAGTGAAAACAACAAAATAAAAGCTTTTACTAAGAACTTTTTTTTGTGAGCTCAATTACATTAACAAGAAAAGTTATGCAATTTGTATATTGCAATACATTAAATTTTATTTTTTTAAATGAAAAAAGTCATCGATTAAAAAATTTTTCATTTTTTTNAAGTGAAAACAACAAAATAAAAGCTTTTACTAAGAACTTTTTTTTGTGAGCTCAATTACATTAACAAGAAAAGTTATGCAATTTGTATATTGCAATACATTAAATTTTATTTTTTTAAATGAAAAAAGTCATCGATTAAAAAATTTTTCATTTTTTTAAAGAAGAAAAAAGAAGGAAAGGAAATGGTAAAGTAATTTACTTCTGCCTAGGATTAATGGAAAGTTTATGGGGTTGAATATGGTTAAATCGAGAAATTCTTCATTAATGGATAAACATTCTCATTTGTCATTCAATTGGAATGCAAAGCAATCTAAAAGTATTAATAAGTAATTTTTGATAAAATCGATTCTTCTTTTTTTCCGTGGAATAAAATTTAGAAAGGAAACATTTGCTATTTTATTATTAGTAAGTTTTAAAAAAATTTCATCTTCTTGTAGCCATTCTATCTTCTTTTCAAATAAAATGAAATTTTACCAAAAATAATTTACACAATGAAACAAATTAAAATTACCGTAGCCCAAATTTCTTTTCTTTTCCTTTTTATTTTTCATTCACCGCTATATTTTCACTCTCCATTTTTTGTTTTGTTTTTTTATTTCTTTTAATTACTATCAAAATTGAAAACAATAGAATTAATTAGCTACACAAAAAAAAGGAAAAAACTATCAAAAATTAATTAAATTAGAATTTTTATCAATTTTGTAAAGTTATATGGGAATTAGCAAAAAGTAATGCATAAACATAATTGAATATGTTATGATCGATTAAATTATTAAATTGTTATTAAAAAAATATAAATTGATTTATTAAATTTTTAAATCATTAAATTATTAAATTGTTAAGTAAAAAATTTTCAACAACAATTGTATCATAACTTATCAAATGATCAAAGAATTTTTACCACTTTTTTTTCTCTTCTTTTCTTCATTATAAATAAATTTTTAAATGTTAAAGGAGCATTGTGTAGTTTGGTTGGTGAAATTAGCAAACTTCGCCGCGAGAATAAAGCATTACGTTATCAGCTTAGCGTAATAATTGAGCCAAAACGTAGCGTTGTTCATCGTGTTAGCGCTATATTGGAAGGACGAAGTAATATTATTCCAAAAATTATGGGACGACGAACTTTTCATCAATGTGAAATACGAAATGGCGCACATGAACGTTTGTCAACACCACCATATAAGGTAAATTATTAATATTAATTTTATTATATTTAATTTTGTTAAGTTCCTATACTTTATTATTATTATGGTTATGGTTATTATTATTTATTGTTAATATTATTATTGTTATTAATTATTATTATTGCTCTTATTGTTATGCACAATATTATTTGAAATATTAAATGTAAAAATTTATTGAATTTAAAACTGAATTTGAGTTATTTTCTTCTTCGCTGTTTGTTTGCTTCTGATTTTGAAATTAAATTTTGAAACTGGAATGAAGAAACCTTAATAGCATAAATTTAATATTATATTTTAAATGGTCTAATATTATATCTAGCAATTATTACAAAAAAAGTTTTTATTTCTTTTTTAAATCATAGTAACGAAGGAATATTTAAAGTCTTCCGGTAATTAAGTTTAGAATCTTTGTTGATTGATAATAGTACAACTGAAAACAGGAAATGCTCTTTCGAAACAGAAACAAAAATTACAACCATTGAACATTTCAGTCTTTCCCATCCATCCATCCTTCATCTATTTTGTTGATTATATCTATGTGCTAAAATTCAATTTTAAAAAATTTTTCGATGATTTTTGACTTTAGAACAAATTGAAGCATTTGTATCGCATTTGGCAATTTATTTTGTTGTATTTTGTTAAAATTTCATTTTGTGATATTATCAGTTGTATCTTTGTTGTTCATTAATATTTCCTTTTTCTTTTTTTACTGCATTTTTTTTTTTTTTGAAACCATAAAAAATAATCAATGGAAAAGTTATACAAATTCAATTCTGATAGTTTATCTTATTTAGGATCACAATGATATTAGATTGTAATAAACCTAAAATAACTTACTTATATCCATTTAATTTAAGGTTTCTTAGGAAGTAATCTAATTTTTAATTCTAGGAGAGTCTAACAACAAGTTCCTATTCAACTGATATCTCTTCGGATGTATCAGATCCACTTCGTACAACGTTGACACCAACACGTCAAATTCCTGCGCCACCAACAGTTTTGCGAGAAATGTCTGATTCTGATGCAGAGCATTCTATTTTTACAGAAGTTAGTAGCTTACTGTACTTCAGTTAATAATAGGAAATTGCAAAGTGATAAGTTCATGATAAGTTGTTTCTATACATTTCATTATTTCCCTTTTCGAATTGAATTGATTTTACAATTATGTAAATTAGCTTTATATTTCAAGTATGGCAAAATTGAAAAAAAAAAAAAACGAAAATTGTGGCGTAAAAAAAGTCATATAAAAGAAAAAACATAATCTTTAGTACTTTTCAATATTTTATTCATTTAGGTTGCATTACCGAATTACGGAAATGGGATTAATGACGTGCGTAGTGGACGTGCCGTGATGAGACGTTCCAAAATATCATCATTGTCGAAACAAACAAGTGTATCATCAACATCATCTCGTGATCATTCCGAAAATATGAGTAGGAATTTGTAAATTTGAAATTTAAAAATATTAAAATTTCATTTCAAATCTTGTTCTATTGTTTTGTCATTACACTGTTAAGGAATAATTAAATTAAAATACATTCGTGAATAGTAAATTTAATATTATGACTAATGGAATTGTAATGGAGAGAGCTAAATTTATGCAATTATTGATTCGTCTTTTTTTCCTTTTTCTTCGTTTTATGATTTTTATCTTTTAGTTTTTGAATTATTATTGTGAAAGTAAAAAAACGAAGAAAAAAAAAGCAACATTAATAACTGATCATAATTTCAGTATCAGGTCGATCAGGTTTCTTCGAAATAATTGGTTTAAAAAAGAAGAAAGAAAAATCAATTGAATCGAAAAAAGAAACAATAACATGTAAAGCGATACTAAAGAAACGGAAACGTAAAATTAGCGAAAGCAGTTCAGTTCATTCCAGTGACAATAACACACCAAGTGGTAATTATCCGGACATTTGCGATAGTATTAATGATGATGAAAAGATGAAAGAAACGTGATCATCCTTACTTATCGTACGTTTTCATCTGAAAGCCAACGATATATCGCAATTCTTTCTTCTCTTTTTCTCCTTCTTTTTCCTTTTCTTTTTTTCGTCTTTTAAAATGTTTCAAATATGCATAATTTTAATTAAGATAAATGGAGTCTTTCCTCGATGACAAGTAAGAATAGCATAACAACTGACAAAAGCGCCGCGTATGATGAATCATATGATAATAAACATTCGTTACTTCAAGCACCTAAAGAATATCATATTCAACGTCAACATGTAAATTCAATTTTTCAAGAAATTTCATTTTTATACATTTAATTAAAAATAAAATTATTTGGATATAAAATCTTTTTAAAATCTTTTTTTACAGTAAAAAAAATAATGATAATGAATAGGACAATAATGAAAATATAATTTAAGAAGGAACAAGAAAATAAAAAATACTCTTATGGTAAGAATTCAACAACAGTCAGTGAAGAGAGTGATAATGATCATCATCGACGGTCAAATAGCGCTCCAAAAAGTATCATTTGTTCGAGTTTTAATGGTTCCAGTTCTATCCTACAACGAAATCGTTTTTTAAATCGGGAAATATCCAGTTTGAGTAAAAAAATTTTTGAGCAAAAAAAAGAAAATTTCTTTTAATTTTCTTATCGATTTTTATATAAATTAAATTAAATTAAAAAATTAAAACAATGATTATCTAATCACTGAATGAACACAAATTATCCTTATCATTTTTAAATCATTAATTTTAGCCTTTGAAATATTACAATAAATTTTCATAAAATATTTTATTTTTTAACATTTATTCTTAGTAATTTGATGTATTAATTGATGCAGTAAAATAGTGCAATATTTGTTTTTAGATAATCGAGCAATTCATGATGAGAATGAGATAATACGAAGTGAATTGGTAATGACGAAAAATCGAAATAATCGATTGATTGAACAATTACGTGAAAAATCGATGGAACATTCGAAATTAAGAACAGAAATGAGTACACTTCAAAAGCAAGTAATGATTTATTTAAAAATTTTAAAATCACAATTTATTTGTTTCATTTTATTACTTAATTTTTTTCTTCTTTCCATTTAGATTGGAATATTACGCAATCGATGTCGTCTTAATGAAACACTGGAAAAATTATCAATCAATGATCGTGTAATCACAAAAGCAACAACTACAATTAATACTGTAGAAGAGAAATTGAAAATTTTTGATGATAAACTTCAAGCAATGAAAGCAGAAATGATGAAAAATGGTGAAGCGGTTCGTTGAAAAAAAAATTAATTTATAAATTTATTATTTATGTATTATATATTAATTTAAAAATTTTTAAATTATATATTAATTAGAAAATTTTTAGATTATCAATCAATCATTTCGAGAGCAAAATGCTTATCAATCATGTTTAGAACATATTGAAAGATTACAACGTGATAATTTCACGATGCTACAAGATAAAGGATCAGGTAAGTGATAATGATTATTTTAATCATTCCTTTTTTCATTTTTAATCCATTCATAAAAATGAATAATTTATAGATATTAGCAATTATGATCAACGTATTCGTCAATTGCTGGAAATAATGCCTTCATATGATGCACTCTATTCATTTACTATTAGCATAGTTAGAAAGGTTCATTGATTTTTTTGACTAATTTTAATTGAATTTTAATAGTATGTAAAACTTTTTTTTTCTTTTCAACAATAATTTAGTAATGTAATAAATGTGAAATATTTTTGTCGATTAAATTCTTCACCTGAAGTAGACTTTAAATTATTTAACTAATAAAATTGGTTAAAATTAACCTTTTGGTTAAAATTAATTTTTAAAAAAGTTAAATTTTTTAAATCGTTACAGATTATTATTATTCTTTTGTCTGTTTGATCATACCCTTAATTATTAAACTTAAACATGAAAGGAATTTTTTTTCACTAAAAAATTTACATAATTAAGATTACAATGCTAGGAAATTGCAGTTTTTCTTTTTCAGTTAGGCCAACTTCGTACTTCTTACATTGAGAAAAACATTTATGCTAATCGATCAGATTTTGAAGTAATGCATGCGCAATCATCCTTACTTATAATTCATGCTCAGGTATGCTTAATTAAAAATTTTGTTAAAATATGGTATAAGTTATAAACGGAATGAGAAATATGATATATGCATATTTGTACTGCAATATTTCAAGTTGTAACTTAAAGTGGAATGAAATATTACTAATAATTTGAGATATTTACTCAATTTTCATTAGCAAAATTTTTAGCTGGAACGATTGAAATTGCAACTTTATGAAGTTACACGACGTCGACCAATACGACCTGCCTCATATCACGGCGATGATTTATTACAAAAAATAGTATATCAGTTGATTTTAATTTCAATATCTAATATGAATTTTAAAAGCTTATAGAGAAGTATTTTATATGCATGCAACACGGTGATTAATTATGATATTTAAATATAATTAAACTAATTGTTTAATTAAAAAAAGTTTATTTTCTGTTCTTTCTAGATTAAACCACAAATGAATTTATTGTTACCATTTAAATTACATGGAGCACGAATTCAAAAATATCGTCGTTCTGATTCCTGTGCTATGGAATCAGAAATTGAAAAAAATGAGCAAAGCATTGAAAATGAATTTTTACGATTATTCGATTATGCTAGATGTAAGCTTTCTTTTCTTTCTTTGTTCCTATCATATCTAATATATTTTTATTCTTATAAAATTAGTTATCTATTTATTTCGAAATTATTTCAGAACATAATTTAACATATAAATTTCATAGTTATTACTATTATCACTGCAAAACCATCAGTATTTCATTCTTTCTATTGGATGGTTTGAAATATATTTTCAAGGTTTATCACGAATATCAGAACTTACGGGAGTAAATAAAGCTCATCTTGAACGCACTGGCATTTCGAATTCTGGTCCACATATCAGAGATGATTTACAAAATGTTAATATTATAATAGAACAAGGTGAATAATCTAATATCAAACAATTTAAGCAAATACTACTAACCAATATGTAATTGTCAAATCATTACCAAAAATGAGGAAAATTCTGGAATTTATCAAAAATAAGAGAAATATTAGAAATTATATTGCTCTAATTAAATTAACAAAGATTAAAGATGCTTCAATGCGACATCGAGAAGAACAGTTTAGAAATTCTGCCAATAAAATCTACAAAACACAAAAAAATTACAAAAGTCAATCAGCTGGACAACCAGTTAGGTAAATGCTTTATTTTTTATATATAATTTTTTTTTTTTTATAAAAATTTTTTTTATTATAATTCTGTTAAGTATGCTAAAGTATGATAAGCTACAGTTAGTTCTTCAGCAAATATTTTTTATCATTTGGACTCCTTTTTTTTCCTTGAAAAATTTCAAACCTGCATTATTTAATTTAATTTTCAATTTAAGTTTGGTGGAAACAGAAGATCGAACGTTAGCAACTGGAAATATTCCACATTTTGATGATTGTTTAGTTAAAAAAATTGAAAATAATGTGGGGAAGTTATCTCCCATGTTAAGGTAAGTATTTTATATTAGTTCTATATTTCTTCTTTTTTTTTGCTTTTGCTTTTATTATTAGATGCATTCAAAAATAAAATGGTAAAATTTTAAGGAAATGGATATGAGAAAAAAAGCAGTTATTTGACTTCTTTTTTTTAAATTCTATCAAAGAATTTTAGTAAATTAAAAATTACTAATTGTTTTATCATAATTAATGTTTCACATTATAAGTTAAAATTTCAAATCGAATAACAGGAATGAAATTATATCATATTAATGCAAAAAGAACAAAAAAAAAAATTAAAAAAGACAATCCTATGAAATTTAAAAAAGAAAAAGAAAAAAGAAAAAACTTATTTTTAGCTTGCATCCATTAATAAATTACAATCATAGACGGTCAATTGTTTCATCATTACAAGATGTGCGCAATAATATGATTCGTAGTCCATATTCAACTCCAATGATGGCACATCAAATGAATTTAAATGAACGACCACGAACTATCAATCATGAATCATTGGATTCATTTGGTGATTTGTAATTTACAAAAAAGGCTAAATTTGATAAATTAGTATAATATTCGTTGTTTGTTTTCAAATTATATTAGTCGTTCAATTTTTGCAATTATTTAACATGTCATATTTTAAAAATATTTTAGGAAATGAATTATCGAAATATGATATTCCACTTTCTCACAATAGCGCTAGCTCATCAGATTATGCTGCTATCAGTACCAAACAGCTTTGTTTGGAAAAACGAACAATGACATCGAAACGATCATCTGCAATTAATCCATCTAGATTACCACATTTGGTAAGTTATTTCATCCGATACGATTATTTCGTTTATTATATCATTTTAAATGACAAATTTTTGTAATAAATTTTGATTTTCTTTTTTTTTTCTTTTTACTGTGACAAATATTATCAGTAAATTTTGATAGCTTCATAAATTTTTTATATTTAAGTTAGTTAGGAAATATTTGAATTATGATAAAAATGAAAAGTGTTATATAATTTTACTTAATTGTGCATTATTCCATTTAATTTTGTTACGATCAAATTTTTTGATATTTTTATTTTTTCCCAGACTTATCTGGAAAATAACTTACTGAATTTTCTTATGCAATATTTATAACTTATTTCGTTGATGTTTTACTGATGAGCATTTTTTTTAGCGCAAAAATATAAATCATGCCATTTCACCACCATTGCTTAGTGATTGTGATAGTCGAAGTGCTTGTCAGTTACGGCGTAATCCTGAAACTGTCGGGATCATTCGAGAGAAAAATACTGGATCGACAGTTTTGAAAAATGTTGAAAAAAGTCGACTTCCAAAAATATCATCCATTTTAACAGAGAAAAAAAAGTGCACTTCATGGTTGAGTCGAATCAAAGCAACTAAATAATAACTCTCCTTTTTCAAGAAGAAGAAATTCTCTTTCAGTGATTGATTCTGTTGCAATTATTGATTTGAAATCAAATATATCAGATGATAATAGTCTGCAATTTGCATAATTACATCGAAATACCTTATAATTTCATTCGTATTTCTGGTAGCAATTTCGAATGTAAGCAAAAAAAAAGTGCTGAAACTTAGATTTGAATGGAAACTTAATTTTTTATCTGTAATGAGTGGAATGAAGCTTTTTAATTCAGTAATTTCCAAATAACTAATTTTATTTTGATCTATTTTGCATTTAGTAATTAACTGTATGCCAACAGTTTTCACTTTAGACTATCTGAAATTGTTATTGCAAAATTTTCAGTGAATTTTCTTGACGTAAGCTTTGATCTTGACTTATCGATTGAAAATTCACGTTAACTTCATATTCTTATTAATTCCTTTTTAACCATATTCTATTATTTTCGACAAATCCTTTACATCTAATGAATGCTATGCCACCAATTTCTGCTTCATATGCATTTTGATAATTAGCAAATTTGCTTTATAATGAGTTAAAGCAACATTTAATAGCATTTTCGGGTGCAACTATTATCATTCTGATATTTTATAAGAGGAAAAACAACATCAATACGTTGAAAACAGATGAAATGATTGAGGAGGTGAGTAAATGGAAGCAATTCCATTCAGTGATCCGACTGCTGTTCGGGAATTAACATATATTTTTCGGATGTGCATAATACTTCTACCACTCAATATTTCCGTTATAAAGAAGAAAAGTGACAATTAGCATCTTTCCTCAAATTTTCATTTTCCATGTCTAATTCAAAGAATAATAAAACCGCTTTATTCCTTCAATAAATAGAATTGCGTTGTAACCCGTAATTCACTAATCACTTTTCATTGCTAATTTGTTAAACAACCAAAATTTCTCACAAAACAATTAATGTATTTACTGGACATCAATAAATTAGCATACAAAGGAATGAATCGAAATTTTGAAAACTTTTATACAATGATTTGGTTGACTTCGCTGACTTGAATTGCACCTATCAGTCCTCATTAGCCATACAGAATCTCTAAGCTACATTAGTCTTCAAAAAAGCTTAATTGAGATCAAAGAGAAAATCAAGCTCTTTTAATGAATTCACTCGCAAAAATACGCAAATGATAGAGGAAATGAAATATGATAAAGATAATATTAAATATCACAACGACGCCATAAAAAATAAACAAAAGCATCTTCCATTTTCTGATTTGATAAAGCCAATTTGAACAAACTTTTATCTTTTACAAAACAAAATGCTCACTTACTGAAGTATCAAAATATAGTCATGCTATATTCTATAGGAAGCCAAAATCTTGCGATCTTGATTTATTTTCGCTCAAATTCCAACTTTCTGGATGGTTATGGCATACTTCTGAAGAAAATTCAAAGGTGCCTTCAGAACGCACCCTTTCATCTGCAGTAAGTAATCTCAGAATGTCATATAAACAAGTAAGAAATTCAGTAAAAATCTACTTGGTTTAGTAAAAATTTGCTTAGGGTCAACTTCGTTTTTTTGCAAAGCTTCTGGGTCGCATTTTCTCACTTCCTTGTAATAAAGACGCCAATCTTGCAGCAGGCAAATGTTGATACAAAGGATCTCGAAGTCTTTTTAGATCATGCTTAAGAGAACTTGCCACATTTTGTAACTCGTTAAACCTGCAATAGAGACACTTTGCATGTCTTTTCATGTGCGACAAACTGATTTCACTTAAAAATTATAAATGAAATTTTACATGATGATTGTAATGACTAGGCAAACTCACCTGGATATGTCAAAATTACTTTTTGCAGCTTCTTTGTGAAAGTACAAGCTGATCACTCTTTTTTTATGATCATTATGATTGTAATACTGAAAAATGATACACTGCGATTACTTTATCAAGTAAGAACTTATTCATCATCGGGAAAAAAAACTTTCATTCCGTAGTACAAACAATAGGACAATGAAATAAAGCTTAACTTCACAAACTATATCAACTCTTTATTTAGAGGAAGTTAACATCGTTTATCAGTTCCAAAAAAGTATAAACAAACAGTACCTGATTGGTATACAAATAATAAGCGAATGATGCAATTAGCGTAACATGTGTTGCAAAATATGTGATAGGTTCCATGACATCCCAGCTATAATCCCACCACGTCAACCGAGCAAGAAATCCTGCTTGAAATCCCATTGCTGCTAGTGTTAACCATAATATTCGCTGCGCACGTTTTCTGCAGAATTCATCAATTTCAAATTTCGCCTGAAATTTGTCACTCTGGACAAAAAAAGAAGGCTATGTTTAAAATCCACTCAAATATGTGCTAAATATTTAAGATGATGATACATGCATGTCAACAGAGTATAAAGGGTGATTTAACGGAACTATTCAAACGATGCTCCATGAAAACAGTACTTAATGTTACAAAAATAAAAACTTCAAAAAAATCCCAAAATCAAACAAACTTGAATTAGGGGTTTAAGTTCTGCTTTTACATTTTCATACTCCTCTATAAGCAATCGCTCCTGGAATGCTTTATACTCTTCCACATTCATGATACTGTATAATGGCGTTATTGTTGATCTCAAATCATCAAACTTCTGCATTACATCGCTATCCGCCATAACATCCTATAATTTTATCATTGATTACACAATATTCTATGGCTTTTGTTAGTGCTTTCCTTGTTACTGGATGCTATACAAATCGTTCAGGATTTGAAACTTTTATATCAAATATGAACTGATATACTCTTCTATACTCGCAAACCTATTTACTTGGTACCAAAAAATATTGATTACAGGTTCCTGGATCAACTAAACAACTTTTTTTTTTCTAGATGTAATAGTATTTCAAGCAATGGTATACCATTTTGGTTGCATACATAGATTTTCTTTTGTAAATGTTTTCATAGTTGACATTAGAAATTAACCAATATTATTCATTGCATATTCTTACAAAAACGTCATAGGTTAGGGAAGAGTTCAGAGGATATCTGCACTGATTGTAGATATGAACAACAAAATAAAAGGCTCACCGCAATAACATCTTTTGAAGATGGTACTTCAACAGTATAAATGAAATCATTGATGCGTAATCTAAAATTGCCTCGCAACAATAAATGCTTCACTAAAGTACTTCCAGCAATTCTATTACCATCTAAAAGTTTTTAAAGTTCAGTTAAAAAAAATAAAAAATAAAAACTAAGTGAAAAAGGAGGAATGAAGCAGTTACGAAAAACCTTAGCGAATATGAACAGCAAAGTACAATTTCAAAATCGAAGATTGCAGCCAGCAAAATGCTGAGTAACAAATCGCAAAATTCGTAAACTTTAGAATATTCAAACTTACTTGTTGAATAAACATATACAATCTCTATGCCTTTATCTTCGCATTCGATATTTTTGCAAAACCGAGATACGGTATCGCCAATAGGTTTGAGAGTAAATTGACATATTTCTCTCCTCGATGGTAATGGTACCTCAAGCACTGGCAAACCATTTTGGTACCAAATATGTAGATTTCCTCTCGTGGTATCATTTGAACATCTTCTTAAGTGATGCTGAAAATTAACCAACATAAATTCACTTCATTTTTCTATTACTGCAAACTATGGAAAAAGGCAACAAACATGAATGATATTTCATTATTAGCTAAATGTTAAGTGAATTACATAAGAGGAAAAAAAAAAGATACCATATTGTTAAGGTTAATATAACATGTTGATAATTGTATTTGTAAATGTTGTTGTCGTTGTCGTAGCAAACCCGTAATGCTGTACCAACGACACCTCATCCACTCAAATTATTTACGTTTTCCTCATGGAACAGTAATTTATACAACAAGAAGTATCAAGCAGATGTGTGAATTTTTGTACAAATCAACTGCTTAAGTGAAATTTTTAATTTTTAATCGAATTCAGCAAATGAAAGTTGATAATTTCATTCACTTATTTCCAAATAATACTCAAAAAAGCTGAGTATTTTTCTGAATAATACTTAAAAAAGATAGATGTATTTGGAAGCTTTCATCTTTTCACTCCTTTGTTAGAAGATTTCTCATTTGCTTCCAAATTTCGATATTCATTTACTTATCGCAATTTTCCTTTCTTTTTTTCGGCACTCATAAAATAAAAGAAAAAAGTGAAAAACTTCATTAAAAAACAGTTAGCGAAAAGTACAAACTGGCGATGTGTATGATTTTTCTTACTAATTTGTCTTCTCTATAATATTGCGACAAATAATGACGTAATAATTACGAAATCACATCATAATTATAAAATCACGTAAAGTAGAACACTGTCATGCTACTTTTGAAATCACGTAAAGTTTATGAATGAATGAATGAATGGAGTGAATGAATGAATGAATGAATGAATGAATGAATGAATGAATGAATGAATGAATGAATGAATGAATGAGAATAACACGAAATTATAGAACTATCGGATGTAACGGTAAAACAACTCTGATGGTATCAATGTAACAAAGCAAAAAAAAAACTGAAGTGGTTTTTGGCTTAAATAAATAATTAGTTAATGAGAGTAAGAAAGATAGCATAATATGAAGGAATAAAAAAACCGAAAGATAACCTTATTTTAGAGAGATGCAGTAATACATTATTGAAAAAGTGTGGATATCTGATAGACAACAGGCGTCAATATAACCACTGGGATACAATATATCATTCCTCGACATATATCTCTCGCATCTTATGACAGGTTTGTATTTGGGTTGCGACAAGTTTCACATTTAACTCATCTGTACGGTAGTTGGGTTCGTGGAGTTGCGGGCTGTTGAGTACACTTTATGGGGATTTATGGTATGTAATGGATAACGGGATTGGCAGAGGAACATAGGTTATGATGTTATTCTTAGATTGTTAAATAATGTCACTTCTGTTTCTGGCTCTTTGGATAGTATTTTTGGTGATTACATAAGTAAGACACATTGCTTTTGCTTTTTTTGCTTTTCAGAAAGATATGGATGTTTTGAGAGCAGAAATTGAACGTAAACGAAAGCAGTTTGAGGAAATTCAGGTACTATTATTTATTTGCTGATTGAAAGTTTTTGGTTTTTAATAAGATGAAGTGTTAAGTGTGTATCATTTTTCTTTTTTTTTCCTTTAAAAAATGATTAATGTCAGTGACAATATCTGCCAAAAAATATGTTATTGTAAAATGTTGTACGCCAAGATATTGTTGAAATGAAGACAAATAAGTCGGTAATATTTGTATGTATTTATGTACTTACATGTATTTATTTGTTTGTTTATTTATTTATATGTTGCGTCTTTAGTAAATTGCTATGGTTTTCTGTAGGCGCCAAATAAGAAGTATTTGAAACGCAGCCAATTGCTCCAGAAAGAAGAAGAGAAGAATCGAGAGTATCACCAAGCAAAACATCAACCAGTAGCAGTAACTCCTATTACTGCTGTAAGTTCACGTTGTCTGCCTCTTGTCACCCTAAGATCTATGAATTATGTGTGATGATTCCCGACACGAAGCGTTATATTGTAAACTGGACCTTGAATTTATGGGCTAGATTTGTATAGTTCATTTTTTGCTGGTCTTGGCTTTAATATACTTCCTGATAGACGAAAAATGGAGGCTTGGCACTGATCGAGAATCAAACGAAAGAAATGTTTATTGAGCCGGAATTAGACTGTGATGATTTGCCACGAGTTGATGTCATCAAAAGATTAAGGAGTCGGAGTCAACCGATTGCGCTGTTTGGTGAGACAGAACAAGAATCTCGAGCTCGACTCCGTAAACTTGAAATTGAGCAAGTTAGTGTTTTGTTTTTACTGCATATTTGTCTGCTACCATTATTCACTTAGTGTGGTTTCGCTTTTTGTTTGCACAGGTCACATGACGTCATTTAAATTCACATAAAGTTGTAGTTATGCTTTATCAGCTTATCTTTTGTTTTTGTTTCAGCCTGATATGAAAGAAGGATGGAAAAATGATTTTCAATCGGCTATGAAAGAGGTTGACCATGAACTGATAGAAGAAGTTATTAAGGGAGAACAGTACAATTCTGGTTAGTGCTTTGTGTTATATTTCATGTATGGGTCAAATCTTTGAGATTAGAGATTTTTTGTTCAGAATTGAAAATTGTTAGTTTTCTTCGAATGTCTTGTAAACTGGAAAAGCTGGATAGAATGAAGTTTGTTTCTTTAAAGCTTATCTGGTCATTGATAGACTTATTACCCACCAAACTGTAGTGGATTTAAGGCATTCTGGGTCTGGTATATATGCAGTTTACTTCATGCCTGTATATTCATATAGTAAATGTGCCTTGCTTAGCTCAGATCACACAAATTAAGACATCTTCTTTGTTCAACTGCTGTTTGAATTACACCTATATGAGGTTCCAGGTAAACACGATGTTGCTATGCCAAATTCCACAGGCGATAATAATTGGGAAAGGATAGAAGCTAATGCTCAGTTATTGGGTGAAGGCGATAATCCTAATAGAGACTGTGATGTTATTCGTGAATTCTTCTCTTACATATTAACTCGGTGGGGTAAAGCACTGAATGCTCGCGATGAAGTTGAAAAAAGGCATGCTATTTTTTTTAGCTGTAGGGTTCTACGAAAAGTTGGCTTTTTGATGAGATGTCATACTTATAGTTGTTAGTTCTGCTGACTATCACTTAACGAAGAACAGCATGGTTTGTTTGTTTTCTTGGTTTGGGATATTAAGCGTTAGTTGCTATTTCAGCATTTCCAACTAAAGAAAACGAATGTTTTTCAATCCCCTACTTTAGTTGAATTTCTTAAGAGTCACCATAAAAAGCTTAAAGTTTATTTAGATCGTACTATTTAGATGTACTAGTAGTTAGAGATGAAAATTCATATGTCTTTTATATTAACGACTAACCGGTTGCTGACTTTGTATTATTTTCTATTTATTTTCCAAACTTTAGATATTAGGAAAAAATCGAGTTTGTTGTTCCAGATCAGCAGAAGGTAAATTAGCAGCAACGATGCATAAACAAACAATGGAACATCTTCGTCCATTAATGAAAAATCTGGAGAAACATAATGTAAATGCTGACATCCGAGAACATTTGATCAAAATTTGTCGTCTCATCATAATTGATCGTGATTATATCCGGTTTGTTTGCTAAAATATATGGGCAGCGAATGAAACATGATTTTAGTTTTCTTCAGTTCTTCCTATTCAATTTGTATGTTCATTTATTATGTTGTAGGGCAAATAATGCTTACATGGAAATGGCAATAGGTAATGCTCCATGGCCAGTAGGTGTGACAAGGTCTGGTTTGCATCAGCGGCCCGGCTCAGCAAAAGCCTACGTTTCAAATATTGCCCATGTACTTAATGATGAAACACAACGGAAATACATACAGGTTAATATGGGATGCTATAATTAAGATGCTGAGCGTAACTATCCAATTCAATGGTGTACTTTCTACGTACTGAAAAATAAAATTTATAAGTAAAATAAAGCATAAATTTTCTGTACTAGAGTGTTAGGTAGAACGATCAATGCGACAGCTTTTTATTAGTCAGTATCTGGTGACTTCGAAAATTTGATATGAGCATTTCAGGCCTTTAAAAGAATAATGACTCGATGTCAGAAGTATTTCCCAACAGACCCTAGCAAATGTGTGGAATATGTTCGAGGAACCGAAACAGCAGCAACATACTGATCTAGCATGTTATGCCTGTCCAACTTAACTGTATAGTGTAAATAAAAATTATTCATGATGTAAACGCATTTGTTAATTTTATACCGAGCAGCGATTATTGGATATCTTTACTGTTTGTGACCAAATGACACTCCATCAGTTATTCATTTACTTTTGAAGTTTGGGGCTTTTTCTTTTGCATTCTACACTTTTGTTTATGTCAGGAAGGTAACATCTTATGGTTTCTAGTTATTTCCTACACAGCTTGCGTTTTTGTGCGAGATGGCAGATGACGTAACGCAATTGCTTGCACCATATCAGTATATAATGAAGTTACCGGGGAAGCAGTTGAGAAGCCAATTAGCAAAAGCATTTAATTTTTGGTTGCAAGTCGACGTGGAGGTGCTGGATTCAATCATGACTGTGATCGAAATGCTTCACAATGCATCACTGATGTAAGCTGAGTGTGTTACTTGGTTATAGAAAGTTAATGCTTCCAATTGCTTGAAATCTCCAAAACTACCTCAGGATTCTGAATTCACCAATCCTTATTTGTAGAAATGGTTGGGTGTTCGTGTTGTATCTCAACAACCTAAAAAGACTCCACCTAAAATTCCAGGATTGATGATATCGAGGATAGTTCGCTTCTAAGACGTGGATTACCGGTAACACATAGCATATATGGAATTGCGCGTACGATTAACACAGCGAACTATGTGTATTTCGCAGCCCTGTCTAGGTGTATGTTGTTGGGCAAATTTGAAGCTGTGGAAATTTTTACTGGTTCCTATACATTTATTTTTTGTCCCTTTTAATTTTTCTATAACTCATTGTTGCAGCTTTAGAATAGCACTAGGATTTAAATTTGGGAAAGATTCCGAAAATATAAGAATTCGATTTGAGCTTGAAACAATTTTCCATTCTTTCACCATTTTACAAAAAAGGAAGAATGTGTTCAGAAGATTAGCCGTTTGCTTTAGCCTATAAAATTTAGAACAGTTATTGGAACTGCATCGTGGACAAGGAAAAGAATTGTATTGGCGAGATATAGTTCAATGTCCAACTGAGGAGGAGTACGAGCAAATGGCGATGCAAAGTATGTGTTACAAATCAGTGGTTGTCAATTGGGAAATAGCGATTTTACAGCGTTAGATTTGAATTTCTTTAATTCTTCTTTATTAATTCTTCAGAAACGGGTGGTTTGTTTGCGCTAACAGTACAGTTGATGGAATTATTTGGAAAAAAACAGTACGATTTTAAATCGTTGATAAAAAATTTAGCCGTTTATTTTCAGATCAGGTAATTGCTTCGAATTCAATGTTTTTGTTCGTATATGCTGTTCTTTTTCTTCCATTCTTTTTAATTGCTTAAATATATATGATTGCATCAATTACAGAGATTACATGATTACAGAGATGATTACATCAATCTCTGTTCCCGTACTTATGCAGAGCAGAAAACATTTGCTGAGGATCTCACTGAAGGAAAGTTCTCTTTCCCTATTATAGTTGCAATTGACAAAAAATACAACGACGATGAAATTATTAGTAAGCATCTTAGTTAGAATCATAAGGATTTTCCTGATATAAATTTAACATCCTGATTGTTTGTAGGATATGCTAGCTACATTGGTATTTTTTGTTGTATTAATGTAAGCAATCTTTCAGACATATTACGTCAAAGGCCCAAAGATGTGGAAGTTAAGAAGTACTGCATACGAATTATAGAAGAACGAGGAGCCTTTGGGTAAATATTGTCCTATGTTAAGAGATTTACTCTTGCATTTACCAGTCTTTCTGAATTTTCCTTCTATCCAATAATTTCTAGAATATCGTTTCTAGATACACCTTGAATCGTTTACAAGAGTTACACGATCTACTGATTTCGCATATCGATATGCTGGGTGGAAACAAAGAACTGGAAATTTTGATCGAAACGTTGCATGAAGATATTCAACCAATGCGCAGTCTTGGTAGTATGAAAATGAGCAATGGTAAATAGTGATGGAGAAAAAAGTTTTCTAACATATTTCAGTTAAGTATTTTGTCACTCAATTATGTTGTAAATTTGTATATATTTTTATTACATTGCAAATTTTATATATGTAATTTATATATGTATTTATGATTTCTCATGTTAACCGCAGCCACAGACAGAAAATCAGCCTAGAAAATTGGCTTGTTGTTTGTATGAGAGATGCCAATTAGAAGCCTCACGTCACACTTTATTTTATAGTGCCGGAGACATTCTTTTCTGATTGGCTATTACAGGTAGTGCAGTTTTGAGCTACATTTTCAAATGAAACAACAAAAACAGATTAGCACAATAGATCATAAGAAGTTTTTCCTTGGCTCGTATTCCAAACCCGGATCAAATTGTTCCAATACATAAACCTGAAGAATAAAAAAAACACCTTGGTAAATTTTCACTGCTTTATTTATTTTTTTTCCACCAATCATTATGTGTCGTATGATATTTGACTCTTAACATAATCTTGATCAAATTTCTAGTGGTGCAATATAAAGAATAGTGAATGGAATTAAAAAGTTTATGTAGAAGTAAAAATTACATACATAATCGCTTAATAATAATCGCAATTCAGCTGGTGGATTTGTTATGACATAACGTTTGTTAGAATCAATTGCTGCTTGATCGTGTAACCGGTACAGCCCGATGCAAAGTTGTCCGTGTTTTTTCAGTGCAGTGCTAAACATTTGACCGTAGGAGCTACCCGTCTGAAATTATCTTTCTTTCTTCTTTACATTTATGAGTGAAATTCAAATTAATGAAAATGAAAAAGCGAATTACGGTAATTCCTTCGAATGGTCGATCCTGTAGGGCCAGTTGTGAGATCCTACATCTATCCCGATTATTCAGTGTCTCCGGTGTACTATATCCACCTCGTAATCCTGCACCCTCTGCTAATATCAACTCCATTTCTGGTGTAGCGCCTCCTGTTACCAGTGTTCGAATCAATGTCAAAGCAGAATCGTTAAAATAAGTCTGCAATATTAGCATCATACTTCCGGTCAACATTTAAGTTTTGTTTCTTGCAGAATTTTCTCACAGCAAACTTTGCTTCATTATTATTTTTTTTTTTTTTGCTACTATGAAAAGACTTACGGTACTCATTAGAGAATCTAAGACAGATATTGCAAAAGCAGTGCCACAGGCAAAAGGTTGAGTGAGGTAGAGCTCGGTGTCCGGATCATCATCATCATCTTGATCCAAGAACTGTACGTTGGAATCGTTAACTTTAATGAGACACATCAAGTTAAGTTAGTAACAAAAAAAAAAGTTACTAATTGATTTCTAAGAAATTTTTAGAATTCATCTAGAATTTCATGGCAGAAAAAATGTTTCGTTGTATTTGTTCGAGTAAGTGGTCATAAATGTTTTAATTATGTTTTAAGGCAAAATTTTACCGAGCTCAGTAATCATTGGTACATTGGTACCAAATCGTGCACCTTTCTTTTGGAACGATAACGGACTACCAAGCGGTGACACGGTTCCACCAGTTTGCCGTAACGGATAAAAGCCAAGGGTATCATCAAACTGAAAATAAAATGATAGTTGCATCTACGTTTTGAAATTAAAGAAAAAAAATAAGATCATATCAAAGGGAAATCTGAATGAAAAATAAATAATAGTTTACACTGCCAAATACTATCTATAAAAGAAAAAAAACGACTTAATCAGCTTTAAGATTTATATTTATAAGTGATCGGAGTGATAATTTAAGATTAAAGATGAAATAATTCAAGATAGTACAGTATGGAAATCTTGGCAACATTCATTAAGAACCAAGAGATCATAGTAGATGGAATATTTGGGCTAATTAACATAAAGACTAAACTAAATATTTAAATATGTTTCCCTTGAAGCATCTATGCTTAACTTTGCCTATATATCTTGAAATTTATGAATAGTTAAGAATGCTGATAATGATAAGATAATGATAAAGAATATAAACCTGCATAGCTTTAATATTCAGTGATGCTAAAATGGCTTCCTTATCGGCTAATGTTGGATCTTCATTTGGATTCGGTATACGAGCTGATACAATAACACACATATCGCATAAATTTATATTTACTGCTCGTAAATCTGCTCGTGATAATGGCGATCCCTGAAATAATAAAAATAATAACGATTGTAATATGCTAAACTATAAGTAAGAATTTCGAATCAATGTTATCTTTCTCAAACTTTCTATGAGAATTTATGATTTTTTCTGCTGAATATTTCAATGAAATGCGGCTTGCATTAAAAGCGAAATAGTAGAATTTAAGTGAGAGATAAAGTAATTAAACGTAATAGTAATTTAATTATATCTCTTTTATCATCTTACACTAAAATATATAATTCTTGTAGTCTAGAGATGTAATGCATAAATAGGATAAGTAGATATAGTTATTAGATATCTAACTAGGATTTAACAATGTATTCCAGGACATTCTATAATCTTCAATACCTTCCCTATTTTCTTTATCTTTCTTTTTCATTATTATCATAGAATAGATAAAAATTCTTTTATCAAAATAAAAATTGATATGATAATATATCTTCATTTTAAGGGGATAAACTAAAATGTAAAACATACATTCAAAATTGAAATTTTAGGTAAATTATATAAAGTTTTCCATTCTCTTTTCAAATACTCCACGTCTCCAACAATAACAACATGCTTAAGTTCATGATAATGAAAATTTGAGGCACGAAGAGGCATGACAAAATTGCGAAGACCAATTAAAGGTGAATTACGATCAGCGAATAAACAAACGACCACATGCCCATTTAGTACTGTCATCGCTGCTTGATGGCGATCCTTTAAAAAAAAAGGTATATAAAATTCCAAAGTATTTATATGTGTTCCTATATTTCCTAACTTCATCCTTTTTTTTCATAGTTACAATTTTAAGATGACAAATTTGAAACTTATTAAACAAAAAAGAAAAGAAAAAAGTACAGAAGAAGGATTTTCTCATTGTTGGAACAGCTAAATTTTTCGCTTTAAGCTAATCTTCCCTTTATCAAACAATTATCAGACATGTAATTTATGTGTAATTTCACATACCAAAACACATTCTTCAAGTGTTCTTGCCGGACACCAGTGGAACATTCCTGTACTGTCATATTTCATATCCTGTTGCTCAAATTCCTTACTAAAATCTATGGTTCGATTTTCTGGAGGTAAACTTAATGAATTCTTTTGCCCAAATGAACGCCTGCAACAATAGGCATTTATTGTTATTATCCTTATTGCATTCCTAATTCAAATTGAAATTATATTTGAAATGAAAAAAAATCTGAAAAAGAATTATGCAACAAATCAAATATGATTAAATGTTCGAATTGATAAAATTATGCGATTATTTATCATAATGCTATTCATTATAATATAACTGCATAATCTTATCTCATATTCAAATATTTCCCGAAATAAATTCATAATATCAATAAATCAAGTTACTTCATTACTTTTATCTCTTGCTAGCCTTCTTATGTTTAAATATTTCAAGCAATTTTTTTTTTCAAAAATTTTATTTTTAAACTAACCGTTCATCAAGCCTGCGCAATTGTACAGCTGTATCATTTGATGCATTTGACACAGGTGTTGCACGAGCTGAAAATATATTTATAAAAAAAAAAAGAGATATAAAAAAGCACTACAGAACAAAGCAAATATGATTAAATGTTCGAATTATAAGCAATTGAAAATGTTATCTAGCAAATAAGCAAAACTATTTCTTATTACTAACATTATCTAAGGCTTTTAGATAGCTCTTTTTCGTATCGTTGTGTGAAACTTTTTATAAAAACGTCAGGTGTTTTTTACTTTCTTTGTAAGTGACTGAAAATGTATTCTTTTGTTGCTGACTAATTTGCTATTAAATTCACTACTTAATATAATCTAGCATTAACAAATCATTGGATCTACCAGCAATTGTATGAGTTAATAATATGAAACTAACCAATTCGTTTGGATAACTGCATTTGTTTTGCACCTTTTCGAAAAAGAGCTACTGAAAAATGCAAAATTTTGAAGTAGAGAACAGTGAACTACAATCCATGAAACTGTTTGAAATATTTTTCAGTAATATTTTCATATAGTATTTTATGAATAAACTATATATGAAATATTTAGAAATAATTGTAACAATGAATGGTATTGTAATAAATGATTGATAAATTTTACAAATGTATCAATAATTGGATAAATTTCAAAAAAATTTATATACAACAAAAGAGGAACTGACAATTTCGACATTTGCATTTCTTGATAAGTGAAATATCCATGATATCTTCATGACATTGTTTACACCAATAAAATGCTCTATAATTTTACATTATTTGAAAATACAAGCAAACTAATCTAATTTAATAATAAATGAAAATTCTTAGCAACAGTTAATCATACCGTTTCACTTCATCAGCTGATTGAGCAATGAAGAATCCTTGTGTTTGTGGTTGAATTGTTGTCGTTGGTGCTGGATTAATTGCAATGTTACATTCCTTTTTCTCATCATCTTTGAGTTCAATTGCTAATAATAACAGACCCAAACGAGTGAAAAGCAAACTGAAAGAATATAAGAAGAAGACGAAATATTCCATTTATGGTTCATATATTTTACTAAACAAACTGATTGTTCATTTTACATCCATTACTTTTTTTCACTCTCCATTTCCTTCTTTTTTTAATTCTTTTTAAATTTAACTACAACAAAATGAATCGTTCATAAGGGAAAATGGTAAAAGCACTTTTTCTTATTTATCCCAAAAATCACAGTGATAAAAAAAAAGTCTGGAACCAAATTTTTCTGTAAAATTTTGTTGAAAGATAACATTTGTCAATAAATTTATCTAAAATTCTTACACATATGATAAGAAAAAAAACTTGTTGAACCCTTTGATTTTTGAACATCCTTCTTATGCAATTACAAAATGATAAAAATATACTTATTTATATATTATTATTGGCAGCATTATTATTATTGTTATTCATTATTATTATTAGAAATAGTACTAGTTTATTATTATTATTATTGTTATTATTATTTATTATTGTTGCTATTATTATTATCATTTTTATTAATATTATTATTTTTTACTAATATTATTATTATTATTTTTACTATTATTACTATTGATTATTATTAGAAATAGTACTAGTTTATTATTATTATTATTGTTATTATTATTTATTATTGTTGCTATTATTATTATCATTTTTATTAATATTATTATTTTTTACTAATATTATTATTATTATTTTTACTATTATTACTATTGTTATCATTCTTGCTATTATTGTTGCTATTATTATTTTCACTATTAGTATTATTGTAATTATTATTATTTTGATTATTACTATTTTGTTCTTCTTCGTATTATTATTATTATTATCATTATTACCATAATTGTTGTTATCATTATTATTGTCATTATTGCTATTACTATTTACTATTATTATTATTATCATTACTATTATTATTAATTTATTACTATTATTGGACAAAGTCATCGTCCTCCATGACAAATGTATGATTATTACAAATTTAGTGATACATTTGGAATTTTGTGAATCATAAATAATTTACTTATTTAAACAAGAGGAAAATATGAAGTGAAATACTCTTGTATTCTTGTAATTAATATCATAGAATTTTTGTTTTTAGTGGAAGTGTCGAAAATTTGATAATTTATTTGGAGGCTTAACAGTGTATCAATAACATTTCATGGATTTGTTTATAGTAATTCAAATTTCATGGTTTTCTTAATTTTAAATTTCGGATTTCCGCTCAAATAAGTGTAAAGTCATTTCTTCGTTATAATAGTATGGTTGTTAATGGAATAATCACTGTATAATGTTAGTTTAGGAGTAAAAGTATGATCAAGCCGGCAAAAATATTAGCTTAAACGCATTCTCTGTGCTTACTCAGCTGCTTCCGGAAACGTCATCCCTACGAAACCGTGTGATAATGTATCTGTGTACATTTCCATGCCTGCACCACACAGGTATAAATTTAACCAGTCCGGAGTATTGCGGGACTGAAATTTATCAATCAGTGGGTTCTCATTCATTAAAAGAAATTTTCCTCGTCACTGTAAAAGAAAAATCCTTTTGAGAGTTGTCCTTGACAATGTGAAGGTGAAATTTAAAAGCTGGAGTTTTTTTTTTCTTTCTGTAGAAATTTGAATTTGATAATTGAATTTGAATCTGACAATTTTTCTTAGCAAAAGCAAAATGAATGTTTGTTGAAGTAGAAATCCGAAATTTCAATTTCAAATTTAGTTCCACATTGTAATTTTAATTTCATCCTTCTGAGATGAGAAAGAAACAAATACTGAATAGACAAATATCACACAAGACATACATGGACGCAAATAAGTTGTTTGCACGATATATGGACGAATTTTTTAAAAACAACTAGACGCTAAAGTGTTGTTAAGCATATCATCACGCTTGCTACTGTGTTTAACTCTTTTATACATCACCCAACATATAAATGATTTTCTGATTTTTAACCTAAAAACTTTCACTAACGAATAAGTTTAATTTTGAATGATAGAGTAAGAGTAAGAGTTAGACAACGGAAAGTTAAAGTAAAAACAAACTCAGCAGCCTCCGTGAATGTCAGACCAACACATGAATGGGACAATGACTCGGTGTACATCTCCATACCAGCACCACGTAAATAATCATTTAGCCATGGTGGAGTATGTGGTGACTGAAATTATTTCCAATTCACGTTAAGCTTTTACTGAAAAGCGGTAATTCATTAAAGTAGCATAAGTGATAGATGGATTAAAATTTCTCCGATAAACATATGTATCCACATGCTTAAAATGGAACGAAAATTTGGTTTAAATGAAAGGTAGGAAAACCAATCGCCAAACACATGCAAAGAAAAACAAGTATTAAGTGTGTCGAGAAGTTCAGAAATGGTAAATTCAACATATGAAGGTGAAATCTTCTAAAAATTTTTCGGGCATTATATTTTGAAAATTAGAAACAATTAGTTGAAACAACGATGAAAACACAGTAAGAAAACAGTTTTAAGATTACTATGCGTAATGCTTCAAGTGTTAAAATTTGGGTAATGGAGCATTTTAGGAAAGCTTCAAGCAAATCAAAACAATGGTGTTGTGAGGGAAACAACAAAGATTAGAAGGTTGAAAGCTTCTGAATGAAACGGAACGATTTCACGTCTGCTAATTGATTTGTTGCTCAATTTGATCACGTATAGACGGCTATATTATTATAAGATAAAAAAAATAAATTTTTTGACTAGTAATAATAATTATTATTATTGTTTTCTTCTCTCTCTTTTTTTTGAATCACTAATAAAGTGAACCGTTTTGAAGGAACGCATCGCAAATAAATTAGCCATCATTGTTGAAAAGCCAGGTGCAAGACATGACTGAGCAATAAATCCAAGTTTAAGTTCAGCCAAACAAATAACATCATCACCACGACGCCAATCCCATGAAGGGATATTTAATAAATAAGCCTAAAATAAAAATTGAATGAATTAGATAAAACAACAAATTAGATAAGATAAAAAGTAAAAAAAAAGAAATACTAATGAATAAATTATCAAAACCTTATTATGATATTGCATTAATTGTACAATGACACGTATATCGGAACTATAATTTTTAATGGAAATAACACGCATAATATTTGCAGCATCTTCTGCATCTGGATCACTGCTATATTTATTTGCAAGCACGAGACATGCATCTGCTTCATCAACCTGAATAATAATTATTGATTTAAGTAGTTTCCTTTATTTTTTTGATTATTAAAATAATTTTTACAATATTAGAAATTATAAAAAATTCAAGTAAATTTACTTTTACACGGGAAAGATCAATAGAATCCATAACTGTTCCACTGAAAAATTCAACTTTTGTAAAATGTCGCTTAAAAAGGCCTTCTAATTCAAGATCGGGTGGCACTCTGTAAAGGAGAAAAAAAATCATTTAATAATAAAACTTTCTCTTTTCTCTAAAAGATAGTTTCATGATTTAACAAAAAATAAAAACTATTATAAAAATGACTAAAAATAAAAGATTGTTTTATAAAGATTAAAACCTGTGTAAGAATACTACTTCAACATCAACATCTTCGCGATCTTCGTGAAGGAAATCTTGCAAAAAATGACTAACTGATTCATAAGTTATATAACCACAAACCACAATATGTCTGCATATAAATTAATTTCGTCTTTCTTAATTAAGTATTCTCTATGAGTTAATTTAAAAAAAAAAAATAGGAATAAAAAACTAATGTAAAAATGCGTAAACGATTCATTGTCTACAGCATCAATACTAATTTTAAATCAAAAAATTATTATTGTTTTAATTGAATAGATTGGAAATATTTCAACTTATTATTATCAGGATTTATTTGCTATATGTTTCCATAAACAATTATTTTAGCTATTCAAATTTCAAATAGAACGTTTATAATTTCAAAATAGCAAACAGGCATGTTAACAAGCATTGTTATCTGACTTTTTGCCATGCTCGCCTTTATATTCACCTCCGTATTTTTGTCTTGATCCAATTAAATCAGCTATTTCCGGTATATAACTAGCAAACATTGCCTGCAAGATTGAAAAAAAAATGACGTATTAAAATGTTTGTAATTTTATATCTTTCTGATTTTTTCAAAAAAAAAGAAAAGAAAAAAGATTCAAAATGAAACGAACCAATCCACCAAGAATGAAGAATACCATAAATAGTCTTCCCAAAAATGTTGTACAGTAGATATCACCGTAACCAACTAAAACATTTTATCATATCATATAATATCATTTCTAACATTAACATAGATTTATGCTATCTTTCATTTTTTATTTTAAGCAAATCAATTGCAATCATATTTGGTTGATTAACAGGATGTATTTGACGACTAGCATATTCTTTCTTTTT
Organism: Wuchereria bancrofti; assembly: GCA_005281725.1. Lineage (NCBI taxonomy): Eukaryota > Metazoa > Nematoda > Chromadorea > Rhabditida > Onchocercidae > Wuchereria > Wuchereria bancrofti. Next base: position 9,137,162 of record SSBO01000012.1, on the reverse strand, counting down.
CCAAAAAAAAAAAAGAATCATTGGATGGTTTCGTTTCTTTACAAGAAACATGATACTAGTAAAAGATATTTCATACGAAATAGTTGTGCAATCTTGAATAATTTTGATTTTAACAAAATTATCATAAACTTAAGACTTAATCTTTCATTCGTTTAAGACAAAATGAAGGAAATCGTGTATATTTTAGTACTTTCTCTTTCATTCAACAATTTAGTGAAGTGATATAATAGTCAGCTATGTTAAACGCAATGTTATTTTTCAAAATTAGCTTTATTATTATTCGTTTTATTTACAAAGACTTTCAAATTAATAGCTAAAAATTAAAATTGAAAAAAAAATTCAAACCAGTAGACATTGTGACCAACAAGAAATAAACACAATCCCAATAAGTTATACGATGTGTATTGGCAAAATTTTTGAATGGATCACCACTGTTTTCAAGCTGAATTATATATATGAAAGTATATTATAATAATTTAAAACTGCAAAAAAGAAAAAAATCATCATATTTTGTTAATTAACAATAAATTCGAATCGAATTACCAATAGTGTAAAAGAGTTTGAATATGAATTAAGCTTTAAATGTTTTTCAAAAATAATAATTTGCTTACAACATGAACAAATCCAGCTCCTGTTAAGCAAACAGATATAAAAATTGAAAGAAGTTGAGTGAGACGTATTGATGATGATGTTTTTAATACATTCAGGTATTGTAAAATATCTGGTACAGTCATTAATCGCAATGCACGCAAAAAACGTAAACCTGAAATCAAAAGATTTCTCTTTTGAAAGAAAAAAAAGACCATCCGAAAATTTTGAACTTTCATTTAATTCATATCAGATTTTATTACCTTTTTCATTTTTTTTAAATTTAGTAGAAAAAATTTTACCTAGCCAATTTCTTTCCAAATATATAGCAACAAAGCTAGGTGGTATTGTGAAATAATCAATGAAACTATAAACTTCCAATAAAAACCATACTTTGTCAGAAGCAGCAATAAACTATAAAAAAAATCCATAATATTAAGCTTAAAAATGATATACATTTATAATTTGCAATAAAAGTTTGTTTCGTCCTAATTGGTACAGTTAACCAACCTAATTATATATTGTCTTTGGCTATATTATTCTGCTTCAAATTATGCAAAATTAATTCCAATCAAACAAAAGAAAAAAAAATAGAATAAATGATAAGATAGAAAAAAATATAAAGAGAAACAAACTCTTATAAAAAAATAAATGAGGAAGAAAATATTGAAGCCGAGATCGATCTGTTGTGATGGACTGTCGGACCATGATACACATGTTTCTACTTGGAAATTTGGACTGAAATTTTGATGAATTTATTAAAATTTAAATAACAATAATAATAACTAATAATAATACCTAAATCCGTCATTTAAGTATAACAAAAAAAAAGCACAACAGAAGTATCCATCATTACCTATTCGTTTGATAAATAAAATGATATATTTTGAGATATTAAATTTCGAAGTACTGCAAATCTAAAATTTTTATGTTATTCGAGATTATTCAGGGAAAGACAAATACGGTAGGAAGTAAAGTAAGTGATTCGTCAAAACGAGGTTAAAATTTTATGCTTAAAAAAATGCACAACTTTTTAATTCATCAATGAAGATTGTGAAGTTTATCAAATAAATGCACTCGTTCGAGGTAATATTTATCAGTAACACTTAATTAAAAAATATATGCAGTAAAGAGAGGAAGAAATTAGTTGATAAATGCTATTAATTTTAACATATTTTTTAACAAAAAAAATTTTGGTAAAATCAGAATTCATTAATGCATTTTGTATTTAACTGATTATAGGTGATAAATAAAAGGAAAAAAAACAATGTATTTGTTGGATAAATTATGCAATAACTTTTCGTTTTCATTCATTATATAGCTATAAATCTCATATTCTTTCGTTAAAATGTTAGCAAAAATGATCAAAAATAGTCAGAACATAAATTTGTCTGATGTTTATTTTGTAAATCAATTAACAAATAATATTGAAATGATATTAATAAAATCCCTTCATTTCGCTTCTTTTTCCCTAAAATTTAATAACATTTCTTTTAAAGAAATTTTCGCAAATATATATATTTTAAAAATTACATCGATAATTGAAATATTTTAAGAGTTCAAAAAATTACTTCTATAATATAATTTTGTCTTTTTTCTTGTAAATTCATTCATAATGAATTTATCAATTCAATCTTAATGATATAAATAATCATTGTAGTTGAAAGATTTATGTTTAAAAACAATTAAATTGAAAAATGTATTGCATATAGTTTCATTATGTTTAACATAAATTGTATCGTTTAATTCTTCCCATTTCATCAATGTCTTTTTTTTTTAATTCAAAAATACCATAAATAAACGAGCTAAAACTATTAAAAGTATTCAACGAGTCCTTTTTTTAACTTATTTCTCCTTTTGTCCTTAAATATAAGAAAGAAAGAAAAAAACATTTCTTTTTGCAAAATTCAATGAAAAATTTTTTTTCATGCTATTATGCTGAGAAAAAAATTAAATTGCTTTAAACTCTTTTATTTATTTGATGTATGTTTGTTTCTCTCCTCTCTCTCTTATTTTTATTTTACTTAAAATAAATGAAATGATTATTACAAATAATGTTNATTCAATGAAAAATTTTTTTTCATGCTATTATGCTGAGAAAAAAATTAAATTGCTTTAAACTCTTTTATTTATTTGATGTATGTTTGTTTCTCTCCTCTCTCTCTTATTTTTATTTTACTTAAAATAAATGAAATGATTATTACAAATAATGTTTAGTAATTTGTTATTAATCATTAATAATGGAATGAATTTTTTTTTAAATAACAACATAAATAAAAATATGTTAAATATACTTAAAATGAAAAAAATACAGGACAAAACTTTCGATGAATTATGTATTGATTTTGACAAAACTTTAACAAAATGTAATTTTTCATTTTGTCTTAAAATTGATAATATATTAAGCTTAAAAATCAATATGTAGAAAAAGGACACAAAACAAAATAACTTAAATATGGTAGCAATTATAAGTGAATAAATGGTTGTGTTATGCAATAATAGCAATTGCAACAAGAAGAATTCATACTTCCTACGAATATTTCAATAGAACACATTCAATTTGACAAATTCTTATTATTTCCAAGAAAATTTTGCTTCACAAAAAGAAAAAAAGAAGGAAGAAAAAAAAGAAAAATGGAAAGAAAAAATGAACGAAAAGAAATAAGCAAAATGAAATAAAATGATGAATAATAACTAAATTGTGTATAATAACTAAAAGAATTTCATTTTCGTCCTAAATTTTTGCTACAATTTTATTATACATTCATTCTTTTTAAATATATATATATATATAAGCATCGAATAAATGTATCGTTTTAAAAAATTTTATAGTTTTATTGGTTTTTTTTTCCCTTTTTTATTTTTTTTTTCGTTTTGAAATGATAATAGTGTGATAGCTGTTAAATTATGCTAATTAGAAGCATTCTAAAAATGATAATAATAAAGAAAAATTTTTAATTTATTAATAATTATTTTCATAAATTTTATTATCAAGAAATATAAACATGCTTGGCTTAGAATTTTTTGTTTTTTTTTTCTCGTCTGTAAATGCAACTTATAATTTATCTTTTCAAATAATATTTTAATTATAGAATGAAAATTTCTTACTGTGAGGCATCATAAAAGTAGATAATAAGAGAACCAATAGATAGAACAAATACTAATACGACCAAAATTCGCCCTGTCATACTTTGGCCTGAAATTAATTCACCAGCCCAGTCTTTTGCTTCTGTCATCCAACCAATTTGTACTTCTTCCTGTTTAATTGTTATACCATCTAAGTCACCCTTCAATAATTCATGCTTTCCTTCATCCTATAATGATCATATAATAAGCTAAAATGATAATTACAATAGTAATAAAAAAAACTAAAAAAAAATTTTTTTTAATATTTTATAATAAATTTATACCAATATTTTATAGTAAAACATAAAAAACTTAATATTTTACAGTAAATTAATAATTTCATTTATTTTAAATATCAAATTTTAACTTACTAACATATTTTATCTTTAACATTTTCATTTTTCATTAAATCAATCATGAAATGATTGCGTAATTTAATAAAAAAAGTCAATAAAATAAAACAATAATAATTAATATCAACATAAATATGTTAATAAATAAATTTGAGGAAAAAAGTAAATAAGAAAGGAAAAAGAATGAAAGAAGCAAAATTTTTAAATTTACCTGGTCAAATACAGTATCAACTTCGTCTCGTTCTTGTCGTTGACAAAAAATATGCGCTATAATTCTCCAAATAACAACTAGTAACATTGATACACAAAATGTTACTATACTACAAATATATAAAACATATTATGAAACAAATATATATATTATGTAAAACACTACTTCTTTCTTTCTTTTTTTTGAATCAGTTATAAGTAATTCAAAAATAAGAAAAAAAATTAATTAAAATTTTTTCGTTTTCTTTTTTTCACTTTTTTTCGTAATAAATTGATGCATTTAATAAACGAACAAGGAAAAAAAAAGAAATTAATGAACCAACTTTTAGGTATCGCTGTTTAATTAAAGCATTAGAATTTTTCGATAATTTAAATTAAATTAATTACTATTATTGTTGTATAGCTTGTTAAATTATTTGTGCAAAACAAATTTTGCATATTTTAATAATATACAATCAAATTTTTTTATTAATTTCTTTTAGAAGTATAACGCTTAGCTTTAAACTACTTTTAAAAAATATGCAAAAAGTTTTAATAATGATAAGATTTTTCATTATGAATAAGAAATTTTATCACCTTCATTATGCATTCATTTTCATGCAAAATAAATGAATTCTTAATATATTTATAACACACATTGTTATCACAAAGTTTGCAATTTTATTTTCAAAACAAAATAATAAAAAATTTGAACTGTAAATATCATGATTATTTTTAAAACAACAAAAATAAGCTGACTTTTAACCTACTGTACTCATTTGCTATCAATTATTATATGCTGAAAAATTATTTTAAATATTAATATAATGTAAAATATGCGGCCAAATGAACACAAGAAATTTATAATCATAATGATAGATATATTTATTTTGTATGCAATGTTTTCAATGAAGGAATTATGATTAAGAAAAACGAAATCTATTGTGATCGATAGTAAATTGAATAAATTAATGAAAAAAGAAAAAATTAGATAAGTGAGAAATGAATTATCATTTTTGTGAACAACAGTGATATGGTTCTGCAGATATTATCTTGTTATCATCTTAATTGCTAATCATATAATTGCTTTACATTACACATTAAAGTTATTACATACAAACATGCATACTATCTTTTTTTGCTTGTTTATTTAAAACTGCATACGGAATTTTAAATTTATCAAATTATCTTTTAAAAGAAAAATAAATAAAACAGAACGTTTCATGAAAGGTAACAATTTTTCTTTATTGTTATTGGAATTCATTTAATAATTCAATTTGAATAACACAGTTACAGCATATATTAGCGCTTATCATTCACTCATTTACTGCATAAAATCAAATACTATAAATCATATTATCAAGAACCTATAATTAAATCATCGTTCTCATAATTCTTTCCATTTTTCTTTTTTCTCATTACTTCTATTAAACAAAAAATCATTAGATCTTCAGATAATCCTAGTTATCAACAAAATTATGATGATAATAAGAGATGATGAAATGATATTCAATAGATAATTCAACTTTCCAAAATTTTTCAATCAATTTGCAAATTACTTTATTATATAACTGTAAAAATCAAGAAAAAATTGCAAAAAAAAGTTAGAAGATAAAAGAATGAAAGTGTAAATAAATGAAATAACCTTGATAGTAGAAAGCACCAATATTTCCGTTCATCTAGGCACTTTCGTTCATCATCAGTCATTTCTTGAAAGGCACGAGACATATTACAATGCATTGGATAACCATAAGGAGCTGGCGGGAATCCTTTCGATCCACCAGATCCAGGATGGTATACATCGCTCATCCTTCGATGTATTTATCATTATTTATCAATAATTAATAATAATAATCAACAAAATAACGCTGCAAACAAATAAACAAGATACAGGGCTTATATCTATCTATATATATATATATACTTGTATATAAAAATACTGCTTGCCTCCTAAGTGCCGTTAGTAGTAGTCCTTGTAGCTCTGAAGTCTAGGCAAAAGAAAGCTAAGCAAGCTTACACTTTATTAGTCTCTGCATGCTAGCCTTGTCTATCCTTCAAACTACCCATCCACCTAACTTCATCTAACAAAGCTACTACCATCATCCGAATCAATTGCTATTCCGCCTATTTCATTTCATTCAATATAACTTCTCAATCAATATAACCAAGCTAGGCTTTTCCGATCCTCAAAACCATCCACTTATCATCTTACCATCCCCTTGCTTTTCGTTTTTAAGTCACATTTATTGTTTGCATACATCATCCCTTTATTCTCATATTTATGCTTACTATATTATATCATATATAAATCTGTGAGCAACTACAACTAAATACGATTCCATTGATTGTAAACTAAAATTATTTGGTAACTACTACTGTTTGTTAACAACAATAATGTCATTGAATGTTTCATAGATGTGTTTACCAAAAATATTTTTAAATCAACTTGACTTTAGAATGGTAGTCATTGAAGCTCGATTAATTAAACTGGAATGTAAGTGTTGAATTATCCAAGTAGTACTATTACTAATCATGCTCATTTATTCGTTCAACTGAAAATAATCCCAAGTATAGCAAAAAATTGAAAACAAAGCAACAGCTATTCCAGCTGATATCATCTGGCCTTCCACATATCAATGACTGCTGCCTGAAAATCACATCAACAATTCTTGATACAAATAAAAAAGCAATACAAACGCTGTTAATACAATAACAGAACCGCGATTTACAATCGTAATTAAATTCGAGTTTGAAATGATTAAATAAAGAGAGAGGTAAAATATATAACCAATAATAAAAATGCTTGAAATAAAACAATTAAAAAGAAAGTGCAACATACTGCGATAAACTGAATATATTTCAATACAATTCAGAAGTCAGATTTTCATAAGATCTACAAAGAACTTCATATAACACAATCATAATTTGCAAGAATGGAATTTCGCATACAACTGCGACCTGAGCAATTTTTATAACTAAAAAAGGTTTAAGGATTGCAAACTGCATGCCCTTTGTACACAAAAATAATTTACAGATGTATTATTATCAAGATCGACACTCTATGACGACACATATCTGGGTGATTGATTCTAGTAACAGTATATATCACAACTGCTGCAGACCCGTTTATAATTTCTCACCTTCATCATTATCCAGTTTTATCAATGAAGAGAATATTTGCTGCCAAAATTATGCACAGTCAAGACCTTGAATATGTTAGAAAATTGAAAAGAAAACTTGAAAATTAATTTAATATCAAAGAAATGCCTTTAACACTAAAGATTAAAATTCAACCAAATCGAAGTTTTTTGTAAGGAACTTGTGTCGTTTGTGCTGGTGCTGCTCGCTGCTGTGGATTACGATGACTACCTGCACTTGCACCAATAACAGTTACTGGACGCAAAGGCCGCTCTTGCAACCACCGCACTTGAGTTGCAGGTCCATAACCCTGGAACAAATGTTCCCATTGTTGCATGGTACATATTACGATGGCATGTATCATGTAACTTTGTGGATATTCATAAGAATTAAAAAAACTAAATTAAGGTAGTCTGAACTTCTGTTGCAGTATTAGAAGAAAAAGTTTACTACCTTCTCATTACGTGCTGCAATTCGAAATAAAATTGCTGGCTTGGAAGACTTATCGATATGCGCAGCATGCAGATTGGCTAACGACACAACACAAAACGGATCGGAACCAACATAAACGCGAACAAATGAAAGATGAGTTTCACGACCATGAGTGTTGCGAACAGCTAGATATACACTATACTCTGTCACCTTGCCTGAAAAACAACTGTTTACATGTTATTGGACAAAACCATCAGTTTACAATAGTTGACTTCAAAATGAACGAATAATGGAATAAATTTGGCAAAGAAGTTCGAGATTGCTGTGGGCTAACGCTAGTACTTCAAATAAAACTAAACAAATATGGAATAAGAAATTTCTTCCCATCCTATTAATAAACATGAAAATTTACCAATAGAGCTCTGAGGTGGATCCCACGTTAGATGTGCTCCTTCCGAACTTTTTGTTACCTTGATATTGGAAGGAGCGCCAGGATAACCAGGAAGACAGTTTTTGAAAGCAGTTACCTGAAAAACATACGTGTTAAACTAGAAAAGTGGCTTTTTAACTTTTAGAAGTTAAAACTACTACAATTTGTCATTTAAAAATAAACTGAATAATCACTGAAATAAAAAAATTAACCAAAAATGAGAACAGCAAATCTTACATAACAGTTTACCTCCGACCAATTGCCTCGACCGCAAGCATTTATGCCAGCAACACGAAAGTGGTAAGCGGTTCCAGCTTCAAGTTCAGCTTTTCTCAAATAACTTGCCTGAACTCCAAGCTCATATTCATTCCAGAATGATTTCACGAATTATGAAAGGAATTACACCCATGCGATGAATGAAATGCGAAAAAGCACGAAATGAACTGGACATAAAATGTGAACTGAGGTTTAAGACCCCCAAAATATATATCTTCATTAAACGATATTTCTCATCATCCATAACTTATGAAACAAAACTACATCACTGTAAAAAAAAAGATGAAGAATACCCCGAAAGCATCTTCCATGTCTGCAGAACATGGCAAGAAATAGTGTGTTACAAGATGGCTTGTCCCTTTAATGATTCCAACGTTGTACCACTCTGGTTCTGCCTTTAACTAAAAATAAAAATAAAAAAAAAACCAGTAACCATCACGAAAAAAAAAGACTTCTATATATACAGAAATCCATCACCACGTCCGGCTTTCAACGTCGAACGCTGCATTCAGTAAGACTTAGAAAAAATTAAAACTGAAAATTCGGAAGCTGAAAGTTGCCTCTGGAGAAGTACGATGATAAGATCGACTGGACTGTGTAGTACCAGATTCCACTTTCAGAACTGTAAAAGATGGACATTTTTTCATGGCAGCTGCATTTGGAACCTCCTCAACTGCTTCGTTGTCAGTGTTCACAGTTATTCCCAAATCAGTAGATATTTCAGTATCCATACCAGATGTTGCTGTTATAGATTGGCTCACACTCGGTGAATCCACTAAATTCGAAGTTTTTATCGGTATCGACTTTAAAGGCTCCGATTCCTTAATATCTGGTGAGTGTTCTTCGCTGCTGGTGGTAACTATTTGCAGCTTTTCGCTATCACGTGATGAATCTAAATCGCCGCTTTGTTCTATTTTATCGAGAGGAATATCGTTTTTAGTTTCCTTATCTCCACTAACACCTTCAACTTTTACTTTCTTGATAACAGGCATAACATCCCCTTCAACGTTGTCTTTATCCCTACTATCAGTTTCTTCTTCTTTACATTCAACCACTGCTGCAATTTCACTTTTGTCTGAAACAATTTTGTAAATAATTTTCACAACAAAACTGATTAGTTCGAAATACAAAACCGAAGAGTTGTTTTTTTTTCTTTTACAGTAGTAAAATGAAATAATGCCGAACTGCTCTGCTGTACGGAATGCAAAAACAGAACGAGAAGCATAATTTCAAAGGAAATATTGGTTTATGAAAGCAATCGCTACCACGTTCATTACTGCCAGCACTGCTTGCCGAATTTGCTTCATTCTCATTCTTTACATCCTTTTCCATGGGAGATTTTTCCGGAGTAACGTCAGCTGAGGACAATTCAAGTTGAGTATCAGTAGGAGGTAAAGTAGCTATTGTTATTACACTTGTTTTTGGTCGCATTATTTTAGATGAAGCTACTGCATCTCCAGATGGTGTACATTGAACCTAAATATATACGAAAATATGGAGATAAATTAGTTTTGAAAACTAACTTTACTACATCCACAATTAAAGTCGCTTCACATTTCGAAAACTTCCTATAACTATGTCCCCAGAAATTATTCCTAGAAGCGTATTCTGGACCTACTTTCTAATTATTTACTGAAATATATGCCGAACGATTGATAAGAACGGATTTATTTCAAAACAACAAACCTTTTTTCAGGTTTCGATACACTATAATGTGACGTGGAATATTTAATAAACATACGTAAATTCCATACCTTAGTAACCGTCTGCATATGAGCAGTACCCAGTGGTGACACATTCGTTTTTTTTGTATCTTGTGTAATAAATCCAGATGAACGATAGGCACCAGTAGCAGTATCAGATGACTGCTTTACATGTTGTTCAGATGCATCAGCATTTTGAATAACACAGGTTTCACTATCTGGAGCCGTTTCATCCAGAAGATTTTGTGGCAAGCCGACCTGAAATAATCATAAATAAGAAACAAGAAATTCATATAAACCAAGCGTCATTTTCGTCCAGATTAGAAAGACTCCCAATACATTACAGAGAGCAAGATGACAACCTGAAGTCGACAAAAAGTCACTTCCTTACAACGTTCTTAATGGAGTGATAAATTTGTTACGAACATCAACATTTGGCATCACTGGAGTGGTATATGTTGTTCCTTGTGTGGAAATCGATGGTGCATGTTCCGTAGCAATTGCCGCCGGTTCTGCACTGCTGTTTCCAGACTGAACAACGTGTGCTGACACAGATTCAACAACCGCCAGTTGCGGACTGTCTCCAGTACTAACATTTGAGGCAGATACAGTGGGACAATTCGTCTGCTGCAGGAATAATAATTTATGTGGTGCGGTATAGCCAGCTCCAGGTGCCTTAGTCACTAGAATCGCTTTTGCAGCTGGATGTTTGACAATAGCCGCCTAAAATTATGGTACATACTACTTGAAATGCAGAAAAGATGGCGACACTGTGCTGCAGTAATTTTTATCCGAATCGGCAACTGCCTCATGCAACATGCTCAAAAAAGTGACTCCACGTAACACGATCAAGATAAGCCGCTAATACTACTAATCGTTATTTCATTTCGAAAAGCCGACATCGTTGTGTTTGCCATCACAGTTGAGACATCATTTCCTAAAGCAGCACTAGCACAAAGTCAAATTGATCGCGAAAACGTATGAATCGACTTCGACTTGCACATCACGTGCTTCTCAGTATACTATACCTAGTTAGTAGTGAGTAAATGAAAAATAATTCATCGAATATATGCAGAGAGCATAAGCTGGAAAAAGTAAAATGGTTATTCCAAGAAGAACCATATTCGAAAGAAGTCAGTGTGCAGTACGGTAAAAAACCCGAAACTTAATCACTAGTGCAGTGTTACGAAAGCACAGATCGAAATCATTAGCAAGGAAAACGAGAGGATAAGGAAGTATCTAGCCTAAGCTGTTACGAAAGAAGAATATAGAAATTCGGGAAGTTGACTCAGTATGATAACTCGTGTATGTGATGTCTCTCTTACTCCCTTGTTGAAGTACCAAAAAAGGAGACAAAACTTCCGATGCCACAAAACGAATAACATGGCTTAATAAAAGTTAAATGAGGCTAAATACCTCAAATTACAGCAACCAAATAGTAAAAAGAGCAAACTAAGCAAATAACACTTTCACAGATAAAGGATGACACAGATAAAACAAATTTTTTAAGGTGAGAGATGGTTACAAGTCATATAAAATATTCTGAAATGAAACATGAAAAATAGCACTGAAAGGTGAAAAGTACCACATAAAAGCCTTGAAAATATAAAACTGAAAGATTTATACTAATAAAGACGAAAGAATCCGTGAAGTCGTGCATTAACTGCAGAAAACCCAAAAGCAAAGAAGAAAAACTCAGCGACTTCAAAAAAAAAAAAACGAAAAAAAAAATCCAGTTATATGATGCAATTAAAAGCTTTTCATTTTTTTAGAACGCCTTTTCTTCGTTTTTCTTTAGGAGAGAGTAAGTCAAAATCATATGCATGCGGATGCAGAAATGGAACGTATCAATTTATAACCTTACGGAAAAAAAATGAACAATGAACAGAAAGTACAGGAACAAACAACAAATTCACCTGATTTGCAGTGGTGAACCTTGGCGCAGGTAAAACGCGCAGAAAATGCCCGCGAGGACCTTGGCCCATAATAGCTGCTGCACCACCAGGTGCACTTCTGACTACTTTCATTACTTGCGGTCCACTAGCTGCAGCACTCCGAATTGCGATTACTTTCCCTGCCAACGGTTTTCCTGTCGCTGCCAAACGAAAACTAGATGCTGATCTGATAACTAAAAAATTTGCGCTTATTTTAGCAATATGAAGTCTGAACTTTCCAATTCTCTTCGAATTCATTGGAACTTCCCTTGTCTCTTTTTCGACTAAGACCTTTAGGGTTACTTGTAAGAGTTTGATTTTTTTTTTCGTAGTGATTTCTTCACTTAGCGCGGGATTCAAATAAATTAAACTGATCTACATAAATATACTAAAGTTTAATTTAAAATACTATGAACATTGATATTTTGAAATCTATCATTTGTAAAACTCCACAGTCGAAATAACATGACAGTATTATTTATTTTCTTAAAACTGAACAATTGAGTATCAAAACTTCAGGAAGTGAAATTCGACTGTACTTTGGCCTAATTAAATATAAAACTAACTGTCATCAGGTTTTGTCTCAAATTTACGTAACTGCAAAAAGTATGCTTCAGCTGTAGGTACAGCATTCCAACATACTTCCAAACCCGATACTGTAGCACGAATAAGCTGCACACGTCCAGGTGCGTCAGGTTTGTCTGTTTCCAGATACCACATATCTTTACAACAAACCTAAAATATCTTGCAGCAAATTTCAAAGGAAAGCGATAAACCACTGCCATGAAGCCGATACTTGCAGCGAATCCTCCGAGAGCAGATATACTGGAATATTTGTCAAAGACTTGTTATAATGAAATAAAGATTTCTTGGGATCTCGAATCTCCGTTACCAATAAAGATAATACCTGATTATTCCAGGCTTTACGATAACCATCTCTTCCAGACCAAACATACAAACGTTTATTAATAACAACTGCACTGTGTCCTGCTCGAGCTCTGGGTACCGCGGCTAAATTTATCAATTCCTACATCAATTATAGCGTTTCACTGTAACATCATAGTGATATTGATACGCTAAAAAGCAAAGATTTGGCATTGCCACCTAATTTTATTGCGGAATATAGCTCTGAAATGATTCTAAACATCAGAAACATCACTTATGAATTGTCACTTACATTCAAGAAGTTCTAACGACAGATCTTCCCAGCACATTGTATGTAAGTTCAAGGAAGCGAGTGTGTTTGTGCATTTCCATTCTTTTTCGACCTGCTGTAGTTTCGTGTCGGGAGTTAAAAGAGGCACCCATCCGCCGAACACTATCATTCTGAATATAGAATTACAATAATACGATTTAGACAAATATTTTACTAATAAATTCTACCCTTGATGATTATCGAGTTTGTTCAGGTTGGCTTATGCAAATACGTCAGTTCACCGTTTAGAATTAATCTATTTAATCCTTTTTTCCCTTTGATTAATGGCTGAAGAGAATTGGAGGGTCGGACTCATCAAATTACTGTTATATTAATCTTGAAGTAATTAAATTCCGTTCCTCAATATATTTAATTGAGATTCTAGGAGATATTTGTTCCAAATTTGACAAAAGCACCTTTCAGCAATGATATTAGCAGAATGAAGCGAACGTGGTAGGGGTGGAATCCCACCAACTTCAGGCTTCGTCCATGTCATTGAGATAAGATCTAAAAACCACAAATCACCAAGACGACAGCCATTCATGCCACCAAAGATTATCATTTGTCGATTTTCACCATTATTTTCTACTATGACTGCAGAATGTGACTCACGTGGAGGCGGAGGAGACCCATATGTCTACAATAAAGGAGATGATAAATTAATGGGAGATGACTGTATAAGACAGCAAAAGTTATCTTGTCATTTGTGTATGCGGATGTTCTCAACCATTCTCTTTCGTTTAAGAGAATGGTTGAGAAAATTGTTCTATTTTATTGGCATTACTTAAAGTGCTAATTGGTTGACATTTCAAAGTTTCAAGAGCCATTTAAATGGATCAAGAAAGAATTCAAATTACATAGTGCAGTAAACTTATACAAGTTAATGTAGAAGACATGTTATTGTGATAATCTGTAGTTTTTGACATTTATTTGAGATTCAATTTCATTCAATAAAAAAAAAATTGCTGATTCGAACTTGGAAATTTACAACTAACATCAGGAGATTCCCACTGCAGATTATTTGCTTTATTGAGGTCCAAAACATACAAATCATTCAAGTAGCGTGGAACATTATTTTTCGGATCGTCACTAGCGTTAGCCAAACCGCCAAATATATAACAAACCTAAAGCCGAAAGAAAAACAAAACTACATCTTCTCGCCACATATAAAACTACGATCACCTATAATTTCCACTTCAAGTAAACTCCACCTGATTTGAAGCAAGCGTGAAAGAATGACCCAAACGAGCACACGGAGCAGGTTGTCCAGTTTTTGGTGGCCGCGGTCGTAAGCGTTTCCACTCCCATTTACTAGCTTGAAGTTCATAAAGGTCTGCGGAATATCTAAAATTAAATTGGTATTCTGAAGCAACTATGAAAAAATGCTTGATACATTGCACTTCCACACCTTACTCCACACGCAAAGAACCTGGTTAAGAAACATCTGCTTAGTGAAAGCTTAAAACACAAACCTTCCATATTCAACCATACCGCCAAACAGGTAAATTTTAGTACCATCACAAATAATGCCATAGGCTGCACATCCAGCTGGTACTTCACCTTTGACAGCCGGAACAAACCACTGATTTGTTGCTGTAAGTGAAGGAAAAAGAGATTGTTTTGATTCAACAGTTTCGCATAATTATAAAGTACGTATCCCTTCAGACACACATCGATGATCAAGCACAAAAGAATGTTATTGATAAAACACAAAGCACAAAGAAAAGTATACATATTATTAAAGACTTGTCATGCTCAATTATAATAGCTTTGTTAGTCGCAAGAAAACCAACATATCCATTACCAACATACATAATACCCACATAAAAGCGGCTTTCAGGAAGTTTTCCAGAGGAAAAGCCAAAAACAACCTGTATTATACACGTGCAGCTCATCGACGATACCTTCATTGCCTCCACCAAAAACTATCATCAGATCTTTAATCGAAACTGCTCGATGACCGTGGCGCGGTCTAATAAGTGATAGAATTAAAAAAAAAAAAGTGCTTTATGTGAATAATTATATCAAGTAATAAGAAAAAAACTACACCTGAACCAATCCAAACTTTTCTGATTGTCAAAGTGAGTTCAAACGAAGAAGATTCGTTCTACCACCTGAATTTCTCCCATAAATATGGGTAGTTGGAAGCAAGTTTAGTTTTTTTACTTTTTTTAGTGTGATAATCTATAAACTACAACCTTGATTTCAGTGAAACCTACCGTGGGGTAGGGCCCGTTGTGTTTACTACTTTCTTCCATTTTAGTGTTGGTAGTGCATTACTTGACCTTCCGCGCTTTGCTGCATTCATCTCTTTGTTGTACTAAAATTATGTATAAAAGAAATACACTCCTTCAAGAGAGTTTAAAAGTTACAATTTCCTTAATCAAATTTAAACAGCTAAAAATTTTTGTTTTGACCTATACAACAAGTTTGATCGACTTGTCCGCCCTGCCACACAGTATGCTCTCCATTTCATTACTTACTGCTTAAACATCTCATCCAAAATAAACAATTTATTATAATCCGGAATTATGCCAAATTTAAGCCTTATCGTATTCCATTTTCAATAGTTTTAGATGATAATTTTACAATTTTCCACAAAATTTTATTACTGAAAATTGTCGCAGAAAGAAACACAAGACTGTGAAATATATGTAGAAAACGTATTACAGCAGGAGAATTGTTCAAATATATAAAAGCAGTAAAGAAAAAGTTGGTTAATGTCAAGTTATACTAAATCAAGCTAAAATTGTATGGGTCGAAACAAGAACTTTTAATTTTAAGCCATGATAAAACGGGAAACTAACCACGATGAAACGAGCTTTTTCCTTTTCTAGGCTCTTAAAACCTTGATGCTGAGGAAATGAATAATAATTATGAACAATTCTGTGAGAAAAAAGTAATGTTCTATTTCGATAATAATGGAAATGGTATTTGATAAATGCTGACAAAAGTCATTTTACAAATCAATATTTCTCCCTTTTCTCTTTTTCTTTCATTTTTCAATGCAAATGCTTCTTCAAAGAGACCAATTCCACTACATCCTATCATAAAAATAATATCTCAAAAATGTTAATGCCATATAATTATGCGTATAAAAATTGACGAAAGTAAAGAAGGAAATAGAAAAAATAAAAAAACGGAAGTGAAAATGAAATCAATGAACATAAAAGTATACCTGATTAATGATTTATGACAAAAATTCAGAGATATTCAGAAATTTGGAATTCAGGTGTAGAGATGAACAGAATCCGACCACCGATAAATGGAACAGCTCGAAAAAATGAGGGCCAAATAGGCCCCTTACCCAGTTGTCCGATCACGCGTAACTAACACCCACGCAATCCGAACCGCAAATTTCCTTGTTACAATCATTTCCGGCTGCTCGTCGAGCACATCCTATTTCTTCCATTCTTTCTCGTCTGGTTGAGAAGACTGAATACTGTCATCTAATTGGTTTTACCTGCGGAGATCCCTGTTTGGTCAGAAATGAGAGTAAGATGTACTGAGACATATGATAGGATGAAGTAATAATTTACGGTTCAGGTTTAAATTATCCGGTGATAGGTGCGATGTTCCGGTCGGTATCACTTATTATAATTTTCTCACCTTATTCGCTATGCGGAGATGTGATGAACAGGAAAATAAATTTGACAAGATGCATCATTTACAAGGTATGGGAATACTCATATGGTTTCTAGAATTCTGGAAGGCTTATAGTGATGGTAGAACTGGTCCATCTGTTATGCTTCATTGATTTACGGTTGAGTTTCAAACACATTTTCTTGTGAATTGTGATTCTTTTAGGAGGAAATCACGATTAGTAAATGGCAAAAAACCTCGAAAACACAAGTTATCGGAAGCTGGATGTTGATGCTTTCGATCCAGAAAAATTTGTGGATTGTGAAGATGCGGAAACTCCCGGAATTGGGCCAGATGAACGACTTGTTAATCAGTTACTGCAGTCGGCTAAATTGCAAGAAGCATTGAAAGCGTCATTATCAAACCCACCATTAAAGTGTAAAAACCAGGTTTACTTTAAATTTTTTTTTTCTGTTAGTAAATTTTTTTTTTTGATTAACAATTTTATCTGGAGAAGAGAACGAAATGAGGAAAGAAACAAGACAGAGTATTTAATACCATGAGTTGTTTATGTATGCACTGCAGTGCATACAGAAGTAAGAGTTTGTTACATAGTTTAGTTACGTAATTCCTGGATCCTGCGAAATCCTTACACTTCAAATCTTCTCCTGAAAGGATTGAAACAATGTTTCCAATCCTTTCAAAACAATGTTCCCTTCACTGGTTTGTCTCAAATTTTCACGTGGGGCAGCAGGGGAGGGCGGTTAAAGAAAGTAGCAGTCAATCGGAAATTTTGTCACAAAATTAGACTACAGTAGATTTAATAGAACTGATTTTGGTTTCATAGTTTTTTTTTGTTTGGGGATGTGCCATATCTCAAATATTTCAGCAAATTTATAAATTAACATAAATGATTGTAGGCGATAAAAGATCGTTCAACCGCTCTAGTAACAAAAGTTTTGATGAATGTGAAGATTGCCGATATCGAAAGTGTGGTCAAGAGCTTAACAGATGATGAAGTAAACCTTCTGATGAAGTTCATATATAAGGCGATGGATACTCAGGCTGATAACGCTACTTGTCAGTATCTCTTGTCATGGCATGCTCAGGTAATTTCAAGTCATTTTATGTGTTAATACATCAGGCTTATTTTAACCGTTACGTCTTTGGCAAGCTTCCACTGATATCGCCTTCTTTTAATTAAGTCTTAATTGTTTCGAAAATCTTATATTTTGGATGTTTATTGTTAATATATGCAGTCCTCATCACTGACTTACTATACTTTAGACTCATTTGCTAAACCATATCCACCAGATACTTCAACTTTGAATGCTATGGAGTCGGATAGTTTTGAATAGTTTTGAAATGCGGCAGTTCAAGTAATATTCTCTGTTTTATACCAAGTAGCAGCTGGAAATTGTTGGCATATGTAATGGAATTTCATAATTAATGCTAGAAAATTAAGGACTCTTCGTGGCTTATTAATGTTTCATACTACTTTCATCTTGCATTGAATCATGATAAGTCTACTGTGTTTTAGGTATTAGCTCGTGGCGGATATGGTGCTATAATTCGTGTATTTTGTGATCGACAGAGGTTGTGATTTTTGCTTTTGATATTTATACGTCTTACCTTAGTTCTAAAATTGAATATTTGGGGGATCATTCGCAACTTGGATTGTGGGAAATTGTACCTCATATTAAACTTAAACCCAACTTCTGTTGTAATGTACACCTCCTCACTTTACTCAGGCTGGTTTTTCCTTCGGTCGTGTTTAAGTTTTATGAGCAAAGTTTTGTATCCTTGTGCAGCTGAGATATATTCAAACATTCAGACAAACAGTTAGTTTCGCTATGTGCTATATATGGATACTATCAGTTGTTATAAATGAAGTTGTACTTGAGCAGTAAAATTCTTTACTTTTTATTAGCAGAAGATCCATCTTGAGAAACTTCTATATGAGTAATTTAACATCTGCAAGACCAGAATCAACAGACTGCAGAAAACAGTTTTAACAATTGTGCAGTAAGCCTTTTCCAGAGCAAAAAAAAAAACAATATGGTAATAGTTTGCATTAAGTAATCCATTAGAAGAGTACATATTACAATGAATGAATTGGAGTGAGCATACTGTTAGTACTTCTAAATGCAGGGCTTTTCACATTTTCATATCGGGATCTCATCATAATGGTAAACAAAGCACGATACTATTTACAAAGCGCCCTGGTGCACTATACAGAATATGCAAATGTCTCATAATTTACCGCGGAGTTCACATGTGAGTTACATCATTCCTCATTCAAGATGTCAGTTAAAGGTATATGGCTTTACTATAGTCCTCGGGAACAAACAGCAGGAAGTGAGGAAAAAGTTGAGAACTATTTCTAGTAGACAAATGAGTCGAATTTGTTTAGCAGCTGGGTCAATAGACCTATATGTTATGTAGATAAAGTATTGTGGGAACATACTCTATGAATGATTGAAAGTCCATGTCATTCAGGTTAAATTAAATGCAATCACCATTATATGGCATGAGAGAGTTGCATTCTGGAACGGAACCCTGATTGATATTCTGGAACAACTACCGTATTCATAAACACTTCATATCCGATTTCCCTAGGGAATATTTTTTTTAAGAAATTTGTGCATTAGAAAAAAGAATTAAACGATATTTTTCCCTGTTTTTAAGGTCAGGGAATATATACGTCTGCATTGGACTGTCATTCTCTCTTTGCGCGTAGCTTTACTCAGTGAAAGAGGAAGCAGGTACTCAGTGAAATTCAACAGAATATACACTATAACGGTTAATAACATGCACACTGAATAATGACTTATGCTGCTACCAATATCCATCCAACTCCCTTCATCCACTAATCGAAAGAAGAAGACCTGAAATTAACACCCATAATATTGCAAATCGATCTTATATGAAGAACTTCTATAATTGGAGCATTACGATCTATTAAACTATAAAATGAGAGTTAATAACTTATTTTACGAAAATGATTGATGACATCAAGACAAACTAAAATTAAATCTGCAAAAAATTACCAAAGCCATTGTATCGGAAATGATTAACAGTATCATCGATAACTTCGCTATTAAGATCTTTTTTAATCGAACAATAATGGCATATGTAAAAGTAACGCCCAAAAGTGGTAACAATATTTTGAAAATTAGCATAGCTGTCATCGTAAACGGAGAAAATACAGATATGAAACATCGTAAGAATGATGGATTAAAACTGTTTAATGAGGCAATATTACCCGTACCGAAAAAAGCCGCTTCGATTAGGATAACCAAGATTAAACCTTGCAGCCATTCACTAAAATTCGTATCACTAACACCTGAAATGAATACGAAACCAGTGGACTGAGAAAACTTGGAAAGCATCAGAATTTCATTAACAGAGATAAGCCGAGACTTCTTGTTATATTTCAAAGTATTCCAATTGCAACATTTAGTTAAATTCAAGTCCGCAAACGACTGACCTGCTAATAGCTTCGTTTCATTATCTCGTTCTGGTAATGGGATAGTTAGAAATTCACCATCATTCATGTGTCCAAATTCCAAGCGTACATATGTGATGAGAAGAATGAATAGAAGCAACACAAATGATGATTCATATGATAAACTTAACAAAGCGTATGGTAGCATAAGTGATGAGAACCAGCAGATAAGGCGAATGATAATTGATCGAGGTGAAAACAATGGTAAGACTGCCGCTGTAGGAATTGAAAGCCAACAAATTAAGCGTAATAGCATTAATAACAACTAAAAAATGCACCTTATTACAATAAATCATTTATATTTGCAAGTTTTTGAAGGACAAAATACCTAAAAACAACCTTGTAATCTCTGAAAGTATCCACAAGAATTACGACGACTGCAGCAAGAAGATGTAAAGCTGAGTGGCATCGAAACAACGCTTTTGTTGATGACAGCACCGGAGAAGTAGAAATCCAGAAAATCAACAGGGAGGTAAAAAAAGATGATAAGGCACAAACTGTGGGAAGTGGAGTTTGTCCAACCACCGGAAACTGAGGATATATAGCAATAGCCAAACAACATATCAACCAGATTCGTTTCCTAAACAGAAACATTCACGGAATAGACGAATTAAAATTTCATCAGCAAACATTTCAAACTGTAAATGCAATCAGCAAAATAACATCATTATGTAGTGCTAAATTAATAATGACACCTTCCTTCACATAATAAAATCCGTAAAGTATTAAAAATTCCAACACTAGATTCACTGAAACTGAAAAAACTTTACAAGAATTACGACGACTGCAGCAAGTTTTCTACACAATTTTGAATACCAAAGTAATACACACCATTTTTAAATACCTACCACTTGACTACATCGTGATTCTCTCCACGCCTTGATACTGGAATTAAACCAAGGACCAAAAACTCTACCGATAATATTGGACGATAAATGAAAGCGGAAACAACGACCGAAAGAATTACACCTAGAAATACAATTAAATTTCATTTTTTCAATATTCATTGACAAAAGAAACGATCTTACAAATTGCGCATCCGAAATCCAGCTTTTCTACTGACCATATTATAGAGATTATACATCCCAAATTCTGTCCTGATAACTGAAATTATGACATTTACATTTAACTTGAGCCATAATTTAGTCTTTATTTCCAGTTCACGGTTCTAAACAAAAATCCACCTCCATCGCACTAAAACTTACCAATTGAAACAGTTAAAAATAACCAATAAGAGCATAACAAAAGCCATTTTGTTCTTGTTTCTGAACAATGAGTTGAATGCCAACTTATGACAAAATTTTCCAAGTTACAACGAAATAAATCGCCAACTGTATTATAGCAAACGCATGAAAGATATATCGGAAGCGTCAGATATAAAGTATGCATAAATTGCAATCCAAAAAGTAATAACAACGTGAATATGAAGCCAACAGCACTAAACTGCTTTAGGCTTAGAATCAACACATTGTTATTCTTCAAAATTATGGAAGAACGCCTGTAAACAAAAGAAATTTTATCAAAGTTAAACATATTAAAAAGGCTTATGAGGCCAACCATATGCTTTCTGTTTAATCTTTTCGTTGAATGTGTTTCCAATAATTGGTAAATCAATTTATCATAGTTGATGAAGTTATGTTCTTTCAACTTTGATAATATCTTCCAAGATTCAATTTACGAAAAATTTTTACTTCAGTGTGATGAAATAAACGCATAACATCCATGTGATGAATGTTGAAGCAACAGCAAATCCCAACAGCGTTCGGTCGTGACGATGAAAATAAATTAAACCGGTTCGAACAATCGGAATCCACTGCAAGCATACAGCTACAGCTGCTTCAAACCTATACAACAAGGACTTATGTTTAGCCATTAAATAAAACACGTCTTCAGATGGCGCACGACTGTATGCAAAAGTCAGTGTGCACTAACCTAAAAGAGGCTTAAGATGCCAACCACTAACTTCCATTTTATTCATTTGTAGGTTAGACTGTCAATGATTAATCAACAACAATTTTTAATTAAATTGGCCAAGGATTAGGGGACAAAAACCAATGTTCAGTGAAACTAACCTATTTTGTGTCACAAGTCTTTTGATTTCGTTTTCAATAGCGGGCAATATTTTTGGGTGAAGTTCGTCGAAATCACGAAACATGAAGGGCAATGAATGAGCTTTTTTCTCACTCCTTTTCAGAATAAACTGTTCCAGCATCTGGGAAAAATTGTGGTCCCAATATTATGAAAATCATTAATCGAGAGAAAAATTCTTACGATAGAAGAAAGATAGAAAAATTCTTTGAAACGACAATTTTTTTCCACTACTTACATGGAGTTAAAAGGTTTTGTAAACCACAAGGTAAAAGAAGGAGGTACTAATAAAAACATAAAACGATATGTTATTATCACCTACTAAAGCTTGAGGGTCCTAATGCAAGTTTTCTTGTAAAAATAAAGTAGTAGTAGTCAACAGACCTGTTTGAAATTGGCATAAGCCACCTTAAATTTGTATCTTGGCATTGCATCCAAGAGATGCAAAGGTATAATTCCAAAATTATTCATTGGAATTGGACAACCAAGCAAAGCAGACATCAGGGATGACAGATCAATCTTAAATTATGTGTATATATCAAAGCATGATAAGTGCGTCAAGTGATACCTTGAAAAAAAAGTGGAAACGCGAGTAACAAGACCTACTTGACTGATTTCATTCCTCACAATGCTGCCACGTACACCACGACCCCAAACCACTAACGGCGTAATTAATTCGGCTTCTGTACCAGCACCATGTGAACCCCAATCTGTCATTCCGTGATCTGAGGTGAATAAGAAGGCTGTCCTAAAAATCTGTCGGAAAAGATCTAAAAAAAAACACTTGGATAATGCAAAGCAGAAAAACCACTACTAATAACAGCTTCATCACTTATCAGTAATAATGACTGTTATTGTCCCAAGTTATCTACGAAATTTTTTGAACCAAAGAGACGAACCTGTTATCAGCAAAGAAATTGTTCAGTAACTGTACCACTCTTGCAATTCCTGCATCAACAACTGCAATATTATCAATGTACTTATCTGATTGCGGCTTATAACCATGTCCATTTGTGTCCAATCCCAGTAAATGCAGGAAAAATACAAGCCGATTTGAGGCCAAGCGTTTCGCAGTAGTCACATTTGCGCTGTTCAGAAGTTCCTAAACTGAAAGTTTTTATCTTAATACTATTATGGAATGCTCAGGTTTCTCAGCAAAAATTAAAATTTGCAAAACATGCACTACAATAACTCACTTCTATTTCTCTGAATACCCACCGGTCCAGTTGCGCAGCGTCATTCTGCTGGAAATCTTCTAATTTAGAAGAATAAACCATCGCGGTTGCATGGCTGACATCATTTGTGAACATCACGACAATGTCCGGACTACCAAAAGCAAATGCTTCTCGTGACCTGCAATATTGCTAATATCATCATTGTACGTACCATGCGCCTTGGTTCTGGAATTTTAAATCTTATTTGATATTACAGGCATTCCTTATATTTCCTCTACCGATAAACATGTTCAGCACAGAAGTCACCTTAGAAAAGAAACCTGTATAAGTGAAGTTGCTTTATCATTACTTGTCAGTGTTAACATTGCTTTAGAGTTTTACCTATTGATGATGCTGTCAAATGGAACCGGATTATGCTTCCAGCCACGGGCGACAGCACTGACATCTTCGAAAAAGCCAGCAAGCATTGCTACATGTCCAGGACGTGATTCGGTCGGTACATGACTTACACTTACACCCCAGCAACCCTGAAAATGAATAGATTTCATGCAAATTTCTTTTCCATGAATAACCTGAAAGAATTGAAACGCAGTTCCTTCTATCTCTCCTAAGCAAAACTTCTCGATTACAATATGTAAAAATGCCCACAGCAACTTCACCAAATTTGAGTGTATTTACCTTGCCTGAATTAATAATTTCATGTAAGAATGGTGATTTTTCAGGATGACTGAAGAACGCATCTGCTCGCAAACCATCTGAAAACAGTAAAAACATATCTGAATTTAAGAAAGCGCATGTTTTGCAAAGTAAAAAGTGGAACTGATGTTATTGAAAAGATGACAACATAATGAATTGATTACTAGGAAAAATTAGTGAGGAAAAGTGAAACAATGATAAATCCAACAGATAAACAGACCAGCTGAAAAAATGACGAGACGATCAGCTAGGCCCCTTCCACTGGTGATAGGGTAAGGATGAAGGCCCGTAACCAAAGGTGACGAGTAGTATATATCAAATATTGAATATAATAGCACAACATGTATGAATACACCCAATATCGCTATCTTACCATGTATTTGAAGCATATAGTAACCTGAAATTATTCAGTGTTTTTCTTTTTGATTTAACGCAATGTATTCATAAAGAATGGTGTAACGTTCCAAAACCTTTTTTACAATTTATATATACGGCGGGACCATGATTTCGTTCATAGCGATACATTCACTGATAGCTCTCGTAATACACGTAAATCAGAATAAATCACGCACATAAAGTTTGAAACCTTAACAATACCTTTAACAAATATCTTGGAAACTTTGAGTTACAACAACCACAAAATTTGACGAGATATCAATAAGAAACAAGTGTTCCAGAAGTTATTTGTCTGAATCGACCCATTCTTTTATTACATAGATATTTGTCACAGCCATCACACAAATTATATTTCCGATATTTGGCACCAAGAATGACAATCACGAATACCGATACATTCACATACTAAAACAGTGACATCTTTATCTGTCAAGAATCATACCTTCACGTACCAAGATTGGATGATACCAAGAACGACGATACCTTTACGTACTATCAGATAACCCCAGTTTATTTTCCCATGTCATAAATTACTACTAACAAAACCTTCACTTTACCAAAAAATTATTGCGCCCTCTCAATCACTTCTCCCTGTGCTCATTCGGCTTCCTCGCCATGTCTGATAATGTTATATCTCCCAAATTCCATCAATCTCTTTCATCACATTATTCTCTCTACAGTTTTCACTAGTCTACGCTGTCTCTCAAAGAACCACACTACCTCATACACATGTACAGGCAGACTGCCACATATAAATAAATCACCGTGTTACTATGACCGACTGTACTAGAATATTATTCAAGATAACCGGTGAGCGAAACCTGCGGCCAGCCGTTGGAGAGTGATTCCAAAAAGGTCTTACTGGAAATGAATTTGGGGATTGTTAGCTGCTTAGATGTGCGAACAATTTCGGAGTTACAACGTAACCTGAGTTACGTGTGAGAACTTGTTGGTCATGTGATTTTGGTTGCAAATTGAGAATCCTTGAGATTGTAGTCCTTAAGAACATGAAAAAGTCCGGAATGAGCTAATGAATTACTCATTCTTGTTACTGTATTATGCTTTTTAACTGTTTAAGCTAAACGAACCTTTCTAATGCAAAATAAAAGAAAGGGTAGTAATAATAATAAAAAAAGCGTATAATAATATCAATATGAAATATCAACGAATGAACAACATACCACATTTCCGGGCATATAAATGAAGAGTAATTGCAGGATGAACTGAAAGCTATGATAACAATGACACCATCATTGCGGCTAGTACATTTAGCTTACGAACGTGCAAATTGGTGGGCAATCGCCGAAAAAGCTGATTCATTCTCGTAATTTTTCTTCCGGTTTAATGAAAGAACATTTATCCTTTCCATCATGATCAAATCTCTTTTAGTTATCTGTATCCGTCGTGTTATTTGTTAACTTTAATTACGATATATTTCTTAAGATGTAAGAAAGAAATGCATATTATAGCCTGTTTTCTAAAATGAAATAATCTATCCACAAAGTGACATCTATATTTTCTAGTTCCATCCGTATAATTAATAATAATAATAATAATGATAATGATAATAACAATAATAATAATAACAATAACAACAATAATAATTATGACAATAATAATAATAGTAACAATAATAATAATAATAATAATAATAATAATAATAAATTCTATAGTATGTTTTTTCAGCAAAAAAAGAAAGTACTGTACACTGGCTTTCCTCAACTTTATCATACTGCGTTTCCACGAAAATATAATTAAAATCTAAGTCACTACAAGAAAATTTTTTTTTAATTTAATAAAAAAATAGAAATAAAAACTACTCATTACGTTCCTTGCAACATAGGNAATAATAATAATAATAATAATAATAAATTCTATAGTATGTTTTTTCAGCAAAAAAAGAAAGTACTGTACACTGGCTTTCCTCAACTTTATCATACTGCGTTTCCACGAAAATATAATTAAAATCTAAGTCACTACAAGAAAATTTTTTTTTAATTTAATAAAAAAATAGAAATAAAAACTACTCATTACGTTCCTTGCAACATAGGACGATTATCACTTTAATTATGTCGCATTTTCACGAAAATATAAGTTAAGCTTTATGATAAATTTTCAAAATCTTCATAGTGCAAAGGTTATCACAAAAAAAATAAGCCTTAGTTAAGTATGTATCAATCACATCGACGTATTAACTATATTCGTTGCATTCTAATTACCGTTTTGACCCACACCATTCATCACGTGACATATATTCCGAAATCAAATCCCTCATCTCAAATTGCGCTTCGTCCATCCCTTTGCTTGTATACCAGTGCACAAAGGCTTTGCGTCGAAACATCGTTATAAAAAGAGTTTTACGAACATCAAAACTTTATTTTAAAACTTTTTCACATAATCTCAATCAATTCACTGATTAAATGAGGCATCTTTACAACCCATCATGTATGATGAATGAATTAAAAAGAAAAAGCTACCTTCGAATTGCTCCCCAATTCTGACAAACATGTCCTTGATAGCAGTAGTATTACCAAGGAAGGCAGCGCTGATAACGCTCCCATCAGCGCCCAATTTGCAGCTGTCTATCTTGATGTTATTTAGCACCTGTTCAAGGTGTGGCATATTTCGAGCACTTGAAAGATAACTTCGCACTTGCTGGGAAACAAGATTTGTTGACGTTCCGATGATAACTTAAACGATGTTCTTAATTCATATAAATTGATTTACTGACATCCGCCGATATTTGTCCACGAAACATTGCGACAGCACTCATATAATGCTCAGTTGTTGGGTTACAGGCAGTTATTAAATTACGAGCGTCAAATAGCTATAATAAAATTTTTAAGCACTTGAACATTATATGAATTGAAAAGCTATTCATTCTATGACTTACAGTAATTTCTAAGTCATTTCAAATCTTACAACCTTGTAGAAGTGACAGGAAATTGACTCAAATAACTGTCATTCCGAACATTAAAAAAATGATAGTGAAATAAATGCTTCAAGTGCCACACAATTGTAACCACTAAATTAAAGAGTTTCATAGCAAGTGGAAAATTAGAAGATTGAAATTAACTCATATTATGATTTAATCTAATGTTTCTAAAAGCAACCTGTCGGATCATTTGATTGGTTCTCAGGTGAGATCCATATGTACTGTCAATATTAAATAGAACAAAAGTAGATGTTAGGAAGTGAAATTTCGAGAAAGAACCATGCCGACAACTAGTTGGCGCAAATCAGAACCAAATTGTCCAGGAAATCGTACAATCCAGACATAACTACGGATGCTTAAAATAAGTCATTATCCATTATTAAGTTTTATTACAGTTCTTTTTTAAATGCTTAACATCGATGAGATTTGCATTTATCTCAGATTTTTTCCGATTTAATGAAATGACATTTATCCTTTCCATCATAATCAAAACTTTCTTTTATCTATCTCTATACTTTAATTACGACATATTTCTCAGATGTGGGAAAAAAGTTTCATATTAACCTAAATGATTAAGCTGATCATAATTTGGCCATTTAATTCTAAATTCACACAAAGCAATATTGTGAAGTACCTCATTATCGAAGTAAAATGTCACATCCACATTCTTGATAAGTTGTTGTACAGATAACGTTGTATTGTATGCTTGATAACATTGTGACAACACCAAGTGCCTGTGATCCAAATTTAAGACGAGCCCTTAGATGAAATAATTATATTATCAACAAAATCCAATTCAACTTTTATCATCCGTTTCATTTTGTCCTCAAGCAACAAGTGATCAATGCAAAATAGTTGAATAACATACTTCTAGAGACAGAAATGTAGACACGACGAGCTTTGGATACTATTCACACAGTTTGGAGATGATCAAATTTCCTAGTCCTGAACCAATACCATTTCCCAATGTATGACTCAGTTGGAAGCCTTATAAAAGCATTTTTTTACATGATCAATTCATAGAGTTAATATTGGCGTACAATTAACACTTTCATTTATTATAATAAAAATAAGAAAGAAATAGGCACTTATTCAAATCATTGTGCCATTACCATGACGTATACATATAATGGAATTGTGTTTTAAAATTAGACGATTAATTTCAGATGGCAAATATTTCCCACGTGCGGTACTTGTGGATTTGGATCAAATACTTGTGGATTTGGTCAAAATAAAGCGACTGGTAATTAAAAGCAAATAGTTAATGATATTGAACAGCCCAATCAGTAGCTTCAAAACTGTTTTATATTAACTGAATTGTGCAGTAATAAATTTTATTGCGAATTTTGTGGTACGGAATATTTCCATTATTTATTATCATTATTATTAATATCATTGTTGTTATTATTATCATTATTAATTTTTTGATATACAAGAAGGGAAGTTTTCTTGGTCTTTGCCAAGTCTCAAATTGTTCCTATTCCAAGATTAGAACTACTAATCGTACTCATAGCAGTACGTGCTGCCCAATTCATATCGCAAAATCATTTATTATTGTTATAAGTCTGATTATCAATTTACTACATCAAGCACTTTAGGGATGTAAAAATATGAAGTTGTTAAATAAATGGAATTATGTTGCATGAAGCAGGTTGCCGTTGCTATGGACAGATCGATATAACTTCTGTCGTCCGATCCAATTCTTTCAAGTAACGAAAAGCATTTCTTTTATCATACAGTCGGTTTACTTTACGCTTTTTATAGCCGAATATGACCAGAAGTTCCTTATTCTTATTCGACTACTGCATTCTTTCATTTTTATTTAAACAAGTGGAATAGTTTATGTCATTTACTTTCAGGTGCGTTTATAATTTGTTTCACTTCTGTGAATTTATTGCATGTTACTGTCATAGTTCTATAAAATAAAGTCACCTTTACATAAATTTTTGTTCCAAAAAATGCCCTGAGTTTAAAAGACATGTCATATTGTTCGGGGATCCAATTTTTTTGTTATAAAATCAGTAAGATTTTGTTTTCTGTATCGGAATCCTGTACGATTTCATTGTTGTGCTAATATTTCTTCCTTTTTTGCATTTACTTTTGTTTCAGAAGCCGAAATATTATTCTTTTTAATTTTCCCATTGTATCAAATGTTAAATGAAGGCATAGAGATAGGGATGGTGCTGGTACAAAATGGAAAACAAATTAAAAGCATGGGGAATGGTTTATTATCTCCATAACCTGTTCAAATGTATATCAATATTATTTTCTAATTCAATACATTCGTGTGTCGCAACTGACATAGTAAATACTTTGATTGACACATACTTGACTAAGGTTTATTTTTTTGTGATATCTTTTACACTACGAGAATTTCGAAAATTCATCATAAATCTTAACTTATATTTTCGTAAAAATGCTGCATAATTAAAGTGATTATCGTCCCATGTTGCAAAGAACGTGACAAGTAGTTAGTTAATTTTATTAGGTTAAAAAAATTTTTTTTCTTGCAGTGACTTAGATTTTAATTATATTTGTCATGAAAGTTTTGAAGATTTAAATTATTATTTTTGGGAGAGGTTGTTGATTTCGGGGAGATTCGTTGCATGAGGTGTAAATGTGTGGGCTAACAGAGGAATATAATAATTCCTTTATTAGCAGAAACAATAATACAATAACTTGACAGAGACGAAGTTGTAGCACAATAACTATATTATCGATAGACGAATCGAAGCTGAACTATTTTCGTTCTTGGTTCAAACAAACAATGCCCCCTTTCTTGGTCAAAACAAAACAATGGCGCCTTTTTGGTGATCTCCTTATATAGCAAGCAATATGAGTAAACAAAATATATGAAGTAAACAAAAAATATAGGTTAACCCTGCCGAAAGAGTAATCGGCCTAACCATAAGATTTCATATAACATATTTCTTATTCATTTCTTATTATTCATATTTTCAACTCTCATATAGTAGTTTGAAGTTTTGCGATATAAAATTCGCGACAATATTTTCGTGGAAACGCGGTATAATAAAATTGAAGAAAACCAGTATACAGAACTTTCTTTTTTTGTTGAAAAAAACATCTTTGTTATAGGATTTAGTGAGATGAAGCATTTGCCGGCTTGGTTTTTGAACTCTGTTCTTATATTCCATTTCAAACTATTAGTATGCCTACATTTCATATTCTCCTAAGACATTGGATCGAATAGTAGCCATAGAGGAATTTCTTACTACTTACTTCGAATTAATACTATTACATTTATTCCTCAATTTATATAAGTATAAATTAACTAATAGAAATTGAATCAAATCTATAAAGGAAGCACACTACTTGCTTTGCTTATATATATACGTTGCAAGCATTCATTTTCCAAACATTTGTATTTTCCACGTAGATTTTGATCATAATAAGTTCACACTGC
This sequence comes from Wuchereria bancrofti, assembly GCA_005281725.1. Taxonomy (NCBI): domain Eukaryota; kingdom Metazoa; phylum Nematoda; class Chromadorea; order Rhabditida; family Onchocercidae; genus Wuchereria; species Wuchereria bancrofti. The sequence continues at coordinate 9,105,994 of SSBO01000012.1, read as the reverse complement.
TATCATTTCGTATTTATCCGAGATATTATTAGGGTAAATTTGAAGGTGCATTCGTGAAGAAAAATTTATATAACCCGATTTCATTTTTTTTAAAGTTTAACATTTTCACAGCTTGCATATGGTCAATAACAGCGTATCTCTCTGTATCATTTGCATGCGAAAAATCCAATTACTCTCATTAGAATAATCTCATTAGAACTTTGGTTATTCAACACAGGAAATATTATACGGAAACTGCAATGGATATCGAGAAAAAATACGTTCAGGAAGCATACAAATGTTTGGCATCACTTCCGGGTACTGTTTACTGTCGAAATGCAAATCGAAAGTCAGCAATTCGATGGGTTAATGTTCAAAAATTTGTTAATCAACTCCCGCTGGGCACAATTGTCATTGATATCGGTAAATTCTTTTTTTTTTTTTTTCATTTGTAATAAAAAACTACAAATATAATATATGAAAAAAAAAAACAAAACTACTACTTGCATATTGTAGCAAAAGCTAATAAAAGTGAAAAATATTTGCGCTGTAACATGATATGTTGTGTCAAAATCTGACTTGAAAACTTGAGCAAATCACAAAAATTCATTGACTTAAATAAGCTAGCTATTCTTACTATCCACTGAAAAGATATTCAGTGAAGATATTTGTTATTTCAGGTTGTGGTGAAGCGAAATACCACAGAAGCGATTGTTTCTTTATGGACTGCGATACATGTTTAGAAATGCTTGCGCAGTTGCAATTACCGCCAATGGTTGACTTGCAGTTAGCAGATGCTCTAAATTTACCGTATAGGTAAGAGATACTTGTTTTGTTTTGGCTTAAACTTTTTGTCTATCAATACAGAAATGAAGTGAATGAGAAAAGGAGAAGACTGGAGTTGTGCGACTAATGAATGCGTACAATCATCGAACCGTCATCTTTATGCTTTGAAATTTTTGATATTTCCTCACTAACATCACTCAAACCGTAGGTCGAATAGTATTGATGCTGCCTTATTAGTATCGGTTTTACATCATTTTACAACGCTCGATCGGAGAAAACGGGCGTTAACTGAAGTTGCACGATGCTTACGACCTCGGCAAGTTGTTTATTCCTGCTGTTTATTAGTTTACGGAGAAGTAATTAACAAGATTGTTCTATCATTCAATGTAGCATATCTCATGTTGATCGCTTACCGGATATGAGCCTTTCATTTCATTTTTTACATATATTCAAATTTTCAAAAATGTTGGCAAATATACCTTACTTTTCATATCTTTTTTAGTGGCCAAGTATTGATATATGTTTGGGCATTCGAACAACCAAATGGGAAATTTCCGTCGCAGGACGTACTGGTGCCTTGTCAATTGCATCGTTGCGATAGTATTTCTCTCAATGGCCACGATAAGCGTACTCAATTTTCACACTTTCCAATAATAATGAAATTCATTCCCTAGAAGGATTAGATTAAGCAAATAATCGTCTGAGAGTAAGAGATCGTATAATTGCTGACATCTTCTCCATCAAGATAACAACTAAATAAAACTTTTATGGCACGACTAAACTAGCCTTAATCTTCTCAGCTATTAACTTTGCTGGCCATGTTTTGGATGTACTGAAAGCTTCCGTTCCTGAACTTCTTATTTATGAAATTGTGAATTACATCATACTGAAGAAAAGAGCGAGATCTCAATTTATCATAAATTGGCAAATTATAATTTCATATCCTGTTCATTATACCGAAAAGATATTTTGAACGTATTCCAGCGGTCAAATTCCACATGAATTCAACTAAAGAAGAACGTCTAATAAGGGTAAGCTCTTGGTAAATTAGAATTTACGCTCAGTTCTACCACCACAACTGTATGCTATTTCATTGCAATAAGGTTCATAATGATTTAACTGCAACTTCAAATTCATCAACCTGAAGTTGCTTAAAGTTTTTCTGACATACACAATGTGCCGAGTTTTCCTGAACTTCTTAAATCAAATAAAAAAATCATTTCCATGAAATGATAAAAAGAATTACACTTACCTTTTAAGGATTCTATAGCCGTGAAGTCTTTGGCAAAGAATGCAACACAGCCTTCGCATCTATCGTTATTTCATCGCATTTGTAATATATTCACAACCTCCTACATACTATCGCGACATCTTCCGTCAATTCTTCTCAACGAATTCACAACAAAACGCAATTTAAACACACTGATAACAGGCGATCTGCGAAGTCTTATGCGATATTATGAAATTGAACGATTTTCAGTGGAATTTGCGAAACGCATCATTGAAATGGCTTTAGCGGAAGTGTTATGTATTAAACAACGATATAATTCATATCGATTTTATCATGTTTTTAAGGAAGTTAGTTCACAAATTTTCAAAAAATGGGAAAAGATTTTTGTTTGAAAATAGATAAAATTATAAATTATAAACGATGGAATTACATTCGTACATTTCCGTTACCTCTGTCTGTCAATATGAAATATCAACGAATGAACAACATACCACATTTCCGGGCATATAAATGAAGAGTAATTGCAGGATGAACTGAAAGCTATGATAACAATGACACCATCATTGCGGCTAGTACATTTAGCTTACGAACGTGCAAATTGGTGGGCAATCGCCGAAAAAGCTGATTCATTCTCGTAATTTTTCTTCCGGTTTAATGAAAGAACATTTATCCTTTCCATCATGATCAAATCTCTTTTAGTTATCTGTATCCGTCGTGTTATTTGTTAACTTTAATTACGATATATTTCTTAAGATGTAAGAAAGAAATGCATATTATAGCCTGTTTTCTAAAATGAAATAATCTATCCACAAAGTGACATCTATATTTTCTAGTTCCATCCGTATAATTAATAATAATAATAATAATGATAATGATAATAACAATAATAATAATAACAATAATGACAATAATAATAATAATAAAATAACGTAGTGCTGGAAACTTTTAGCTACTCATAATTGTAGGACAGTAACATCAAATAGACATTTTTTGCAATAGATGGTACTTAAGAAGGAAACTTCCATCTCACTCATTCCTTAACTTAACCAGCAAGATCAAGTCTCAATTTCAGACTTCGCGTCATTTGCACTATTAATCTTGACATTTTCATTTATTGTAACAGATATAAGAAATAGGTATGATAATTCAGATCACTATTCCATCATCTTTTAGTCTATTTATTTCATCTACTTGGTGTAAAAAAGAAAAAAAAACCGAGCGCTGCGCTATCCCATATCTTTACTGTACTGTAATTAAATATATTTTAAAATTGAAGAGTAGATTTCGGAGAATTCACATATGATAGTTGTTTGTTTAAAATCGGCAATCCTGGAGAATCAGCGTCTAATAATATTAAATAGCCCAATCAAAAATGAATATCGATCCGTCACATTACAGATTCAAAACTGTCTTTTATATCGAAATGGTCTGAACTGTTTTTCCTTTAGCATTAGAACAACTCTTGAGTAATTTGGTGAGTTGAAAATTGCAGTAATTCCTAAAATTAATTGAATTACATGGTACGGTCAAGAACGAATATCTGATCATATCACTGATATACTACTAATTTATTTAGCGATATCAATTTTTTAATCCTCTGAGGATTAATTTACTGTTGAAACTGATTGGACCTGTTAGTGTAATTATATTATATAAAACTAATTGAATTGTGCAGCGATAAATTTATTTATGAAATAAATCGAATTATGTGGTACAGTGATCTTAAGTCCCGCATATGAAATAAATAACTCGGTATGCGGAGCAGAAAGAGAAATTCAAAGGCCGTTCTGCATTTCTTTGCGAATTCATTTGAGTGTGAACCGATAATTTAATTAAATACTATGTGACTGATTTTGAATTGGTGTTTAGTCAATGCCACCATCATTCTCGCAAATTATTGTCTATATATGAAAAAATCAGAAGGCGTGGAGCATAAATATTTTGGCGATAAGTCTGTCGTGGAAGATTTGAAAATTTAATTATTAATTTGGGAGAGGTTGTTGATTTTGGGAAGATTCGTTGGATGTAGATGTAAATATGTGGAGTAACAGAAGAATATAATAATTTCTTTATTAGCAGAAACAATAGCATAATAACTTGATAGAGAAGAATTGAAGTTGAACTCTCCTTGTTCTTGGTAAAAACACACAATGCCCCCTTTCAACAAGGGTGACTTCCTTATATAGCAAGCAATATGCGTAAACAAAGTATATGATTTACAATAAGAAGTTAATCCTGCCGGAAGAATAATCCGTCTAACAAAGAGCTGTTGACCTGGTTTACAATCAAATCTAATTACTAATTGACAAGCCTCAAAGGACATCAGTTAAGCAAAAGTTGTTAACTTTGTAGATTCAAGGCATAATTTACAATTATTGGCGACACAACAATGAGGTCAATTAAATGAGGAGCTGATACCGTGTAAACAATATATAAAAGATTTACAACCTAAACATAATATTGAAAACAAAGAATCCAAGGTATAAACATTATTTGCAAAGATTTCATAGAACATATTTTTTACTCGTATTCACAACTCTCATATAATATTTTAGAGTTCTGCGATATTAAAATCCGCGACAATGTCTGCATCTAGGGAAGTAATACCTTGAAATTTATTGATATACAAAAACAGCTTAATATTTATTTATGAACGTGGACAAGTATTAGATGATTACTGAAAACAATGGAACATATCAAGTAGCTTAACCATGGACAGTATCAAGAATCAAGTTCAGCGACATCTTTGTCTCGATCGCTTAAAGTGTTTGCTTATACTCGCGATCAGTTTTATCAAATCTAATTTTGTCAGAACACCTTTCTTATTATCAGCCACTTTTAACCAACATTTGAAAAATAATGAAAGTAAATTCATCGATGAAATCAGGAAAAAATCTATGTCTGGAGAATCAATTAAGAGAGCCTAACCAAAAAACAAATTTTATAATTCATGGCTTCATAGTATGATCCACTAGGATTTCTAATTCCGATTATTTCTCCAAAATCTTTGGAACAAAAAGATAAGTTGGGAACAACCAATAAGCACTGAAGAGACCAGAAGACTTGCAATGATTTTATATGCGCATGGCCAATATATATGAAAGAACTGCCAAGTGCCGTAATTAATTTATCACAACAAATCACGTTTTCTCTAACGCTTCCTCAATTGCACACTTTGCTTCGGTATTAGTATAATTTAAGGGAATGAAGCTTCTTGATCTTCGCCAGGTGATACATTACATGTATCTTTCAATTTACATGTGTTTATAAATAAACTAATATAAATTGAATCAGATATGTAAACGAAGGAAGTTACTTGCCTTATTTATATGTATATTGTAAACATTTGTTCTCGAGCTCATAATGACGCAATCGTCTTTATCCGAAATATATTAGGATAAATTGATCAGTGCGTTTTAAACGCATAGTTCAGAAAAATTTATACAAGCCAACTTGATTTTGTTTAACATTTCACAGCATCTCTCTCTATCTCTCTCTGTATCATCCCCCAAGTTGAAGAAGTAAGAAGAAGTAAACTGTAAGCAAAAATTCATCATGTAAACGATTAAGGCATTTTTCATTAAGGCGTTTTAGTTATTCAATCTAGCTTATAAAATTGTTTTGTTTTGGGAGCTTTGGTCTGACGCAATCGAATATTTGGTGATTTTTTCGCTGGAAAAGGTTTCCTTCTTGGACGTTTTAGAATAATTGTAAGTGATTTATCAATAATAAACAGTCACTCTGGATTGATGTAGATGGCAGTAGCGTAGAATAACATAGATACTTACAGATAAATCTTATTTGGTAAGTAAAATAAGACAAGGAATAATTGTTGAAGTTGAAGAAGTAAGAAGGAGTGAGTGTATGAAACAAGCCAAATTTAAAATTGAAATTTATTAACTGTCGGGCGCAGTTGGTTTTATCCTTATATAGTTTCTTACTTCTTCAACAGTTCTTGTCTTATTAACTGACATTATAGTATTAGCTGACAAGAAAGCGCATTATTATAGTGTATAGCTGACAAGCAATAAAAGAAATTAGTTGGACAAAGACTGACAATCTTTAAAACAATCGAATCTAAATTTATCTATAAAATTGGAAGATTTTAACAATAAAATTAAAAGCGATTTTTAACATATTAAGGTTTATTAAGCAGATTTTTTCCCACATCTGAGAAATATGTCGTAATTAAAGTATAGAGATAGATAAAAGAAAGTTTTGATTATGATGGAAAGGATAAATGTCATTTCATTAAATCGGAAAAAATCTGAGATAAATGCAAATCTCATCGATGTTAAGCATTTAAAAAAGAACTGTAATAAAACTTAATAATGGATAATGACTTATTTTAAGCATCCGTAGTTATGTCTGGATTGTACGATTTCCTGGACAATTTGGTTCTGATTTGCGCCAACTAGTTGTCGGCATGGTTCTTTCTCGAAATTTCACTTCCTAACATCTACTTTTGTTCTATTTAATATTGACAGTACATATGGATCTCACCTGAGAACCAATCAAATGATCCGACAGGTTGCTTTTAGAAACATTAGATTAAATCATAATATGAGTTAATTTCAATCTTCTAATTTTCCACTTGCTATGAAACTCTTTAATTTAGTGGTTACAATTGTGTGGCACTTGAAGCATTTATTTCACTATCATTTTTTTAATGTTCGGAATGACAGTTATTTGAGTCAATTTCCTGTCACTTCTACAAGGTTGTAAGATTTGAAATGACTTAGAAATTACTGTAAGTCATAGAATGAATAGCTTTTCAATTCATATAATGTTCAAGTGCTTAAAAATTTTATTATAGCTATTTGACGCTCGTAATTTAATAACTGCCTGTAACCCAACAACTGAGCATTATATGAGTGCTGTCGCAATGTTTCGTGGACAAATATCGGCGGATGTCAGTAAATCAATTTATATGAATTAAGAACATCGTTTAAGTTATCATCGGAACGTCAACAAATCTTGTTTCCCAGCAAGTGCGAAGTTATCTTTCAAGTGCTCGAAATATGCCACACCTTGAACAGGTGCTAAATAACATCAAGATAGACAGCTGCAAATTGGGCGCTGATGGGAGCGTTATCAGCGCTGCCTTCCTTGGTAATACTACTGCTATCAAGGACATGTTTGTCAGAATTGGGGAGCAATTCGAAGGTAGCTTTTTCTTTTTAATTCATTCATCATACATGATGGGTTGTAAAGATGCCTCATTTAATCAGTGAATTGATTGAGATTATGTGAAAAAGTTTTAAAATAAAGTTTTGATGTTCGTAAAACTCTTTTTATAACGATGTTTCGACGCAAAGCCTTTGTGCACTGGTATACAAGCAAAGGGATGGACGAAGCGCAATTTGAGATGAGGGATTTGATTTCGGAATATATGTCACGTGATGAATGGTGTGGGTCAAAACGGTAATTAGAATGCAACGAATATAGTTAATACGTCGATGTGATTGATACATACTTAACTAAGGCTTATTTTTTTTGTGATAACCTTTGCACTATGAAGATTTTGAAAATTTATCATAAAGCTTAACTTATATTTTCGTGAAAATGCGACATAATTAAAGTGATAATCGTCCTATGTTGCAAGGAACGTAATGAGTAGTTTTTATTTCTATTTTTTTATTAAATTAAAAAAAAATTTTCTTGTAGTGACTTAGATTTTAATTATATTTTCGTGGAAACGCAGTATGATAAAGTTGAGGAAAGCCAGTGTACAGTACTTTCTTTTTTTGCTGAAAAAACATACTATAGAATTTATTATTATTATTATTATTATTATTATTATTATTGTTACTATTATTATTATTGTCATAATTATTATTGTTGTTATTGTTATTATTATTATTGTTATTATCATTATCATTATTATTATTATTATTAATTATACGGATGGAACTAGAAAATATAGATGTCACTTTGTGGATAGATTATTTCATTTTAGAAAACAGGCTATAATATGCATTTCTTTCTTACATCTTAAGAAATATATCGTAATTAAAGTTAACAAATAACACGACGGATACAGATAACTAAAAGAGATTTGATCATGATGGAAAGGATAAATGTTCTTTCATTAAACCGGAAGAAAAATTACGAGAATGAATCAGCTTTTTCGGCGATTGCCCACCAATTTGCACGTTCGTAAGCTAAATGTACTAGCCGCAATGATGGTGTCATTGTTATCATAGCTTTCAGTTCATCCTGCAATTACTCTTCATTTATATGCCCGGAAATGTGGTATGTTGTTCATTCGTTGATATTTCATATTGACAGACAGAGGTAACGGAAATGTACGAATGTAATTCCATCGTTTATAATTTATAATTTTATCTATTTTCAAACAAAAATCTTCCTATTTCTTGAAAATTTGTGAACCAACTTCCTCAAAATTGATACGAATTTACGGTTACTTAATACACAACACTTCCAGTAATGCTATTTCAATGGTTCCGCAAATTCCACTGAAAACCATCCAACCGCGTTGTACCGCATTAGGTTTCGCAGATTATCTTTTATCAGTGTATTGAGTAGGCTTGTATTGCGAATTTAGTGTGAAATGTCAATCAATGGGAAATGTTGCGATAGTATGCGGTAGGATCTAAAAATCTACTGCTTATAATCGGAAGGGAAGGCAGTAAAGACCTGCCAAATTAATTTATGTATTCTTCAGTTTACCTTAATCCATCTGCTTTCACTGTATATCAAAGACTTAGGGAATGTGTTAGCAATCTTATTAAATGCATAGAATGCGTTTATGACATTAGAGCTTCATTATACCAACTCTCTGATTTTTTTGGTGCGGTATCGGGAAGAATATTAGTATTAGTTTCGTTACAGTGATCAGTCCAGGTTACGGAGTTTCCTAAGGTTTATAACACTTATAGGGATTTACGGAATTTGATGCGTCCATTGATATGTACACTGAAAGAAGCATTGCGACGCGGCAGTATTTCTTGGTTGCCGGTCAATTTTACCGTTTGTTTGCAACAACTCTGCGTAAGTACTTCTTTTGCTATTTTCCTACTTTTTTTGTCGCAGTCTGTTAATTTTTTGACCATTTTGGTTATTTTGCTATTCATGATCGATTCATTTTATGAGTATTTTTTCAGCCCCGTTTTTATAGTTCTGCAGCCTCTGCTTCGTCGGTCTATCTGAATATTCCAGAAACACGAGTAACCTCATTAAGCAATGGTTTCCGGATTGCTACCGAAGATTCTCAGCTTCTCACTACTACAGTTTGTCTATTTCTGATAATATCAGATTATTAAAACTGTGATTCTATTATGCTGTCATCAAGACTTATAGTGAAAACTGTCGGATGTCAAATTACGAAATGTTTTCCTCTCATCTCTGGTGCTTCCGTACCTATTTTCATTCGTCACATCATTAATATTTTGCTGATTATTTCATTCTTTCCTTTTTGTTCATTCCTTTACTGAATTTTCATGAGTTTTTGTTTCCTATATATTGTATAGTTTCCCATATCTACTTCCATATAACTTTACTATTGTTACCATGGTATTTTTCTCAGGTAGGTGTTTGGATCGATGCTGGTAGTCGATTTGAAAATGACAAGAATAATGGTGTTGCTCATTTTCTGGAACATATGGCTTTCAAGGTTATGTTTCTCATAATATATCTTCAGACCTATGGACTGTTTCAATCATAAACATGATTGAAATACCTTTTTTTTTCTTTTTGAAGGGTACAATGAAGCGTTCACAATCAGCTTTGGAGCTAGAAGTGGAAAATATGGGTGCACATTTGAATGCATATACTTCGCGAGAGCAGACAGTGTATTATGCAAAATGCTTTTCTCAGGACGTGGATCACGGTAAATAGTGCTGCATTAAATTTTGAAAAATTTCAGCACTCATCATTGCTTCTGAAAACGAAACCTAAATCAGGATATTACAGATATTTCGTTGTCGTGTGGTACAAACTATATAGTATGGCATGTTTTCTCTGATATACATTCAGCGACTATATATTATCTCTATATCAAAAACAGTAAGTAAAAACTCTTTCAGCTGTAGAAATTCTTGCCGACATATTACGTAACAGTCAACTGAGAACTATTGAAATCGAACGGGAGCGTGGTGTAATATTGCGTGAAATGCAAGAAGTCGAACAGAATTTGCAGGAGGTTGTGTTTGATCATCTCCACGCTGGTGCATTCAAGGGTACCTCACTCGCAAGAACAATACTTGGACCCGTTGAAAATATTAAGTGAGACATTCCTATCCGTTAGGCTATATTGATGTTGAAAAGATTCTTAACTACGGTGCAGCTGTCTGTAGTTGCACGATGACTTATTCGAAATCCCGAAAATTCCAGTCATAAAATTTTTTTACTTCATTTGATGTAATCGGTGATTTTCAGTAAAGGGAATGTCAAACTAGCTGCATGCAGTCGTTGAAGTGAATTGCACAGTTTATGTTATGATTTCAGATCATTGCAACGTGAAGATTTGGTGAAGTACATAAATGAACATTATCGAGGACCTCATATGGTACTAGCAGCGGCAGGCGGTGTTGATCACCAAAAATTGGTCAACTTAGGCAAACAGTACTTCGGAGATTTAGGTGGCGTTGATGATAATTTCATAGCTGAATCTGGAAAATTTGTTGCAAGCTATGTAAGATATTTTGGTTTCTTTCAATTTTGTCATTATTTTTCATCATTTGCTCTTATTCAGTAGTTTACGTGTGTTTCAGTCCAAGCATTGAGATCTTATAGCCATAGTGAGAGATAGGAAGAATGGAGCCAGTAATGAAGAAACAAAGTGTTGTAAGTCAAGTCATTGAATTTTGAATAATGATTATAAAAGGAACCAAATTCTTGTAAGCCTTCGTTGTAAATACAGTGAAAGCTGTAGCGAACTTGTTCATTTATAAAAAAGTATGTGCATCACCTCGTGAGTGATTCATCCTCAGATTTTGAAATGGTTAATTTGCGTAGTGGAAAGTTGCATAGCAGAAGCTGACATTGAAAAGTATAGTATTTCAGTATCACTTTAACAACAAGTAATGTTGAATCAGATTTAATATTTAAATAATTTTCCAGCGTTTCGAGTTTGTTTAAATTTAACAGTCTTAAATTTTAACTATCAGTAATGGAATCATGTGATTCAAATGTACTAATGGCATAAGCTTGCTCTCTACTAATGTATTTTAGCAAGACATCCGGGATGAAAGGATGTCGATGGTGTTTGGTGCACTTGCTGTTGAAGGAGCTTCGTGGACCCATCCTCATAATATTCCTTTGATGGTTGCAAATACGGTCAGTCATTCCTTCGGAATTGAATATAATTAAGCTCTTTTTATGGAGTTCTGAATTTCAAAACTTTTAAATTTGTACAACTTAGTTGATTTCTAGTTGATTGGGCAGTGGGATCGAACAAATGCAGTTGGGATCAATGCACCATCACGTTTAGCTCAAAGTTTGGGTTTAAGTGCTCGGGTTCAATCATTCCAAGCTTTTAACACGTGCTATAAAGACACCGGTTTAGTTGGCGTCTATTTTGTATGTGAACAAAACGGAGCTCGTGCTGTTGTTGACAGTATTACACAGCAGTGGTATTATTCTTATTTCGTTAAAGTTTTCCCTTAATTAAGAAAATAAAGAAGTGGGATTTTAAAGGATTTACTGTTTTTCTAACATTCTATTTTTTGAACTGTGTTGTTAAGTTTGGTTCTAAAGTTTGCATATTCTGGTTTCAGGATCGACTTATGTGATAATATAACTGAGGAAGAGGTGGAAAGAGGAAAACGATCATTATTGACAAACATATCCCTTATGCTCGATGGCTCCACTCCAATTTGTGAAGATATTGGAAGGTATCTACTGTTTTATTAAAAAGCAGGATGCAGTTGTAGGGATGGAACAGTAGGGAAAGTGATTAGAAAGTTTTTCAATATTTGGTTTTATTCACTTCTTGCCAACGGGAAAGTAATTGCTGGGCAAGTAGTTTTTCCTTCTCTATGTTTCAGAATTCGTATTTTTTATTGGTTCTGAGTATTGCTTTTTTTTAGAATCTCATTATTTCAGAATATTTCTTTGGAATTTTTATACTCATTTTTATCCATCAAATATACATCCAATAAAGGTTTTGAGAAAATTTTAAGTGGTAGTAAGTTTTAGGTTTCAAGTTCATTATATTTGCACCATATTTCATAAGTATCATTGTGGTTACCGTTTAAGTATCACGGGTTCTACGCTGTCATATTCAGATAACTGTCATGAAGTGGATCAAGAAATTTTGATTACATAGTTCGCTTTCCTTCAAAGATTTGAAGAACTGGGCTGAGAATTTTTGAATTTTCCACAAGATTCTCTCATTATCTTACATGTACTTCTAATTTCTTTGCTTTTAAAAGTTCACACGAGGTAGATGTGAATTCTTTTCAGAATTTTTTTCTCAGGCTAAATGGGAAAATGAATTATTTTCTAATACCTGTTAATCCGTTTGCACAAATTGAAATTTTTATTACATTTTTAATTGTCTGTTTAGCTCTTAGAATGTTTCTCGGAAATGACGAAAGAAGTGGTTATAGAAAGCTTTCAGAGGTCCCATTTTTAAAGTCCCGCTGTACGGATGACTGTGAAAGTATTTTTTTTAGCCTGATATAGTCTTTTTAAAACTTCGTATTTGGCTATGTCCAACTGCTCCTACGAATGGGAAAAATTGTTGCACTGAAAAAAAAACAAACCTAAAGTAAGGAAACTTTTCGTAACAATCAGAAAGATCAGAAAAACAAATCAAAAATACAAAATATATTGACGATTCAAAATATACCTTCCAGATTTTTGTACAAGTTAAGTTTGTGAAAACAAACTTGTACTCCCTGTTTTTTCTTTTTTCTTTTTCATTTTTTTTTTTTTTGAAGTAGTTGGATAATAGTTGCTTTGAGAATAGTGATAATAAAATAGTAATAATAATAATATAGGTGATAATGGTAATAATAATATGCTTAATAATAACGATAATATTATTAATGACAACGTCAATAATAATGATAACAGTAACAATAGTGACAATAATAAGTAGTGATAATTAATTACTAATAGATGTAGGTTTATCCCAGAGTCCTAGGAAGGTAAAGAATAACATGATTTATGGGCATAAAGCTTCGGATGGTGTGAAAGGCGTGGCTTTTAGTGCATTTCGGAACAAAGTCGACCTACCTTTTTAGATGTATATAGTGAAATTCCTGCTTGATAAGTAGCACGAACTTCATTTGTCATTGCAACCTTTTCTCGCTGCATACCACTTTCTAAGATATCTTGTATGGGTTATTTGCTAAATGGTCCCGTAACGGCGGTATTGGTGGTGTTTGGCGTCATATTTAACCTGGGTACAATGTATTTTTTAACGGTGCCACGCAGGACTTCTGACACCTATGTTGATAGCCGAACGAAACCTACGAGATCCAAGAAAAGTTTTCCTTTGATAAGACGGTCTCCCAATACCTCTCGACCTCTGATTAACACATACCTTCTGTGGCTCGCATTTTCCGACACAGCACTGTTGATTAGTGCTGCACTATTATACTGCATACCAGCATTTTTCAGATCACTGGGTAATTATGTCCGGTTTTTCCCATCGTATTATTTGCTTAGTAATGCATCCTTGACAGCATCCGTTTGGCTCATGTGTGTGTTGATGTTTGAGCGATATCGGGCCTTCTGCAGACCACTGGATAGCCACGTGAAACCGCAAAGGGTGCATCGAACCCTTTCCTTAGTATCCTTGTTAGCGTTGATCTTCTCGCTTCCAAGACTTTTTGAATTGTCTGTTTATGAGCTGGACGGCGAATATCATGTGAATCAAACATTGCTTGTGGAGACACGTGCCTATATGGTTGGTTATCGAATAATTGGTGGAATGCTATTTTATTCATTATTTCCATACGTCGTATTATTCATTATTTCTGCTCGTATATGCTTGGCTATACATGCGGCTAACAAACAGCGGCAAAACTTCATCGCTACTCGTGGTGTCACCCATTTCAGAAGTGCAGACTGCGAACTTGTTCTCATCACTGTGATGGCTAAATTTCTAATTTCACGCCTAATGCCAACTGCTTTAGATTTAGCGGAACATATCCTTAGTTCCTCGGAATTTCTTGTTTCTGCCACTGCCACATTTTTTGTCGACATCAGCAACCTCATTGTTGTCATATCTAGTGCTACGAATTTTTTTATTTATTTCACTCTGTCGCGAGCATTCCGACGCACTGTCTTTAATTCTCTTCCAAAAAATACAATCTTCCAAGATCGAAAACGTCATTTTACTTTACGGCACAAAGCGCTTAGTGAAGCATCTTTGCCGCAACCAATGTTAAACGAAGTAAGCCGGGGTGTTGCTTCTGCTGTAGATGGACGTTTACTGTCTATCGTCGAAGCACAGATCTAACTTCTAAGGTAATATTTTGGACAAAACTTCTGGAAGTTAGTGAGTCCTTAGTTTATCATTCTTTTGTTTACATTGTCTTAAAAATTGTTCCGTCTTTGTTATATTTGCATGCTATAGTTCAGTCTCTGTATTTTGGTGTGGTTTTCATCTCATGGAAGCGTTCCTATAAAAATTGATAAGATAAAGATCAAAAATATATTTCTAATTTACATTTGGCATTAAATTTAAATTCCAAAAGCGAAAACTAATGATGAGAAAAGTATCCGGATGTTTTATGATTTATTTCTGCGGAAAATAATATAAATTACGGGAATTAACTTTAGCGCTATATGGATTTCCTGAAATAAGAGGAAGAGATGTTATCTTTTGATAATTTATTTTTTCTCTCTGTGAAAAAAAGATTATATGTACTTATTATTCAGCTTTTAGCTTACATTTCGAATGAATTCACATATGTTCTACTCAGTCGTTCCTCCTCAAAGGAATGGAGTTAGTTTTTTATAACATATTGCAAAGTAGCATTCCTTTAAGGATACATTAATAGTAGTTGTCACGTCCATTTTACATTTATTTGCTTTTAACTCCAGATTTTTTGTCTTCGAATTCTCCTTCCCAGCATCAGCTATTTGGTGATAAACTGAAATTTTCTTATCTTGGAACCAAAAAATTCTGAAAAAGTTATGCACAGCTTTAAAAGCCGAGTTTTGCCATGAGAACACCAAGAATGAGATAACAGTGCGATTCTGCTTAATTGATTCCATATTAATTCTGGATAAAATTATTGATAAAATCAGAGAATTTCCCTAACTTTTCTGTCAATTTGAATAAAATTCTATCAAGTTAAGTTTTGTCGGACAAAATTGTTTTTATCTCTTTTTTGTTACGAAATTTCGGGTGTAAATCCTTCAGTGGCACATTTCCCTTCCCAGCATTTCAAATTTTCCTCAAATATTTGAAGTATTTCTTCCAGCTTAACTTGGTCAGTTTGTTTTCCAGGTGTTAATATTCCCAAGTAGTTTCCCGAGAAATAAGTTAGCATCTTGTTAATTAAGGCAAAGAGTTGACTGTACAATTTATGTGCAGTAGTATTGTTCTTGGTAATGATCATAATTATATGATTAAAACGTTTATGATTATTTTCATCATCTTATGTTGTGAAGTGAAGTTATTACTCATAGTTTGAGTTTTTGCAGTGAGAAGGAAGAAATTGGTAATTGAATGATATGGGTTCCAGTTAAGCATTTTTTTTTTTTTGCTTTATCTTTTCTACTAAAAGGTTTTTTATCTTTTCTATTATACTATTAACATTGTTTACAGGCAATTGTTATGTTATGGAAGACGAATACCTATGCACGAATTGGAAGTACGAATCAATGTAAGCAGTCTTTTATGTTTTGAGGTTTTACGAACGTAATTGAAACTATCATTTTAATCGGTTTATGTTTTTCAGTAACTTCAGTTTTGTGCTGTTTACTTTTTGCTGTGATATTCTCAGCGCAATTTTTATTTCTTTAATTGTAATTAGGGACGAATTTCAAGAATGCTTATCTTTTTATTAATCATGTTATCCGATGAAACTTATTTAGTCACTGAATTCGAGCTTTGATCTATTTTTCATCTTCACGCTGCTTAGCACTTTTTCAGAGCTTCTAGCTCCATCATTTCTCGTCTATTTATTACCATTATTTTTATCAAATTATTATCTGAGTAAAACAATTGCAAATTTTCTGATTTTTTTTTGTATGATCGAAGTTTTGAAAGTTTTAATTCCTAGGCAGTCACAGCAAAAGCAGTGAAGGAAGTGTCGTCGCGCGTTTTCCGAAATAAACCAATTGCTTTTACTGTCGTTGGTAAGTGCTATAGATGTTAATCTCAACATAAAATCACGCCAAGATTTTTATAAAGGCTTCTAAAAATAATTGACAGAACAAATTTCTTATTAATTTTCCGTATCTCAGTTGTCGGCAATTCATCCTACAACAGCTATCGCGTGAAATGTGTTTGTCTGTTCATCATTTGCTGCTCAATATTTAATCCCTGAAATCCATGTCCTGGTTTCACCTATTTCTTTTTGTTTTGTCTTTGATGTTAAGTTTTTTCGATTATTTTGGGGAAGTTTCTGTCCTGCTAAGTGATATCATATATTTCATTTGATTGCATTATTACTGAGTGATTTTATTGGGGACTTTTGATGAGAACATATTGTACAGATTTAGTTCAGTACTTGGAAGCGAATTGTAATTTTTGCCGAATATTTTATTTACCTTATTGAGAATAAATCTCCAAGTTAACAGATTATAAACTTCAAATTCTAAATAGAATATTCCATTTTCTTTTCTTTCTTTGCATACGTAGATTATTTAGTTATTTATCTAATAGTGTAATTCGTCTGCTTTAACTGCTGCCATACATTTTGATTAAGATCAGTACTGATTTTTACTAATATACCGACTCGTTTGCTCTTGTTGAAGAGTTAGATAATAGCTAGATTTTTATTAAGACAGTTTTACGATACTCACTGCAAACAGAAAATTGTATGTAGTAACTTTGCTTATCAATTTTGTGTTTAACATTTTTTGGAAGGTTGAGTGACTTTCATTTCATATAATGGGAAATTTTGATTTTATATTCTTGCTTCAGTTTCTCTTGTCATTTTGAGACGAAAATCTGTATGGATGAATAAACAAGTTATCCAAATGATAATATAGCAATTTCTATCGTACAGAAATTGATTTTTATAAAGCTTCATTTTCTTACAAATTACTGCATAGTGGTGATAACTAAACATACTTGTTCCAAAATGAAACATTTTTTGAAGATCAAGTATAACACCTAAAGTATATTTATTATTTAGCATCTCTTCACTACTGTTTTCTTTTTATTGGGAAAAAATTTTGCTATACAAAGTGTACAGGAGATTAAATTTTATTATTTACTTTTTCTCCGCTTCAGCTCTACAGACTGAAATTTTCAATTAATGGAGAAGGAAAGAGAAGGAGAAGGAAGAAGAATTAGACGTAATTATTAAACCATATTTTGAATTGAATTTCTAACTCTTTTTTAAATATTCCATTTTTCTTTATCACTTGAAAGTTGGTATCAGTTGATCTTTAAAGAAATTTTACATTTTATATGCAAGTAGCTCTGGTGATATAAAACGTCAGCAAGGGTTTTTCTAACAAACGGGAAGTCACGTGCTACAAAGGAAGAAAGGGAAATAAAGAAAAAAATAAAAATGTGAAGAACATTGTTATTAATAAAAGCTATCTCTTGTATCGTATTTTGATCGCTTTCTATTGCATTTTTCAAGTCTCACAACTAACGTTTATATGTTTTAGTACTATTATTGAGCTCCAGTTAGCAATAGCTTTTTCTACTTTTACAGGAAATTAAATGCTATGGAAAGAAGGAAGGGGAATTTGGAAAAAAGAAAATTTGTAGTTCTGACATTTTTGGTTATTTGTATATAATGTTAACCACTTGGGACTTGTTTTTTTACTTTTCATTTTTATGGCTGACTAGCTTTTTATTAGGTTCCGGTAATAAGAATTTTTAACCTTCAACCGTGGTCTATTATGAAATTTTACCTCTTCCCATTTTTCATGGTGCGTGATGATTAGTAGTGGTTCCGTAAATTCGGCTTATTGTGGGATTTATTTTTGAAAATTTCCAAATAATTTGGTTGAACTTGATTAGAGGGGGTAGAGGGTAGAATTCATTCTACGCCTCTACGTGGAAGCATTCATATAAACACTGAGCACAGTCATGTGAGTGAGCTGAATATCAGTTGACTTCAGTGTCCTGAGAAGTAAATGATTTGAAAGTTCCAGGAGTACAGTTTAGTATCTAAAGATCGTTTTGTATCAATTAGCAGTAATTGAAAGTCTCATATTTATTGTTACGGGACTAAAGGTAATTTACTTTGGTGATTAGACAATATTTAACTGATGTCTTGATCTTTTGCTTCTGGTCATTGGTTAAATCTCTGGAGTCAGGTGAGCTATTTTTTATCACGTCAGCTTAGCTCTTCTTATTATTTTGAAAGTTTCGGAAAAGCTGAGACTTTCGTATTAGATGTTTATGCTAGTAAACAAATGAAGCATACTTTAGGACGAACACACGATTGGCCTTCATCTGATTACATCGAGAATCGATTGAAATGAGACGGAAAGTCTGTGATTCTTGTGTCTCTTTGTTTTACTGGTCATTGTTCCAGAATTTGATTGATTTATCTTTGGATAAAAGGAGTTTTTTTATGGTGATAATCTTACGATATATCATTACTGACTCAGTTTTGCTTTGCAAGATTTTTGAAGAATAAAGGTGCAAATAAGTGCTTTTTCACTACACAGACATAACAAGGATACACTTTTGAGTGTGATCCAAAGCTTTGGTAATATCAACAAAGTGTTCTTGTCGATGACTTACATCGACCATTTGTTCTTACCAGTTTACGTTGTCTTCCTCTTTGCTTTTTTCTGTTCCTTCCTCCCAAACAAACATTTGCCATTCATCATCCATTGTATCATTTGATCCGTATTTTTCGAATCTACCTGAATTACCTCATTCTTACGCGCTAAATGACATCTCAGTTTTCATTCTGATTCTATTAATATTTACCGATTTTCTTTTATCTCATAACAGCAACCATCTTCCTATAAAAAGTGTCGCATATAAGATGTACAATACATCATGTCGATTTTGCTAACGAGTAACTGTAACTTAGCATCATCATCATTTGCATGTATCAATCCTAATGTGGATAGTCGATCAGCAGTTACTTCATCACGTTCAGAGGCTATTCTTAGATCCTACTCTGTTTCATCTCGTCAAAGCTGTGATGATCGTAAGCAAAGTGGCAAGCAACAAAACTCAAATATGCCATCAATGTCAGTTATCAGAGAAACATCGATTTCATCTTCTAATAAGATAATAAATAATGCTAATAAAACAATAACACCTATATCAAATATATGGTTAAAACGGATCAAACAATGGTACAAATTTCTTCATCTCCATTATTTATTCTCATTGGCATTTATGATGTTTTATATGTTCCTTGGAGCATTATTATTCCTTTGGCTTGAGGGTGCATCAGATCAAACTCGGAAATTGAATGAATATAAATTTTACATTCATCAAAGAGAATTATTTTTGGAACAACTTGATGAAATATACAGTACTAAAGCATCACAACAACGAAAGCATTTATTATTAAAAGAAGCCATTGATTATTTACATCAGCAAATTGGAGTTTCGTTTAATAATCGGTCAGAATGGTCACTTATAACTGCTTTATATTATTCTGGCACAGTTCTTACAACAATCGGTTTGTTTACCTTTTCGTTGTCTTAATTAATTAATTGAAAATTTGTTCAAACTTTTTAAAACTTATTGAAATTAAAATAAATGTTTTTTTGAATAAAATCAAAGTAAAAGATTGCTTGTTACATTTTGAATGTGCACAGAGTTTTATTAAAAGTTTTTTCGTTACAAATGATTTAAATATTTTAATTAATTAAATTTGATAATTAATTTCTGTCTCTTACTTTCTCAAATCCAACAAAATGTTGAGTAGTAAAACCATTGAAATTTTAACAAATATCATATCACCATCAATTTTATTTTGGAATTAGTATCAAAGAAATGCTAATAAAGTTTACAAAATTAATAATTCCTGTCTAGTGTGTGCTGTGTTTGAATGAGAAGATTAGTGGAAGCATTATGTTTGTTCTCTTAAGCTTGCTAAAATTCTGCAAAAATGATGAAAAATTGATTGTACAAAATTCAGAATACTTCATAAATTTCAACAAATACTTTTCAATTTTCTTTGTTCCATATTTATGAAAAATTATTTCTTGCAATAGTCTCACAAATTGAAAAGGAAAGAAAGTATAATTTATGAGCAAAAAGTAGGAACAATCCTTGTTAAATTATAATAATTCTTAAAAACTTTTTAATAATGCAATGAAATAAATAATGTAACCTAAAAATTTAACTTCTTTCTTTTTTTTCTTGTTGAAATATATTTATATGCAAAAATAAAGGATGCTTAATTTATGATTCCATTCGTGATGAAATTTGCATGGTTCATAGTGTTGTATGAGATTGAATAAGAGTTTGCCTTCTTGATTCCTTTCTTTTTCTTTTCTTAAATACCAATTCATTAATTTAGATTGTCCAGTTATTATTATATGCTTCAATGATTTCTTTTAAGTCAGCTGTTGTGAGAAACTTTTCATTATTTGCTTACAATTTCATTGGAAAAATGATTTATGGTACAATACATTTTGTAAACTTCATAGATACAGCTGACGCTTATTGTTAACAAAATCATTTTAGCAAAAAGAAAAGAAAAGAAGGAAAGAAATGAATAAATGAATTAGAGAGAGAGAGTTTTCATTTCATTTAATTCAATTTTTATTAATAATAATAATTATTTATTTATTATTATATTAAGATTTAATCCTAAAATTATCTAAATTTTAAACAGATAAGTTTTTCTTTTCTCTTTTCTCTCTCCTCTCTCTCTCCCTCTCTTTCTCTATGGGAAATGAAAATAATCTTTTCTTTCATTTCATTTAGTTTATCAAAATTAGGTTTATTATTATACATATGAAATAGAAGAGAGAAAGAAGAAATATCTGACAGAGGCGAAGTAAAAGAGAAAAAACAAGAATGATCCTTCATATTAATCATCACTGTGTTGATATACTTGCAAATGAAGTGAAATATTACTGATAAAAATATATTTTTTTATTTCTTAAAAAATAAACAAAAAAAAACGAAAAAGATTTTTCCAGCTTCCAAGTTAATATGATTACATTTGGGAAGTATTTTATAATATTCTAATATCCTTATTTAACTCATTCTTTTCCATTATTGATTTCTTTATTTTATTTTATTTTATCGTTATCATTAAATATCTTAGCTATCTGATAAGTAAGCAAAGAATTTATTCATTAATATTGGCATATATATATTTAAAAAAAGCACATAAACACATATATAAAAGACGAAAAAGGAAATTCATTTGTTTTATCATAAAACATCTTATATCAAAAAATTTTCTTACGAATATATTTTATCATATTTTAAATTATCATATCTTTTTTTTCGTTTTTTTTATTAAACAATTGAATTTTGTGCTATATTACTATTGATAAAAGTTGGTCAAATACACACAAAATAAAATTTAATTATTTAGAAGATTTGAAATGTTGAAATAGGGATGATGAATGATTGATGAATTAGCGTTAGTTACTTTTGAAGTGCAAATTTCACTTCAGGTTTCGCTTATACAACCATTGTAAATATCAGTATATTATATCATACATGTTCAAATATATGTTTGTTAATTCTAGGAAACTTAATGCCTTTTCGTAACATTTATGAAACAATAAATTAGGAAATTTACTGTTAAAATAAAAATTGTGTTGTTGCTGATAATGATTATTCCCAAAATAAGAATCTTTTTTTTGCCTCAATAGATCAATTTTTAAATATAAACTCATTTAACATTTAATGTTAAAAAAAAATTGAATTTTTTAAATGAAGAATTAATGAAAATAGTTAATGATTTAAACATTTGGCAAGATAACTTTAATTTTTATGTCAAATAAAATGTTATTTTCCTTTTTGCTTTGTTTTTTTTTTTTTAATATTATTGTTAATTTGGTTTTTTTTTTTTGGGAAAATCATCAATGCTTCAAGTTTCAATTATTTTTTTTAGTAAGAAAAATCACTTAGATATAATTATCTGATCGAGATAGGTCCATTAATCATCATTACTGTTATCACATAATTTATTTGGTGAAAGCGATTATTACCAATAATATATAATTTTTGCAAAAAGAAATATAACTTATTTATATGCAAAAAAAATAATTCGTGTATCAATATATTAGAGTGCTATAAAATGAAAAATATTAAAAAGAAAAAAACAATTTGGTAGATATGCAATCTTCTAAATATATTTTCATCCAGCATCAGTCGCACATTGCTAATATTAAATACAAAGCATAAATTCATTCCTGTGTAAGTGATCGAATATTTTAAAGTGTTTTTGAAAAATATCAAATCATGCTAATTACTATCTTTATATGCCTTTTGCATAAAATCTTATTTTTTGGAATAAATATGCAGTTATTCTATGAATTAGTTTCATTTAATTAGTACTAAAGAAGATAACATTGTTGAATATTGCATTATATACTATTACTCATATCGGAACGATATTCTTAATAACAAGTCATAGTTGGAAAATGTGAATATTGAATGCAATGTTTAATTTTATCGAATTTATTTGTTAACTTCGTTGGCATTTGATAATGGAAAAAAGCAATAAAAAAATTTGATAATAATTAATTAAGTAATTAATAATAATGGTAATAGTGACAATAATAATAATAATAGTAATAGTAATAATAATAATAATCGATATCTATTTTTTTTAGTATCATAAATACTTTTGTTGGTGAAATTCCCTTTTGAACTTCGAAATTTATTTGTAGACCTAAATCATAATCAAAAGCTCTTATTATTGCATAAATAATATGCATAAGCTCTTTTCACTCGTAAATTTCTATTACTGTTTAGTAAAAGCATATTTTGGAAATGATAATTTTATCATTTAATCAGTTGAAAGTGATAATTCTGTCTGGAAACGATTTTTAAAAAATGATAATTTTCCTTTACCCTTTCAATCTTCTTCTTTTACTTAACTATTTGTACTTTTTTTGTGAGTTTTTAGATTTCAAATGAAAACACCTAATCTTTCCTCGTTTTTTTGTGATAAATCACAATTTACTGCACATTTAGTATCATTCGTTTCATTTTTACTTATAATAAAATTTAAAAAAAAGTGTGTGTGTATGTGCCAAGTGATAAATTATTAACAACTGCGTTATGGTTTTGAATTAAAATAATAAATTAAACAGCTGGCGTTAAGAATTGCTTCTTTTGTTTATAAGGAAGTATTAAATTTCAAGTGTGATCATAGGGGAATTCAATCACTAATTGATTAATTAGATAAATAACAGCTTTTGTTGTAGTTTGGTAATAAATTTTGTGTAAAGATTAGAATTTTTTTTCTTTTGTCAGCAGAAATGAAAGTTTCATGAATTTATTGTGTTTGAGAAATGTAGTGATAAAGTTGTCAGAATAATTACTTTCTTATATTATTTAAATAGCCTTTTTCTTTTTCTTTTTTGTTTTTTTCTTCAATTTAATAATGAAACAATGCATGATGATGTAATGCAAGAAAGGAAAAAAGGAAGAGAAGGAAAGTGAAATTGTCACAAGAGAAATATTTCAAGAAAAAAGAAAAAATGCTAAAAAAATTTTAAAAAAAGCAAAACAAAAAATTTATATGATATGTAAGTAAGAAATTTTGCTAATTACCTAATTTGTTGAAATATTAAACTTTTATAAGATTTCATTTATTAACGATTTATTAAATTTCTTTTTGTCTTTTTTTTGAAAAGAAAAAAACATTACACATATCTGACCATAATGCTATATTGAATAAATTTATTATTTACCAATATTTAATACTTTTGTCTTATTACATATGATGAGTTAAAACTTAAAAAAATTTTGTAATTGAAGAAGGCAATCACATATCGCAACTTTCTGATAATCTATTTTCCTAATTTAATTATGCATTACTGATAAATTCATTTCATTTTTATATCAAGAGAAGAACATAGCAAAGTTAAATCGTTGGATCGAATAATTAATTTAATTAACAACTATTATTTATCAGGAATAGTTTTTCTCGCTAATCAATTTGCAATATTTCATATTTCTGCTAGTTTCATTTATTTCAATAGTAAAAAAAGAAACAATTTCTTAAATTAATCCAGTTATAATAAACCAAGTTTCTAGCTTGAAAAAAAGAAGAAAAAAATCTGCTGTTTTAGGTTTCAGAAAAAAAGCAGGAATTTTACTTTTGTTGACATTTATCAAATTATTTCATTTTAATGCTTTCCAACAGCAAAATGCCTATTAGTTATATAAGTAAATTTTCCAGATCACTTCTTCTTGCTTCCTGAAATGCTCATTTTTTTCTTTTTTTTCTTTTTTTGTGGACCATCGAAATAGGCTTTAATTATGTGGATTGAATTAACTGAAAAGTTGAATTTTATCCTTTCTTTTCTTTTTTTTGCCCTTTTTCAAGGCAATTTTAAATGTGCAATCATGCAATTAAATTTAAAAAATGAAGAGAATTTTAACGATGCATTTCTACATTTTTAGCATTAAATAACTTTAACATTATATAAACTATTTCATTGTTTTGCTAGTTTTCATTCACAACAGAAAATTTGAAATTGAATTTGAAAAAAATCATTTAATGGAAAAATGAAATGTCGAACAAAACCTGAAAAAAAGAAGTAGGTCAACAAAATAATCTTTCTATTATTAATTGATACTTTTAATAAAACGTATAACTAACATTTTGCGTGCAATTTTTTGATTGTCTATTCATCATTTGCTCTACATGCAATAGTTTTATTTTAAACTTGTACTTTATTCAATTTTAATTACATACCTATTCAAATTGTTTTTTTTTCAATAAAAAATTTAAAGAAATTATTTCATAATGCTTTTTCACATTTACTTCAGCAATTAATTATTTCTTAGCTTGTTATCAATATTGTTTTGGACGAAAGAAGGAAAGAAAGATCATAAAAGTTTGAATTAAATTACAAAGAATAAAAAAACAATCTAAGAAATAAAAATGAGTAATAATATAAGTTTTATGGTTTACTTTTACCAAAAAAAGTATAATTTAACAATTAGCTAATGATAAGGCTATGTAATTTAATGTATTTAAAGCATATACTTTAGAAAAACAATGAGCCACAAAAAAAAATGTTTTTTTCGAATTCAATTTCAAATTTTTTGTTATAAATGAAAACTAACAAAACAGTGGAATATTTAATATGATGTTGGATTTGTTTAATGCTAAAAATATAGAAATATTTAAGAGTAGAAAACTGTTTTTTTTATTTCTGTTTTTCTAGTGATATTAGATAAATTTATAAATTTTCACATAATTTACAAGAATTCAACATATATAATTTATAATATCAATTATAAATTGATTAGTTTGCTAAAATGTTTACATACTGTATGCCAAATACGTAAAAATATCGTGCAAACTATATAAATATTGTATAAGCATTCTTGATATAATTATTATTCAAAAATAAAAAATATTTTATATTTTCATGAAATAATGTTGAAAGGCATAAATAATATTTATTTTTTTACTAACTTTTTTCTTTAAAAAAAACAATTTATTTGTATGCCAAAAAAGGTATGCATAGGAAATGATATTAACTTATATAATGCATTTATGTAATGTTTGATAATTGATTTACATATGAAAATAACATTCGAAACTTATTAAATGGAATATGACGTACGTTTGCAATTGTTGCAGATAAATTTTAGTTTTCTTTTTCTTTTTTCATTTTTCTTTTTTTCCCTGCTAAAAAATTGCAAACGAAACATGAATTACAGCACGCTAAGCAAATGAGCATATTATAGCATGCAGTTAGTAATTAGCAATAAATTTATTCAATTACAGTAAGCTAAGTAGAAATGAAAAAGAAAAAAGTTCATTTGAATTTTTTCATAAATCAGAATAATAATAATAATGCATTCTTTGTAATTACATTATTTTTATCTGATATAATGGTTATTTTTTGTCAGCAAAATTCATAAGTCGTATTTGCAAAGTTTTTCGTTCATTTTCTTGCATTATTGCAACTTTTGATAACATGGAATTTAAATTAGCAAAAGAGAAATAAATATATGAAAATGTTAGCATTGTTCACTTCTCCTTTTAATGCATTTACGTGTTTAGCATACATTTGTAGTGGTATTTTCAGTGAAAAAGTTTTATGTTATGAGATTTTATGCAAAGGAAAAAAGATTTAAAAATAGTTTATTTTTAAAGTTAATTTTGTAATTACATCAATCAATCAGTTCAATTGATTTAACTGCAAAAGTTTTCCACGTGCATATAAATTTTTTTTTAAATGTAAATAGTTAAATAATTCAAACAAATGGTTATGTGACAATGCATTTTCCCTCATATTATGTTTTTTCTTTTCTTTTTAATTGAAAATTTTAGTTGAAATATATATTCTGAAGTCAAAGATCAAAAATAAGACATTTAATTACCAGCATTAATTACGGAATTTAGAAATTATTTTTAACGGAAAAAAGTCAGTAATGTCAACAATTTTTTGTTGTAAACAATATTGTTTTTATCAGAACAAATCGATATATTATTTGGTCTGTTATGTTAGGAAACAACTTTCCTGAAGAAGTAAAATTCTGAAAACTTTAGTTTTAACTTTACTTTTTTTTTTTATTCTATGAGAAGTTAGTTGACGGATTGTAATTTTCTTTTAATTTATCAAAAAATTTTATTTCAAAAAAATAAAAAATGAAAAATTTTCAAATTTACCAACATGCAATTATAATTTTCAATATGTTTTATTTGCTCTTATTCAAAGATAAAATCATTCCTGGTAGAATGGCAAAAAAAATTTATTTCTGAAAAGTAATACAGTTCTAATCTCAGTTCTGTATACTATGCTTTAACATGTTGCAAATATAAATTGTTCTCGGGCAAATTAGACATTTTTCTTACCCGCAATGACGGATAGAAAGTGAGTGAAACAATCAATCATTGATAAATGTTTTGATACAACTGATCAAAAAACAATCATCCGCTGATAAACAATTATCGACCGCATCAATTATTTGAAACAATCATTCAACACTTTTTCTCAAATATTCTTCAAAAAGCACTTCATAATAAAGCTTCGCATTAATATGTGAGAAACTAAAGCATAAGCATATCGGATACATAATTAAATTTTATTTAAAAAAATATAGTTACTCCTAATTAGTTGTTCAAAATCAATCATAAACATATTTTTAAATGTTTTTTCCTTCCTCTTTTCTTCAAATAGTAGTGTAAATACACTATAAGTTTTACTTACATTAAAATATGAATGAATTTCTTTTGTGTTATAGAAATAAAAAATTTCAAACAGTTTGCAATATTTGATTGGAAAAACTAATAATAAATGAATATAAGCGATTAATTAATTTGTAATAATTTTTTTTTGAAGTAACAAATAATTGCAACAATGCAAAAGTTATGATCGTATTTCAGCAACTATTCCATGTTTTCATTTATCATTTGATCAGCCTTTTTCAAAAAATATTTGAAAGATTATAAGAGAATCAATAGCAAAATACACAAATATTTTAAATTCATGCAAACATTTTAAAGAAACTTTTTTTCAAAGAAAAAAAACTTTAAAAACAATCATTTTTATTACATTAAATTTTACTAATAATATATGATGAAACCATATTTTCCCTCTGAATCTATACATTTTTATGAAAAAAACTAAATTTAATGAATAATTTTTGGTTTAAATTTATAAATAAATTTAGCATTTTTCAAACAGGTTATGGTGACATAGCATGTAACACATTAATTGGTCGATTTATGACAATAATTTATGCAATCATTGGTATACCACTAATGCTTATCACACTTCGAGATCTTGGCAATTTCTTATATAAAGCAATTATCAGTGCTATTCGACTAATGCATTTCACATCAAATTTATGCAGAATATTTGGCAGAATAAATTATAAAACATCAATTCAACAAAATAACAATAATGATTTGGTGCGACTTGAAAGTGGCATATCCATTGGTAATGATAATAATGATGATGATAACGATGATAACTTTTCAACAGGACTGAAATTTCAATCAGGCGGTGAATTTATTGATGGTAAATTTTGTCAAATTATTTATTTGTTGATTTTGTTTTTGGGAATTCTTCAAACAATCAATTTGACAATAGCATAAAATAATTTAAAATTTAATGGTATTTTTTGTGATTTTATTTGTAACATCAAATATGAACGAATTAGGAAGCGATGTAAAATTTAGCATAAAAAACTTATTTTGAAAAAAATTAACATAAAAATTTCTTTTTTTGTTGAATTAAAATTTAAATTTAGAATCAATAAAAGAGGATGGTGCAAAAAATGTTGATGATATGGAATTAAATGATATGGCACGACCTCGAATACCCGTGTTACTAGCTATTGGGATCACTTTCAGTTGGATATTCTTGTGTGCAGGACTTTTTAAAATTTGGGAGCGCGATTGGACTTATGCAGAAAGCTGTTATTTCATGTTTATTAGGTTAGTCATTTATCATTATTGTAAATGTATAAAATTTGATTTTTCGATTAACATTTATTAAGTGCATTATATTGGCAAACATTTGACTTATTTGTTCAACAAATTCAAAAAGTACTCTAACAATTTGAAATTATTATTTTTCTTAATAATAATCGGAATTTCTTTTGACAATTAAAATTTTTTACGAAAAATTTTCTTTCAGTTTATCAACAATTGGATTGGGTGATCTTTCTGTACGACGAAGAGAGTTAATTTTCATAACATTTTATGTAGTGCGAAAAAATATATGTACATATATAACTTTGTTTATCCTAAAACTGAAATTTCTTTTTCAATTTTTTAGTTCAGAATTTTTGAAAAAATTTTTAGTTTAATCCTTCTATAATTTCAATTAAACTTATTTTTCAGTTTAATGATCATGTGTTTTATTTTTGTGATAATTGGTCTTGCAATGGTTAGTATGTGTATCAATGTCATACAAAGAGCATTAGAAGATTTTTATATCAAAGTTTTTCTGAAATTATTTCTCGAATATCAGTCTAAATTAAATCAAGGTAAGTTCCAATACTTTTCCTGGTAACTAATTGTTTTAAAAATTGAGAGATCAATAAAAACGGAACTACTGATGATCAATGCACTGATTTAAAGAAACGATAACTAATTCTATGACTATAATTAGTTAATTCTAGTGTTGAAGTGATTTTGGCATATTAGGTAACCTAATTTAATTTTTTTTTTCTCCAATATTTTTTAATTGTTGCATTTTTTCATTTTTTTTAAAGGAAGTGATACAGTTGGAGCTTCTGTGGGTATGATGCAAATGTGGGGTAATAATAAAAAAGCTAAATATCTGATGTCATTTCTGAGGTAATTTCCAATATATTTAATAATTATTCTTGAATAATAAGATATGAAACTGAAAACTTTCCAATTGCAAATTGAATGATTTAGTCACAAGATAAAATAAAATTCTAAATTATCAGTAATATTTTAAAAAAAAATTTTCTCTCTCGTTACTATCAAAGTTTTGATTGACAAAATGAATGATTATTTCTACCAGCTAGTTGAAATAATAGTATTAATTAGTTTTAATTTCATTTTATTATTTCGAATTTTTGTGAATATTTTGTTTTGGAGCAAAAATAGACGAGCATCAGTATTGACGAAGGTACAAAAAGATGCTGAAGCGCGTGGAATTGAAATTCCGCCAATTTTCTCAGATATTGATGAAGAATCCGGCATGCCAAAAATGTTTTCGAAAGATTTAAATGAAACAACACTAACAGCTACTGTGGAAGAAGTTATTCAACAACAAGTTGAAGCTAAACAATTTGTGCCAATTCAATCATCAACTGAGCTATCACTTCCAAAAACAGTATTCTATGATACTGGTGTACAAACTTCTCTTTTATCATTGTAAGTATTTGGTAATTTTATAAAATTTTCTAAATCTAACAGTAAATATGCAATATTCACTTGGACTATTTTAGATTACAATGAATGAAGCAACAAAATCAATCTAATATTTGAATTATTTTTAGTAATGATAAAGGCGAACAAACATTAATGGTGACATTATTGGATACAGCAATTGTAACTGATCCGTTAATTAATGAAATGGTTGAAGAAGCTGTGCAATGTCTTAGTCCGACATTAATTCATAGTATAATACAAACGGAAATAATCGAATTAAGAGATAGTGAATGTATTACAATTATGCCTGAATATATGGTTTGTATTTTTTCTACATTTGTTCAAAATATTAAAGCATTCAAATTTAGTAAAACAATTGATATGATTTTTTATTAGTGATAATTTCACAAACTTATTTTATCCAAAAAATTTTTGAAAAAATGAAAAATATTTCGTTTTATAATAATTATAATTATTATTATCATTAACATACCATTATGATATTTGGAATTCAATTTACTTTAAATTTAATTTCAATATGTACGAAAATTTTTTATTATAAATTATTGCTAAATCTGTAATAAAATATTATTTTTTTTAAAATAAATTATAGATACGTGATGTACAAACGGATGAAGTACGATTAATTGAGCAAGACATTCAAACTCATCTATATGATATCTTGGAAGCTATCACTCAAACTGATAATGATGAATATATTCAGAAGCCATTTGTAGAAATGATGGAAAGTGAAATGCAAACTGATCCTATAGTAAGGAAAAAAATCTTTTTTTTTTTGTTCTTTTTCCTTTCTTCTTTTTATTGATTTAATTGATGAAATTTTAATATATATATATAAATTATTTAATTGCAAATTATTTTTTATTCATTCAATGAAATAATTAAGATTCTGAAACAAGGAAAAAGTCGATCAGGTGTATCACGAATAAAAGAAGAATTATTGCAAGAAACACTTTCACAAAGACGATCATCAGCTTCTCATTCATTATCAGGTTATATGGATGTTAGTGAAGATGAGGAAGTTACAGATGAGGATGAAGATGCTAATAATCTTGATTGGAATCCCATTGATGGTATGCATGCTGAAAGACAACGTCCAGTACGAGATTTAAAGCAATTTTTTGAAACCAGTAAAAAAAGAGGCTCAGTTAGACGACGATCACAACTTCGACTTTCAGCATCACCATCTCCTTCTACACCATATAAATTTTAATTTATAATATAATTTATAATTTTTTTTTTTTTTTTTGCAATATTTGCAATAACGCTAAAAAATATAATTGAATTTTTACTGTCAGATTAATATATCAAAGTTTTGGAATGCTTTTTAAAAGAAAAAGAAAGAAAAAAACGAAATAATTCGAAAATTTATTTTGTGATAATAAAATTAAAAAAAATTCTAATTAAGCTAAAAGTAAATGTTAAAGTTTATCATTACGAANTTTTACTGTCAGATTAATATATCAAAGTTTTGGAATGCTTTTTAAAAGAAAAAGAAAGAAAAAAACGAAATAATTCGAAAATTTATTTTGTGATAATAAAATTAAAAAAAATTCTAATTAAGCTAAAAGTAAATGTTAAAGTTTATCATTACGAAATGTTTTTATTTATATAAAATAAACGATAATGTTTACATAAAATTTATAATAAATTAAGTTTAAAAAGAAGAAACAAAAAAAAAAAAACATAAATTGAATTTAAAAAGAAAAAAACAAGCAAACATGAATTAATATAAACAATTGCTTGCAAATGATATAATTTATAGAAAGAAAAAGAAGATGAAAAAATAATAATAATATATGCGATTTTTAGTATTATAATAAATTTAATCCAAAGAAAAATAATTTAATATAAATCAATTACGGAATTGCTACAAATTATTTAGTATTATAATTTGTACCATTTCATTACATCCTTTTCTCTTTTTTCTTCTTGAATTGAAAAAATATGAAATTGTATTATTTACTATTTTGTTTGATAATGTATGTATGTGTATATATACATGGATAAATTAAGAAAATAAAATTTTCCCATTTCAGTTTGTAATTTACAATTCATTGTAACAAATATATTAATTGGCATGATAATTACAAGCTATATAAATGTAGCAGTATTATCAATAAAGTAAGTAAGATGTAATATAATAAAAGAAAAATAAAAAAGGTTAAATCATGATAAAGAAAAATCCTTGGAATAAAACTTATAATTATCATTGGATATAGTATAATATACCCCTAGCAAATATACAAATAGATTTTAAGTAATTATACTAAGATTTGATACAGTATCATACTCTAAATAAATATATTTTTT
The DNA here is from genome assembly GCA_005281725.1 of Wuchereria bancrofti. Classification (NCBI taxonomy): domain Eukaryota; kingdom Metazoa; phylum Nematoda; class Chromadorea; order Rhabditida; family Onchocercidae; genus Wuchereria; species Wuchereria bancrofti. The sequence goes on along the minus strand of SSBO01000012.1, from coordinate 9,073,558 downwards.
CTCCCTCATTTTTCCGATAATATTAATTATTGAGAATTAATATGTTGATAATTTACTGTCATTTTATTTTAGAAATTAAATTAAAAAATAAATTGTAATTGATACTATAAATTTTAACACATTTAACACCAATTGATAGTAGTAATAGTGAAATAATATCTGTAAATAACAGAAAGATAATCATTTTTTTGATGTTTTTCTTTTTTTTGCAAATAACGAATGAATTATGATTACAATTAATTGTATAAGTAAACTTAATTTCTAATATTTTCATGAGAAATATTTTTTTGAAATAAAAAAAATAAGTGAAGAAAGGAGGAAAAAAGAAAAAAAAACAAAGTTTCGAAATATTTTATTAATGTATTAACTAACATTTTTGTCATTATCTAATATACCTTTCTTTCTTTTTTTCATTTTTTCTTTCATTCTTACACTATTTATTTCTTCTCCTTCCTATTCTATCCTATCTATCATTGTCCTTTGTCCTTGTCATTTTGTTTTTTTCTTTTTTTTTAATTTCACAAACTAGAAATATTTGAAAAATTAGCTATATTGAACACAACAAACATATCATTCCTTTCATTTTCACTCGCAATTTATTTTTTTCCTCTCTCCTCTTTTTAATATATATATATATGTATATATATGTATATCACTTCTACAACTAATGTTCTTTCAAGAAAAAAAATTTTTTTCACACAAACAATAAAATTATTTCCCTTTCTTTTCTTTCGCTCTTTTTTTTTGCTCAACGTTTACTTGCAATAATGAAATAAGTATCAGTGGTATTGCATTTGTTTTGCTTTTTTTTGTTTTTCTGTAGTAAATAACATTTATGTTAACAATTATTAGATGATTAGATTATTAGATGTTGGACTTTTCTGTCTGATAATTTTAAAACATAAAATTTTTTTGAAGTAAAAGAGGAATTTATGGAATGTGTAAGTAATGATCTAGTAATATGTATGTTTGCATATTTTAAAAGAATAATAATCAGCAATATAAGCTTAGCTAATTGCAGCAATTATTATCATGTTTTGCTCTCCCTTGTTTTTTTGTTTTTTCCTCATCAAAATTATATTAGATAAAATTAGCTAGAATTTATGTAAATTATCAGTTATGATTGATTTTTTATCATCCCCATTATTTTTGCTTAAATTCTGTTCCTGAACATGAATAAATAATTATTTTAACTTTTTCAAATTTGATTTTAATTAGTAATTTGTTTTGTTGCATGAGAATAATAGTTAGTATTGCGATATTAATCAGCATAATAAACATGAAATGAAATAAAGGTGTGAAAGAGAAAGTGCAGTTAAAGCTCGTTTAAAAATCAATAATAGCTCGAAAATTATTTATTATACTTATTTTGTTTTTACAGCTTAAAAATTGCTGAAATTAAAAACTTTTAGAAAAAGGAAGAAAAAAAACATTTTCTATTAAAAATTTTGGAATCATATAGATTTTATATATCATTAATGATTAAAAAAGTATTATTAATAATTGCTTTATTAAAAGAATATTATATATTATGCAATTAAAAAATAATTTTTACTAAAGATTTGTAAATAAGTTTATCTGTAATGTTTTTCTTTTCCTTTTTTTTTAAAAAAAAAGCGTTGATTTAGTTACATTTGTTTGATGCTAATTCAATGGCTTCAATATAACTCTAACAGTTGAATTAATTTATTTACAATTAATGCATAAAAATAAAATATAAAATTCATTGTATTATTCATAAAATCTATTACTATTGTAATAATTAAATTATGCTATACTAATTACGATATATCATCGTACTGTAAATTTTCATATTTTTATTTACTGATCGTTAAATATTCAATTATTTTCGCACCTCATAATATCATTCAGGAAGTGATTAAATTTATATCAAAAATATTTCTATCCTATAATATTAGTTAGTAGTTTGTTAATTCAAAATGATGTGTACAATTATTTAACAATCATAAATTTTACTAATATTATCTAAGTTACAATAATCCTATAATTAGTGAAATTTTCATCATACTTACTAACTGATCAATAGTCTATCTGTTAACAGTTTTGTTAATCAAAATATTGCAATAATAATCGTTATTATTTTTCTTTTCAATACTGTAATAACTTTTTTCAAATGCAATAGCAATTATTAAAATTTGATCAAATTACTAACCGTATTTGCTATACTTATCATAAATTGAGTGATAAGACAGAGGAATTTATGATATTGTTTTCTTGAGACTAATTGAAAGATGAAACATTAATAAGTGACAAATGATAATACAATTGTAACGTTTTGCAAGTCAATGTCGTCCGATAGTTATTTTCATTTATTTCAATTATTTTCATCATTAGCAGCAACAGCACCACCAACTACTCATCATCATCAACAAACTTTTTGATGCTGCATGCAGTAGCAAATCAATAAACTAACACAACCACCTGCACTACACATCTGAATTAGTAGCATCAATTTGATGATTATCATTGGTAGTTGCTACTATTACTGCTGCAAGCAATAGCAAATAACAATAAACGCCGTAAAATGCAAAATTATATGAAATTTCCAACTTTAAGAATTCTTTTACAATTGATTTTACAATTGAATCATCCCATTCTCTCTTGTTTTTATCGTTTTTTTTGTGAAATTTTTATATTTCATTTCCTCTTAACTTTTTAATTTTCTATTTAACATCCATTTTCCATCTATTTCTCACATTTTACACAATAAATTCTCATTTAAAATTTCCAAAATTACTTATCTCTAAGTAATAAATATGTTGTACTTATTATATGAGATAAATTTTAAATACAGTGATGCAACAATTAATTATGCCAATGATTCGTTAATATTTTTGAATTGAAAATATCGCTAGTATTATCATCCAAAAGGATATATTTGATGCTTTTTTTTCTTTTTTTTTGGTTTCTTACAAAAGTTTTCTTTCGTAAGAAAAAAGAAAAACAAAATTTATTTACAAATTTCAATAAATGAAATTTTCAAAAGGAATAGTAATAAACTTTATGGAGCAATACCAATTGTTAATTTAAAATATTGTAATGTAAAGTGATAATTGCGATCAATGACATTTTTTATCAGTATGAAACTTTTTACAATGAATTAGTTCTAGGTGCAATTAAACATTATTTCTAATAATTGATCACTTTTTTCCCAACGTAACTGGAAAAAAAATAAAGTGGTGAGGATGAAATTGATGAAATATTACGGTATCATACTATTGCATTTTATTTATTTCTCAATTCTTTTTTTTTTTGTTTTTACCATTTCCATTTGTTTGTTGATATATCGTAAATATTGTTTTAGAAAGTATTGCTGTTAACACAAAACAGTTATTTATTTTCAAATAAACAAAAAAAATATGATTTTCTTTTATCAAATCCTTAATTTCTTCTGTCATTGTAGTTTTAAATGTTAAATTTCTTACCCTCTAATAATGAAGCATTATAATATGTTAAAATGTAAATTGGTCAAGCTTACCACATCCTAAATCGGATTATTTTGAACCAAATGTGTAGTGTATTTCAAGTTTAGAAAATAAGCAATAATTTTTAAACTTTTAAAGAATTTCAGTGAATTAAAAAAATTTGATTTCATACCATTGTTGTCAAAATTTTTCGGTTTCTAATTAGTTTATTTTACATGTTTGTTACATTATATGTAATGTATGATTAAAAACTTAAAACTTTTTTTCAAATAATTGAATGTGTTTAAGGCTTGATTTATTGCAATTATTAAATCACTAAAATTAACACTTGCGTTTTTTTTGGTTATTCATATTTTTTAATCTTTTAAGGATTTTAATTAATTCTAATTACTCGTAATTAATTGGGCTTCTTTAACTGATCAGAATTGATTGAATAGACAATATCATTTATCCCTCTTTCCTTCTTTTTTTTCGACAATTATTTTGCAGGTTATTAAATTACATATATTGAACGATCGATAAATAATAGAATTTCAGTTCGATTACATGAAATTCATGATTCAAACAAATGATAAATGAAATTGATTTAAAAAAAAAATTCACAAGATTTTATTTTTACACACCAATAATTATTAGAGCTATCAAAAGATTGAGATATCATAACAACAATAACAACAACAAAAGAAAAACAAATTTGGCCTACATTTAACAATCATTGTAAATGAACAAATATTATTAAATAATCTGAATTGCTTAGGATAAATAGTCAGCAGCTATTGATTCCATAATTCTATTACCCTGAACACAATGTTCAAATTTTGAAATTGTAATTCACTTAAATGAAAAGAAGACGAAAACACTTATATAACTACTTCTAGCAATGAAAAATCATTTAAATTTATGTTTCATTAGAAGTGGATGACAAAAAATACAATCAAAGGTCGATTACTTATTTTTCTTTTTTCTTTCCGTTTTTTTTGTGTGAATCTGACAATTATAGTAAACATTTTTAGTTTTGCAAATAATTTTTCCAATATTTTCACCATCTTATCATTTCTACTCATCAATTCGCATGAATGATACTACTTTCACCTCGAAATAACAGGATCTATTAGGGTAGTGCATGAAATTTTTTGTTTGAATTCAGTTAATGTAAACAAGATGATAATATTTTAAGGTACTCAATTACACTGGATATAATTATTTTCATTTTCATCACTTATTTGCTATTTTTTTTTCGATTATTTCTTTCTTCGAACTTTTTTACTTCTTTACTTTCTTGTCAATAAAATTTTTTCAAAAAAAAAAACTTTCATTTATTTTGCTAAATTAACAACAAACATTTCTTACACAACATTAAATGACTGAAAATAATTTTTTATTTTAATTGAAAATAATTTTAATCATTTTAATATTACAACTACTTCTTTCTTTTTTTTTTGCTTTATACTTAGATGTATTAAGGAAAAACTTAGTGTCATCATTTTGATGATAATATTTACTGATTATCAAATAATCCATCATTTCTCAAAACTATATTTTATAATTGTGTTTGAGATAATTTTGAATTATCTGTTTCTTTTTTATTACTTTCTCTTTTTGTTCCTCTCTCTCTCTCTCTCTCAGTGTTTAATATCAAGTTACAATATTGATGTAAAGCACCGCAGAATGAATTGTTGAAATGAACTGATGCATTAGTAAGTAATGCTTGCAATATATCAGTATAACATTATTCCGGTTGAATTAATTGTATTCCGTTTTTTCTCTCCTTTCGATAATTCTTGATGAATGCATTTAACGAGAACTATTTGCTATTTGCTGTGTGAAATGGTAGAATCTATTCATCGAAATTTTTGTTAAATTTCTAATTTCATTGAAACATTCAAAAAGATATTTGTTTTTTGATGGAATTCTTTTCCTTTAGAGCATTTTAAAAAAAAGGAGAAGATGATGAAATGTAATTTTGAAGTGTCGCGAAATTATCCTTTTGAAATATTTCACTTTTAATGACTACTGAAGATCTTTTTTTTTAAATTGCACATGTAATAGTCATTCACAAATAATTTATTTGAAAAGAAATTGATAGTTTGTTAAATGTAAACGAGTAAAAGACATTTACAGCATTATATTGATATAGCAATTAAATTAATCAGTAAAAAAATTGACACTAACAATCTTTTCAATTTCTAGCAGTAATTTCATACCTTTTCCTGTATAGTTTTTTTTTTAGTAATTATTTGGAATATATGTTTAAGTGTCTTTGTCTTTGTTTATGAATTATTTTTTATGATAAAATGTTTTAAAAATAATATGCTAGAGTAAATTAATTCATGATGGTAAATATCATTGTGTTTTGTATTAAAATTCGAAATTGACCTGTCTTATTCACCCTCCTTTTTTTCTCTCTCTCTTTATTTCGATTGTTTTTACACTTGTTTTTGTAACTATTATAAATTTTTCGGAAGAAAATTCATTTATATCTTCTTTCTTACATTCTGATTTAAAATTGAGGAAAAAATGAAATGGTTCCATTTTAGAATCATTTTTTAAAAAAAAAATAGCAGAAATAAAAACCAGAATAGAATTCGATAAATGTTTAAGTAAATTTTTTCGCCTTTTTCTTCTGCTTCTTTCTTGTCATTAGAAATAAGAGAGGACAGAATGTAAAGTAATACTTTAGTTAATCAAACTCAGTTTATCTAGTCAAACAAATAAGCAAAGAATGCAACAGTTGTTGTGATTTATCCGGAAAAGCATCTTTTTCAAATTGATGATATCTTTTTTCATTAAATATTTTGTTGAAAATAATGAAGTTTTACATTCTTATTTCTCTCAATACTTTTTTTTTACTATGAAAACAAATTCCTTTCTTTTTTCACTTTTTCTGAATCAAAATTTGAAATACATTTAGCATTTTTCCTTCAAATGCTTTGAATTAATCTTCCAAGTATTTTTATAATATTTTAAAATTTTTAAAATATTATATTGCAGCGTTAATTATAATTGAAATATGTATTTCTTATAATGATTCATGAATGCATTAATACATTGTAACTGTGTAAAAATATTTTTCGCTAGTTTTTTTTTCGTTTTTTGACTGAGAATAAAAAAAGGTGAAAAAAATTAAATAACATCATAATCATCATCATATCATTATCATCAATGATGCATTAGTTTAGCTAAAAGAAGTCTTGATATATGATAAGGGAATAGAATTTGAACATTGGTTTGAAATCAAATTAAAAAATAAACTAAACAAAAAAAAAGGATTGAAGTTTTAGAATAATTGAAGTCTTTAGATGTTTCCTAGTTCTTCGCACCTGGTCTAAAACAGATTAAACTAGGATTTCCCCAGGTAATAATGCGATTAAATGTTGATGATAACTGATAAATAAGAGCTTTTTGAGAGAGACCTTATAGCGCTAATCTTTTAATCAAATGTTTTATTCCATCAACTGGATGCATTTGATCGATGATATCAGCCAACTGTTTATAACGTCTCCTAAGTTTGCCTCATATTTCTATGGTTGTATTTTGTTTAGTCTCTATAACTTAATATTTATCAGACGAGCAGTCTCGTATTGTGATGAAGTGTAGTGATAAATGATATGATTGATGTATTTCCATCCTTCTCTTTTGAATGAATATTTAACAAATGTTTTAGGATATCATTAGGCAGATAATAAATGCTATTAGATCAAAATTATTAACGCTATCCTTTTTACTTTTGCAGTACTGTTCAATTTGTATTAATGAACAACTGCTCATTAATTGTGTGGTTGAAAAAATTATGTTTATTTATGCTTGTATATTTACATGTATACACAATCTGTTGCTGATTGAAATGAACTTTTCATTTATATCGTTTTTTCCTTTTCGTTTTTTTTTTAATGCAAAAAAAAATGTGCTCATATTTTATCAAATTTTTTAAAATCATTTCTCAATTTTCAACTTACTTATAATTACTTATAATAATTTTTCTTTCCGACAAAAAAAACGAAAAAATAAAAAACAATAATAATTGCTTAATTTTATAATTTCCTAAAAGTTTCAATTTTTTTTTATTTATTCATACTTCAAATTATTTATTGTAATCTTAAAACTTTCATTCTATTTTATTCATATAGTTTGATAAAAATCTTCGAACACATACATATGTATATATATCGTATAACTAGATATCAATGTATTTTTTGAATAATATGAAATTTTTTTTGTTTAAGAAAAAGATTATGTTGAAATACGGTATACTGCTAGTGCTGGTTACTGTCGGTGCGTACTGTGACTTACTGTCGGAAGCTGGTGATTTTTTTTCAAAACATTTTACCGATTTTAAATCACTTTTTGCAAAGGATGAAAAAGTTAGTTTCATCTTTTCTCTTCTTTCTTCTCTTTTCTTGCTATTCAAATAAAAATAAATCCAATTGTGGAAATTAATAAAATAATCATGTATCCATTCATCAGTGATGGCATTTAAAAAAAAATATCAAAATCATTTTGAGGAAAAAAATCAAAAAATTTGAAAATTGAGAACATTAAATATAGAAGGATTTAAAGCAAATGTAAATGGGTTTATCTTTTTTTAAATTCATTTTACAACATTTCGTGCTTAGAATCATTATCGCTATGGATGTGATGGTCAGGTATGTTATGATAATGATCAAACAATTTTAAGCAATTACAACAAGGTGTGGTACAAGTAAAGAATTTATTGGCAGCAGTTCAAGATAAAATGCCGCTATTAAAATCGCTAGCTAACGAAGCACAGAAGGGGACATTGGATAAAGTTGGTGGTCTAATTTCTGAAATCAACGATTTCCAGAAAAACGTAAGTTTCCTTTTTTTTTTGGGATGGGGGAGGGAGAAAATTACAACAATAGGTTTTTGAAGATTAATGGATATTTGAGAAGGAATTTCATTCAGCTGAAATTTAAAAATGAAAAATTATTTCTCAAAATATATGTTTACAGAAAAAAAAGTCCAATTTAAATTAAAAGAGTTGGATTTTTAAAATAAATTTAGCGCTTTTAATATCATTTGACATTTCCGGGATTTCTTTTTACAAAAGATTCCAACATTATTCAACATACAGTTGCATCAGTATCAGTAACAAGAAATTTCTGCTAACTTGTTGCAGAAGTACTTTCTATTTTTCCTTCAAAATAACCTAATTTATTTCTAATAAACCAGATTACCAGGCTCATCTCTTTATTTTCTGCTTCAAAAACAAGACTTCTATTTTAAGAGTTCAATAAATCATAGTTGCTGAAATCGCTGAAACGTTACAAAATCTTTTCTTTTCTTTTAGATTTAGTAATATTTCAGAAATCCTAGCTTATTACTTATCTTAATTACCAAATAGCAATAAGAAAAAAAAAGTTTGCTCGGAATAAGTTTGATGTAATTTGGATTAAACGTTATGTCATTGGAATTCATAAGTAACTTTTGAAACATTTCTAACATTTGATACAGCATTACTTCACTTTTATTTTATTTTTCTGCAAATCAAAAAAAAAGCAAATTCTTTAATAGTGAAATAATGGAACAAAATACTATAATCATTCATTATCTAATTGCGCTACAAGTTTATACTTTTAATTTTGCTCGTTATTGAACTCTGTGAAAAAAAAAAACATTTATAATATCATCAATTGTTCAAGTCATTCTACATAATGGTAATTAAATTATTGATGAAAAAAAAACTAAAAAGAAAACAACAATCGTTAGAGCACTGTTATCATTTTTGTTTTGTCCTTTTTTTTTTGAAGTCGAAAATTACAGGTGTTTGATTCTAAAATGGAATTCAACCAGAAAGAAAATATTTGGGAGAATCTTGTCAAGAAAATTTTCGTTAATGAAGGTCTCAACAAAATTTTACCATTGCTGCAAAAGCTGCAAAATAGCGCATCAGCAACATTTGCAACCTATCTGCTCACCTGTATTATCCCCCTCTTAACCAATGCTTTACGAGAATAGCAATTGTAAACCAATGTTTTCTTCTCTATTTGAAATTTCATCCATTAATTGTGGCATATCCATTACTCATGTATTCTTCATTAATTTTATTCAGTAATCATATGCCTGATTATTTTATATTAAGGTAAATTTCCTTTATTTTTTGCACTTAATGGCAAACTCTCCTCCTTTTATTGTTTTTTTTTTTTTTCGTAAACATCAATACATTGAATTGTCGGATTTATAAACAACATTTAGATTTTTAATAATGCTCTCTCAAACAAACCTGAATGTCATTACTTGTTCATTCTTAGCATGAACAGAACGTACAGCACGATATTTGTGGGACATAAAGCGTTTTTTAGTGAGGTATGTCCTTAAAGAAACGGAGATTATCATAAAATGATAATCGACTCCTAAATGCGCCGATTTATTAAAAAAGAAGAAATCTCATAGATTAAAAGTAGATAAAATAATCCGTATGTCGATAACAATATAATAAAATTGTACTCCAGGATGTTGGCGCAATAACCCTTACTCATTTGCCAAAAAAAAATCATTCATTTTGTCACTGAAGCCTCTTTTTACTGGGAATTCAAATCTAACCTGATCCAGAAAGGACACAAATAAAATAATGAGTCTTCGGTAAAGCTTCCCTCTGTAGAGGGAGGAATTTCACTTTCATAATAAAATTTACCAAAGGTATTGTTGATTCGAACTTGTCGAGAAAAAATGAGGCGAAAAGATAAATGTCAGAGGATTTCAAAGGAAAAAAAAAAGAATTAATTGACTTTAAAAGTCCAAAATGTTCTTTGAGAAAAAAGCGAGCGCTAAAATGGTTCTGAATGGTTCCAAATTTAAAACTTAACGAAATGAACATATTAAAGTAATACAACGGAATGTACATGCCTTCCCAATTTTAACAAAAAGGAAATGAAACAATCCCTGCAGGATTATGTATCAAACATTCACATTAGGCATGAATCTACAACGCAAGAAAGAACGAGAAATATCTCAGTTTTGCTGTGTTATAAAAATATACATACATATCAAACTCACACGATAAAACTTAACGAAATGAACAAAAATGTACAACAAATGATTTGTAGAAGAAATTCAACAAACAATTTTCAAGCAGTTAAACTGTCAAAAAAAAACAGGAAAAAAATTAGTAATCAAAACAAAGCAATCATTCGGGAATAATATATGAATGATTACGGCAAGCACTACAACAACAATCTGATGAAGCTTATTCCTAACTTAAATTGATTGTAACTTCTATCAACTGCTAGTAATTGTGATCGGTCCAACAAGCTCTTCAGTATCCTAAAATGTAGCCAACAAATGAAATGCTAAAAAGGGCAAACAACCAACCCTACCATCCCTAATCAGCCTGTGGCTGACATTATCAACAAAAATAAGACTATTATCTTGGATGGATTTATACACTGCACCATGTGGGAAAATAAAAGTTTACAGCAAAATAAGGAAATTGACAAGCACTTTTCAATATTATCGACTCCATTATAACAAAATATTGCAAGTATTTTGCAAGAAATAGGGCAATAGAGGAAGAAATATGACTGCACCAACAATAACTTGAACTGAATACAAAATTTATAGCGAACAACTGCGAGCAAAAAGTAAAGAATTTGATCTCTCTTGAAAAACCGCCGAAAGAATTTGACCTTAACCTATGGGTAACGTTAGCAAATAACATAAAAATAAAGAATAGAGCAGTGACACTCACTCTTCGAACTCATCTACCTGATGACAATTCGAAGATATAATGATTGACCTAAAAAATCCTCTATAAGAAATGATCATACAAGCTTTGGGCAGTAAAAGAGTTGTTGGCAAAAAATAACGACAAAAAGTAGCTGATAAATTGGTCTAATACAACGCACGCGAACATTATGGCGGAACATAAGGCGGTGGTTGTCTCTGATTCGTGAATGCATTTCGAGGTCGAGGACTTGATGCAGTAGAAAGCGGAGGAGGTGGTTTGTAAAGAGGATTCTCGTGCTGAGAAATGATTAACGGTGGACGTTCTTCCTTAACTAACATCGGTGTCGAAACCGTTGCTGTTTCATCTGCTTGGGGGATTTCTTCCGGAAATACTACTGGCAAACCTTTCGAAATGTACTCTGATTGAACTGAAATAAAAATTAACGATGAAATAAAGTCGCTTTGCTCCGATATCGAACTTTCCTAAAAAGATGTTCCAAAAAAAGAATTAAGATATCATGACAGCAATGTCGACAATCCAAACCTGCTTTTGCTTTCTTTCGTTTTATCAAACAACAGATTAATGCCAGTGTAGCCAAGAAAAATTTTAAGAATGCAATAAGGGCAACTGGTAACCACAGCTGAACAGATGAAGTATCATAATCCGGAGAAACAGTAGTTGAGGATAACGAAACATTCGCTGGAAGTCGGGATGTTGGCATCTCTTCGATACAAGATCCTGAATCAACAACAACTAAAATCCTAGCATGTAAGTTTCGAGAAGAAATAATACTTGGCGTTGAAGCAAAAATACAGAGGAATGAACCACCGATGTTGCCTGAGCAAACGGTGCAGTCTTCGTCCATTCGTTACTAGTAAAATATAGGAATAGAAATGTTAAATTACCTCGCAACTCTAATTTTACATTCCGTACATGAAATCGACTATCCATTGCTCGAACAAATTCGGCTCGGATACGATCTCGTCTCCTAGTTAGCATAATATGCTTAATTGCCTCAATTGCTTTTTTCTGACAATATTTATATGACAAAGAACTATTTGAAAACATGACACGAGATTGACGCCTTACACTATCAATAGCTTCAATTTTCCTGCAAAACATTAAAAATGTAATAGTTTACAAATATTGGAATATTTCCCCACTTTATAACATGTCATTACTAAATAAAATGTACAAAACCCAAACAAAATTGATCTTTCGAAAAGCACCCTAAAAACTAACTTAATAACCAAATTTTTTGGAAATCGATCCCCTAGCGAATTAGCCAACTTTTCCGCAAATGCACATAAAATGTCCGGATCTTTCGCCAACCGTTCGGAACTGTGGTCAACATCAAGAATAAATAAGTGATTAGTTGGTGGTTCGGGAACAACTGTTACTCGAAAAGGAGCAGATGTCATCTGTAAAAACCGAAAACAACAAAACAAAAGTATTACCGCAAACCAGAAATTCTCCGTGCAGTTTTATCACTACGATAACGTAATTCATAATATACTTTTTTTCATGTTATTAAGAGGCTAAAATGTTCCAAAATGTATCAGGAACATTTATCTCACACCCTTTCTATCATTACGCAACCTCCATTTGGTGATCAAATGATCTACTTGTCAGTGCAATTGCAACAAACGTTTAGCTTGCCTGATTTGCAGAATCTCGTGCTTCTAACCGAAATTCAAAATCTCCTGTATTCAGTGAGATACCATGTAAAATCTGCTTATTTTTCCTGTCTAATGTAAGCCAATTGTTATCAGCAACAATAGGGTAAACGGACAAAGTAAGTGAACGCGTATCTCCATCTTCTGCATCAATGAATGTTTCCCTCGGAATGGTATACTCGCACATCATACCTCTAAATTACACTACATACACAGCATGTAATATGGTTAAGAAAACTAGCAAAACACTGACTGACAAGAAGTTAATTACCACTTGAGTAGAATTATACCAAATGAATTATAATAAACAACATTATAAAAAAGCTTGAAATGCACCTTCTACAAATAAAAGTCTGCAGTGAATGCAGTCGTACTGGTGGTCTGTCATCTTTTTTTGTAGAGCGTGATAAACGTGTTGTAGTTTTAGAAGTTGTCGCTTCAGGATATGGTTCATTTGTAGCAAAAACCGAAAGATGAGACAAAATACCAGTCCTCGCAATATGGTTACGTTGTTTCCGTGGTAATAAAGTTCCTTTTCTCAGCTACAAAGCTTTTGATTGATATAATTTGTTAGAATTTTCGATGTAATTTGCTAAAACAAATAACAAGATGATGAGGAAATGATAATCCTATTATGATCAATAGAATCGATTCAGGTAGAATTAAAACAAATTTCGGTGAACTAAAAGATACGGCACAAAATTTTTGACAAAATTCTCGGATTCGGGAAGATTCTTAATAGTTAAATACATTACCATCAAATAATGCAGATCTACTTTATAAACTTTAAATAAATCATACAGATATTTGCACAAACCTCCCAACCAAATAGCTTTTGCCGTAACATCGCTAAAGCATCACTTTCATCGAACGTAAGCATCTTTTCCAACACATCAATAGCATCCTCATCAATTTCTTCGCAGGAAACTTTCCACATAATTGTCACTGAATCATTGTTTGGCTTATCTTGCATGCCGGACTCTACAACTTCTGAGCGTCCTACTTCTTCTTTGTACTTATTTGAATAAATGCGAAGCGAAGAGCTGAAAAATTACCAGCGTAGTTAATTATAATTCCATGTGACACAATTTCCACATCTGTACTGCATGAAGCTAAGTCATACCAAGAATAATGAAATTTATACACGTTAACATTGGTAATGTTGCAGAAACTGAATGATTAATGCCAGGAGAACTGATCGTTACAGAGCTACGTTATTATCTGCGGATGTTCGATGCTAACTGCCCTTCTAAATTCTTGAACTCCTACAGAAATCTTTTAAAAACTACAATATTTTGTTAAAAATTAAAAAATGCTTCTCTTACTTCTTGTACTTCTTACATCAAGAACATCTTTACTTACCTGTTAATATTAAAAAATTTTGAGACAATATTAACAAGATGCAACTGATCAGCTATACTCAAACTGCTAAGAGAAGTATCAAATGCAATTTCCATCCACAATATATTCCTTTCGGCACCGCATGGATTTACGATTTCTTCTTTAACAGAAACTTCCATTACATCGTTAGTTTGACCGTTCGTTATCCGTAAAAATGTTTTTCCAGCATCAGTAGGCTGTGGTACACCCTCCAAAATCCTGAAAGAACAAAATACTATCCATATTTTTTTTTGTTATTTGTTGAATTTAGCATTAAACCTTTCAGGAATAAAAAAAAACCACCGTTCATTTCTTTTCCAAATTAACCATGTTGGTAGTTCTTCACCGGAGGCATCCTGCACATCCAATATACTTGAATCAATTTGAAATGCATAGTGAAATGGCTGACCAACTACTAATTCCACTATTTCTGGTATCAGTGCTACCGTGTTGGTTATGCATATAAATAATAATATTGATTTAAAACATTCCATCTGCAAAATCTTACAGTGATTGAAAGTTTACATTTGTTAAACATTTATTAAAACCTTGCATTAATCAACAATTCTTATTAAGTATTCGGAAATGTGTCCTGCATGCTATCACGTCTAAAAATTACCTTGCTATCACGCCGCATTAATCCAATAGTTGAAAAGTAAAGACAATGATTACTTCAGTGATGCAACTGTTATTTACAATTATTCATATAGTAAGGTAATTTTTACTTTCCCACCAACTAAATATTTGTACGATAGATTTCAAACAATGTTTTCACACTTTTTACAGTGGTAATAAATATACCGGATCACTATCTGAGAACAATTCACTTGTGTAAAGGAAAAAAACTGACAAACCTTATTAACTGCTGTAATTAACAAAACGGAACATAGTGCGGTTTATGAGACAAATTTATTATTATTAGAAAACAGAATACATTCCGATTAACAAAAAAAGGGATAAAATAATTGCGGCGGTGTTGGTAATTCTATTATTGCTCTAATAGCACCTAATAACGAGGATTCAGATTTAAACGTAATTAAATACCGGAATCGTTGGAAAATATATTAAAATCGCATTCAAAAGTCGTCCTCCCTCTCCCTCTCTGTCGCCGGAAGATGTATAAGAATGGCGGAAAATCCCCAAAGAAGACTCTTAGACCACGGGAAATGGTTATTTCGAATTAGCTGTTTTTTGAAGATGACAAAGATCGATAAAATCTAAAAATACTTAAGTCAGACATTTAAGTTATGAAATAGCGCTGAAATTTGAAAGATTTTATGATTTGCTGAAGTTTATGGAAGAGCGTATAGCTAGAGAAAATGAAAGTATTACCGCCCTGTAGTGCTAGTAATCACGACGAGGAAAAAGTTTGTGTTATTTGAAGAGACATTACAGAGTAATAAGATCTATTAGATACAATGAAGAAGACAGGAAAGGATAGCATTCTCCGTATATCTCGAGTCCTTACGACAGGTTTGGCATCGGATTGCGGATTAATTCAATTCCTCGGTTTGGAAATGTTTTTGTAATAATGACCGATTGTTAGGTAACGGTCGTTTGGAATCTCTGGTATTTTTTTCTCTAACTTCTGTTGATTTTCCTGGTCATAGTTTGTTTTTCTGGTGGTTTCTTTCCGAGTCAGAGAAAAGATTAGGATGTAATTGTCACCAGAGATAGTAGATCTTGTAGTTTATAGTGAAAAGATAGAATAAAGAAAGAAATGGAGGTAAAAGAATGGACAAGTTTGCAGTTTCCTGAAAGAAGTTTTAGAACTAGACTTCCATGAAACCAAATATTCTCTTATCCTTTTTGCTAGTTACTCTTGACTATTACTGTACTGATAAATGATATCACTTTCCGAAATAAGAGGATGGTTTTGTGGAAGTATTTTGCTTCCTTCAATTGAGTTAGAAAATAAAAATGAGAATAGATTTTGACAAGAACCATGTCATGTAAAGTTCCATTAATCTTAAGATGATGAAAACAATATATGGATGGAAGTGTAAAGGCAGTTCTGATTTGGGAATCCACAATAATATTTTGTTTCAGATACTGACGTATCAGTTAATGGATAAATCGGGCATATTACTGTAAATGTTCGGAAAATTTCTGTAATTCCGGACTCTTAAGGCTAGTCAAATTTATCTCTTTAAAATATATCATTTTAATGCAACGATTTAATATTTCTGTATTTATTTGCAGATGAGGGATTAGGGAGGGATGGCGGATAGTTTATGCAGTCCATTAGCACCGTGCAGATGGCCGGTGCATCTTTTGGCTGGGTCGGTTGCCGGTCTTGCCGAACACTGCCTCATGTTCCCATTCGACTCGGTGAAAACTCGATTGCAAAGTTTGTGTCCATGTCCAGAAACAAGATGTCCAACAGCAATGCATAGTCTTTTATCAATGGTAAAACGCGAAGGTTTGCTGCGATCGTTAAAAGGAGTTAATGCTGTTGTACTTGGTACCATTCCCGCTCATGCTCTGTATTATGCGGTTTATGAAAAGTTAGTTTACTGTTTTCTGAGCTTAACCATTAGGTTGATCTCTTTACCACTAACCGATGCTTAATGTATTCTGTCATTCTTCTTTACTGTTCACTATTCTCTTTTAACTTGTTATGGAAGGTTTTTCTCTTTCTAATTTAGAACGAAATTTTGCAAACTTTTCATCAAATTTCTGAAAATTCAATCACAAATATCAATAACAGTGCATGAAATCTTGCAGTTCCAAAGCTTATTTGTTAAATAATCCACGGGTATCTAGTTCGATGTCGTATGCGATATCCGGAGCGCTTGCTACTGTTGTTCATGATGCTGTTATGAATCCCGCTGAGGTATTAAAGTTCCTTTTTGATTTTCTCTAATATAGGGAAATCGTTTAACTATTGTACAGGATCATTTGATGACTGGAAAGTTGATTCTCATTTAGGAGGTTAATATCGGCTTTTGTTGCGTCATCATAACATTATGGTATTCTTGTTTGTACTGTTTTGTTTCCAGGTAGTGAAACAGCGTATGCAAATGATTTTTAGTCCATATGGTAATAGCCTGGAATGTATACGCTGTATTTATATTCGAGAGGGTCTCAGGGCTTTTTACCGTTCGTATATTACGCAGCTAACATTGAATGTGCCGTATCAGTGTACTCATTTTATAATATACGAATATATGCAAAGCTTGCTAAATCCACATCATAATTACAATCCTTTTTCCCACCTTGTTTCCGGAGGTATGTTTTTATGTTCTACAATTTTAATAACAGTTGAGTTTGTTTTTATTTTTAACACCTATAAAGTCTTCAATAAACATTTTCGTTTTTATGAAAATGGAGACGGTTTCTGCATAATCCTTTCTTATTTTGACATAATGTACAATTACGATTTAATGGTGCATCCTAATCTTTTCGTTGTTTAGTGGCTTTGAATGACGCTTGTGCAACAAGTTCATGTCTACTCTGGCGATAATTTACTAAATCCTTTTTCTCTCTTTCTTTTGAATTGTAAATTCCAAAATGATTTGTAGGAATTGCCGGTGGAATAGCTGCAGCTATCACAACTCCTTTCGATTGTGTGAAGACTGTTTTAAATACACAGCAAACTCCCCGATTTAATACCACATATCGATTGCTCACTCAAAACGGGCATACAGCATATTACAAGTATTTTTTTTTAATTCGCGCTAAAATTAATATTTGTTATATGGAAAATTGAACTGAGTTTTTATTTAATCATAGCACGACTTCTTTGGATCGTTAAAACTTCCATCCATATTTGCTTTCACTTATATTTTTGATTATATAAACTGTTTTACAGAGGTCTGGCTGATGGGATCCGGACTATTTACTATCTGCGAGGTACGGGTGGATTTTTCCGTGGCCTTCAGGCTCGCATAATATTCCAAGTTCCTTCCACAGCGCTTAGCTGGTCTGCATACGAAATGTGCAAATATGTTCTTTCTACGCGAAGTTGATTCCACTGTCTAATTCCTTTATGGGTATGCCAAAGTGCCTACCTCTTTAATTTAAGTTTAGCTAGTGTGGTTAATTTGTTCCATTACTACCTTTGTAAGATTTTTTTTGTTCTGTTGAAATAGTTGAATGTCACAAACGGTTTATGCATTCTCGGTTTAGAATCCTCTATACTTTTTATTTTTTATAATTTAAATCCATTTTCAAGCTCTGTATCAGGTAATAAAGGTAGCTGTATCTTTATTCATTGGCGTTTTTGTGTAATTGATGACAATGGCAATTTATCCTTGGTTACTTTTACCTTTGTCCTAATGTATTAGTGAATGGTA
This sequence comes from Wuchereria bancrofti, assembly GCA_005281725.1. Classification (NCBI taxonomy): domain Eukaryota; kingdom Metazoa; phylum Nematoda; class Chromadorea; order Rhabditida; family Onchocercidae; genus Wuchereria; species Wuchereria bancrofti. The sequence goes on along the minus strand of SSBO01000012.1, from coordinate 9,055,074 downwards.
ATAAATAGCTTGAATTTTGTTCGCAATCCGGATCAAAAGCAGTTTTTCTCATATTTATCTAGCATAGTTGCATATGCTCGATTATTGGAAAACTAAAAGGAAGAAAGGCATTTGATGTTGTCGGATCTTGTAAGACTATAAATGAAGTGAAAATGTGAAACTTCAGCGGCTCCATATCTGTTTGTAGTGGTTCTTTAATGAAAGTAGGAGTGGGTTGATATCTTTCATCATTCGTGAGGCAAGAAGTTGTTTGCTTAATGATTTCACTAAATCATGTATAGTTACCAGAGTGAAGATGTCTATAAATGATACGGAGGTTGATAACATAGCGCCAATACGAGATGAGGACGAACACATGTTTCCTCCTCTCCTGCCGGGTGGAGACGTGGTTCATCCCGACATGGAGATGAATGATAACTCCGGACTTACGGAAACGGAATTGTTCCACACGGGACGTGACGATGTGTCAGGTACTCCCTGATGCTCATTTGAAATCGTTTGATTTCAGAAATGGGGGAACTCGGTGCTATAAGAGATAAATTAGTCGTTTATTCTTGTAGTTGAGATAGCGTTGCTGTATTTAGAGCAGTGTTTTAGGTTGTCTTTATAAAATTATTTTGTTTTATCATTGTTACTTCTACGGTATGTAAGAGAAAAAAAAATGTAGTCAGTGATTTAAATTCTTCCAACAGAGATTCACAAACCTATAATTATGTTTAACAAATTCAAGGCACAGTTACAGAGATTCACAAACCTATAATTATGTAAAAAATATCGTAATTTGTTTTTATTTCAAGGCACAGTTAGCGTGGTAGAGCAGTCTGTAATGTCTGCAACGGATTCCTTATCAAATTTTGGTGGTCATGTATCAGCAAACACGGTTAACTCTGAAGACATTGGAGATGACATGCGTTTAGGTAAAAAAATGAAGCAAACGGGAACTGGTGATAAGCAAAACGATGAGTGTGTCCACGTGGAACATGTGAGAAATATTTAAGTAATATGCACATTAATCTTGACCGTTTGTCACAATTTGGATTTCGAGTTAATTTATTCTTGTAAGAAGATTTCATCAATTAAATTCTCTGTTGTTCAGAGACGATGTTTTGGAGGTTTCATGTTTGATCGAAATCGTCATCCCAGTCCAGAGCTTCCGAAGGAAACAGGTATTTTTTAGATCAGTAATTCTGAAGAATTTCTTTTTGGAATGTTTAACCATTACAAAAAAAAAAAACAATATGCTTTGAAATTCTGATCACTTTTAGCACAGTATACATTCTAAAATATTGGTAATCGTTTTTATTCACCTAAAGATAATTCTGGATTGCTGTGATATTTTTTTTTTTAATACTGTGTTGGAAAGTGATGGACATTTCTTTTCCTATGCAACTAGTAAGGTGCCTCATTCAAATGCTAATGATGAAATAGGTCTTGTGAAATTTTTCAGTAACTGTTCTGAACTATCCCTTTCCGCCTACAGCTATACCTGTTGGAGATGATGAAAATGAATTCCGCAAATCATTAGCTGATGCAAAAGTAAGAATGCGAAAATCATCATATTTCAATTATTTTTTAATTAAAAATATTTATTTTTCCAACATATTTATTTTACTTGAATACCTGGTATCTTTGAATGAGCTCCGAGAATCCCGCCTTTCTCAGGTATTCAGCTTAACAGTTTCAATATATGTGACTGATATAGTCCATGTAATTTAGGTGTATTTGATTGGTACAGCGCATTTTTCGCCTGATAGTCAACAAGATGTTTTGAAAACGATTGCAAATACTCAACCAGATATGGTTATGGTCGAACTTTGTCCATCGCGAATATCAATACTTTCAATGGATGAGGATACTCTACTTGAGGAAGCCAAAAATTTGAATTTTGATAAAGTTATAAATACAATTAAGCAGGTAAGTTGTTTGTTGTGGAACAGGTGTTGAAGAAGTTATTTCTATGTTGATGTTGTAGTAATAACATTATTTGTTTAGAGTGGCGCAGTTCAAGGAATACTCCACGTATTATTATTGTCTATGTCTGCACATATGACCAAGACGCTGGGTATGGCTCCCGGAGGGGAGTTTCGCGCAGCTCACAAGTACTATTTTGTCCGAATTTATCTTAAATAAAATGTGTTTTATTCTTCTTGAATTCATAATTCCAAATAATTCTCCGAATAATTGTGCAGTGTGTCACCAACAATACCATTTTAAAGTATCATTTTTAAGATTTGTTCTAATTAGTTTTGTTACTGTTTCCAATCTTCTAGATTTTCAGAGGTGCTATGAACGTGAAGATGTGCAAACTAATTCTGGGTGATCGTCCAATACATGTGACTGTACAAAGAGCATTGAGCTCTCTAAATTTTTTCCAAAAACTTCGACTTTTCTACCATATTGTTCTTTCACATAAAACCACTATCACGTAAGTTTATCACAGACTTTTTGTTGCTTCCTCTTTTAAACGTCATTTCTGTATTCTCAGGATTCATTTTTGTTTGTTTTCTCTAGTCAAGAAGAAGTAGAAAGATGTAAGAAATCAGATATGCTGGAAGAACTGCTTAAGCAGATGGCTGGTGAATTTCCATTGCTTTCGAAAATCTTTGTGGAGGAACGTGATCTGTATATGACCAATGCTTTGCATACTTTATTGAAAAAGTCTACGTTTGATAAGAGAGTAGCATGGAGTAAAACAGATGGTAAGCTTCCTTTGTGATTTGTATAGAATTTTTATTGGACATCGAAAATTTGCATATTGTACCTATGGATATATTTCACCATCTCTGGTTCTGTTGACTTTATTAAAAAGTTATAATTCTTACCAGCTACTGTATAACGTTGAGGTGCGTGTAGAATGAATGAGAATTGATTGTTTTGTTTTTATGCAAGATGCTAAATTAATCAAAAATATTCTTCGATTAGTGCTGCAAGAAATTTTTTTCTTTCTTCTGTTTATGATACACATTTTTAGCCGCCTGGCAGCCAATATCTGTTGTAGCTGTTGTCGGTATGGGACATGTTCCAGGCATTATTTCTAACTGGAATAAAAGAATTGACGTGGGTGATCTCCTAATGTAAGTTTTGTCATTTTATCCATCATACCTAATATACAAAAGTTAGATCCGTATTTCATGCTACTTTTTTTTTTTGTTTTGTAATTCCGTAGCCACTTATGATCAAACTAAAAATGGTATAGTTTGAGAATGCGAAGGGAATGCCAGACTAGATTTTTCCTTTTAGTATGATAATTTCTGACGCCAAAAATTCTATTCTCTATAATGGGCATGGTACAGGTAAAACATTCAGCAGAGAATGAGAGAAAAGCCGACCATAAATGTGAGTTTATTTTTCAGCATACCACAACCAACACATACTGAGAAATTCATACGCTTGACCCTGAAAGCGATGATCATTGGCGTGGTGGGATATGTGTTTTATCAAGTTGGTTCAAAAGTGGTTAACAGAGTGCAGATGTTAATGAAATGATATCTTGGTAGAAAGTTCAAATTTCCCTTGTATTAGCAATAGAGTCGAAACATACATCACTTATACGAGTTTCTAACACTCAAGAAACGTATTTTGATCGCCATTTACATGATATGATTTCCTTTAATGTTGTATGTTATTTCTGATCCAATACTGACAATGATAATTCGGAACGGGGATTTATATGTGTTTGTGTTAAACGATATCTTACTTTATTTGCCGGATAATTCTTCAGTACCGAAACAAATTTCAAATTTCATGACTGCATGTGCTGTATTGAATTTCTTGCTGTCAGGTACCTTTTCATAATAGGCGCATGTTGTCCGTCTTGCAGTGAAGTGCTTTTTTCATGTCACTTTAAAAAAAAATTTTAGCTACTTCGGTTTTTAGAACTTTTTATCATAGTGTGTTGTGGTTGACTTTACAATTGTTATTTACGCTCTCTCCTTGTTTAACTCATTTTCTAGCTTCAGGAAAACAAGAAATGAAGTAGCAAAATTATCGTTTGGTTTTAATTTTTTTTTCCGAAAGTTTATTGTTAAGAATGTAACGATTTTATGGACGACTTTACCAAATTATTTGCCTTTTTTCTGTTTTCTTTTTTCTGTTTCTTAGTTCTTCTGAAGAATTGTTGTATTGCACAATACAGAGTGTGTGATTTGGACATTGTTAGCAGTATCGGAATTGTTCGGTGATCCGGGTAACTACGTTCTGCTTATAGTGATGTAACTTTTACACATGATCTCCCTTACAGAGATTTGCGGTATCAGTCATTCATTTAATCCGCTCGATCATTGGTATCTTGGGTTTTTATGTTTCATTCATTTGAAAATTAATGATGAGCACTTGAAAGGGAATGCTAAACTAATGTGCACACAATAGCTTAGTGCCTTATATTGCGTGCTATTACAGCATTTCAAGATCCTATCCATTTGTGTTGACAACATTTTTGTTTTCTCATTGCCGTTAAGTTCATTTTGTAGTTCGTATCTGCTACTACTACGCATTATTTCAATTCTGTGTTGCTGTGAATATATTATATGAGTTTAACAAAAAAAAAAGGAAAAGATCTTTCAATTTATCACACTTCGTAAAGTTATTTTTGATAAAAGTGATATGTCACTGGATTAGAATGTTTATGCATTCAACTATTTTGCTTTGTTTTGGAATTTCACTTAAACTGGATAATAGTTATTCTTTCAGTGAATTATGGATTATGAAACATAGCCTGGAACCACCTTTTTTCATTCTTTTAAGAAATTCTTTCAGAGCGTAATATAGAAGATAACGTAATTATACCTAATGATGATAACAATTGAGAAGTTATTTCACAGTTCAAGGTGGCATACGTACATTCATACACAAATATACGTATAAGCACATGCATAAGGTACTTTAACCGTATTGCAAGGAATAAGTTAATAATAGGTCTAGTGTTAATTTGGTGAAAACTGTAATTATCCTGTAGCAAAAAAATGGACATTGAAGTTTGGAATTGTCAGAAGTTTTTTAACCATAAGTGCAATATACACTGACAAATCTGCTGATAATAATATTCTATATGAAATTTAATGATTGGAAGACATTTGAAGAGAGATACCGGTTCGCTCATATTAAATGACATGGGTGGGAGGTCGTTGTTGGACTATTAATAATTTCAGATTCTTTGGTAGTTACCGTTCTGCTGATAAGAGAAGGGTAGTAGTTTTAGAGTGTTGAGAGTGTGTTGGTAGTGAAGCATTGGTAAATTATTGGCTATCTTCCATCTTCCCTCCCTTTCTTCCCTCCTGTCGCGTTTTTGTCATCTTTTGTTTGTCATAATCAGGCATTCTTTCTCATCCCTCTTGTTTGCTAATCTTTCCATTCAACTCTTTTTAAAACGAAGTTTTTGGATTATATTAGCAGTTTTTGTGGTTTTATACGTGAGGGTTAAAGGTCGTGGCAAAAAGTGGGGATAAGTAACCGGATGAAACAAGTGTTGCTTGATGTAATTGTCTTTACTGTTAATGTTTTACGAGTAGGTCTTGAAATGGCTACACTATAATTTGAACAGTTGTTGAAGTTTTTAAATTTAGTTAATAGTTAATTGGTTGATTGATTAGTATATTTTATTTTATCGTTCTACAGGAATAATGCGTTTCGAGGTCATTTTATCAGTATGTTTGTAAAGTAGTACGGCGTTTGATCTTTGCTTTCTGGTCGAAAATATGTGAATATGATAAAATATGTGAATAACACTGAAGAAATAGTTAAAAGAAGCGTTCGGTACGGTGTAATACCGTATATCGATTACTTTTATCGTAAAGGTTAAACAATAATTACAACAATTAATTACCTTTTCAATGGTTGAAATGATTAGTTTGAAAATTTAGTAAGTTTTGATGTAAGAAAAAACTGTGAAAGCAAAAAGTTTTGACAAATTAATGTAATGTTGATGAAAAGGTTTGAAAGGAATTAGTTCCCCTTGTTGGAGTTTTTTATTTTAATTATTTTACCTTTCCCTTTACTTTAAGAAAATTTTCTTTTTATTGAAAAAATTTTTTGGAAACTTATCCTTTATGACTTATTTCTTATTTCTTGAAGTAACCATTTTAATAGTCCCATTTTTATTGATTTTAATTATCATACATCTTAAATATTAATGGATATATGTAGTTCTCGAAAATTTTCTGGATTTCATGACACACTGTGCTAGATCTGCCGTTATGTTATAATTAGCTCGTATTATTTTATGATATGTGTGTTTTAACAAGTGTTGCGTTTTATTGAATGTTTGCTTGATTCGGATACTGATTGATCACTATATTTAGATATGGATGAGCTGAAACGTATCGCTTTCACAACACCATTTCGGTATGAAGAAGCGGTCCGTTACACTGGAACGTTGCGTAATGTTGGGATATATGTTTCTGTACTCTACGTGATTTCCATTTTCTCTATTAAACTTGTGATGACTCGATTTAAACCATTTCAAGTTTGTCCATTTATAATGGTTGTTTTAGCTATGTTTAATCGATGACAGTTGAATTAGTAGACGAAAAACAAGAATTGATAACAGTTGGAAGGAGAAATTTTTGCAAGAACTTCAAATGTAGCTTTTGATGTTTTAGCTTACAGCAGCGTTGAACTTTTGGAATACATGGTTGGCAGTATTCAGTGTGTTGGGATCATTCTTCACATCAATTGCTCTCTTTTCAGAAATCTACAGTCACGGTCTTGTAGGTATGCATACTTTCGCTCCTCACAGTAAAGCACTCTTTTCAACTTTACAAAGTGTAAATTGGCTCTCTTTGTCAGTAGAATCAGTGAATCATTGCTTTTACTTAATTTTACCTTAATTGATATTACAGCATCATACACAAAAATAGGCGATTTCTTCGAAGGAACTAGTGGTTATTGGTCATGGCTATTTTGCTTATCGAAATTTGCAGAGCTTGGTGATACAATATTAATTGTATTACGCAAGAAACCTTTGATCTTCCTGCATTGGTATCATCATGTGTTAACTCTCAACTACGGTATCATGTCTTATAACCAACATACGCCTTACAACAGCTGGATTATATGGTTGAATTTCACGGTTCATAGTTTTATGTACAGGTGAGCTGTTTTTATTCTTTGTGAGTTATTTTAATGCATTAGCTAAAACCCTTTTATATCAGCTCATTTTTCGGCATTATCTAAGCATCTAATAATATTTCCATCTAATTTTCTGTTATTTTATTAGTTTCTTTAATTTCACAAAGAAGATCCATATAATTAGAGTGTGTAGGTGAGCTTTTCTTTCTTAAAATTTATCTTTTTTTAATAGTTCAACATTCAGTAGGAATCTTGGAAACAAAGTATTGTCGTGAATATGATAATGATAATAATAGAGATTTTTTACGCTTTATTTTCAAATAGGTATTAAAAGTTTCTTACTTGCTATGCATTCTGTTGTTAATTGCTTATTCTTTTCTTCTCTTTACAGTTACTACTTCCTGCGATCAATTCACATCCGTGTACCGGCAGCTATTGCACGTTATATTACATCCATGCAAATGCTACAATTCATTATAACGTTGCTTATCCTCATGCATGTTGGTTATTTGATGGCTATTGGTGAGGCTGTCGATGGGACGCTAAGCATATATTTGCTCTGCTTGGGCATGGAAATTTCTTATGTTATACTTTTTGCTAATTTCTACTATCAGTCGTATGTGAAGGGTGGAGGGAAGAAATTCAAGGAAGAAAAAATGGCGATGAAAAGAGACTAGAATTGAACTGATAATTTTTTTTCCCATTCTTTTCAAGCTGTTGTACTGTGACAGTCTTTATGAGTCTTTAAAACTAAATGGATTCACTAATTTCGCAGTTAAAACTTCAGTTTTTTTTTGGATAAAGACTTGTTTTGTTGTTTATGATCGACTGATTTAATTGTAATAATTGAGATTACTAAACATCATTAGATAGTAAAAAAGGTTGTGTAGGAAGTAATTCTTATAGATTGATGAAAGTGTGCTTGAGGAAGTCGATTTATTCTTTCTGATAATAAAGCAAAGTAGTAGGATGCTGCATCGTTATCCCTGAAGTAATATTATTAGGTAGCGGTAATGTACAAGCAAATTTTTTGGGTTATTTTCTGAGGACTTTTTTTTAGTAATACTAGTAAGGGTCAGATATTCTTCCCTCTATTAAGTTTTCTGTTCTTTTGAGTCTTCATCTGCTGTGGAACATATGTCGTGTTTCAGTGTGTTACTTGTGTAGACGTTTTGTTTATGATACACTGAACCGTTTTGTGTTGCTACAAAATCATAGGAAGTTTAAGGGAAGGCATCTTACATCTTCTTTTTCTTGAGAATTTAAATTTGAGACAAATTCCTTCTCCTTTGGAGCGTTACCTTGTGAGAGTTATTCAATAACTGAGAGATTAACTGTGAGAAGGAAATGAGAATATGCATGGACATATCGTTACTGTCTCTCACTGGGTCAGTTTTTTCGAATTAGTTTCATTTCGGCGTATTACTGGCTTCATCCATTTTCTCTTGTCATTACTAATTAGCACTTCGTTATGTCGACCACACATTGAAATAGTTTTGTTACTAAATCCATTTATTGCACTGATATCATTCCTTATATAAGGTCATTATAACCGTTATTTTTCTTGGCTTTTTTCCTGAATCGCATATCAAAGTGAAGTAGTTGCTGTTTCTTTTTATCACTTTCACTGCATTATGCATAACTTTTGATTGATATTCACGAATTACTGATTCTTTAGAAGAATTCTGTATGAACGACTTTCTTTTTTTTTGTTATGTTGGCTTTGTTGTGCTTCAAAGTCAGACATATAAAATTCGTTCGAATAAAGTTCTGTAGAATTATGATTTTCAAAAAGTTGGCCTATTTTGTAAACTTTTTTCATGTTATACAATAGACTAATAAATAACCAACTTTATCCTGAGTAAAGCAATTTATTCTTAAATGAAGAAGGAAGGGATGATAAGATCGGGAAGAGATCTTGTTCTTGAACATTCATTATGAATTCTTGGTTAATTAACGATGCAGGAAGGAAAAAAAGTGGAATGTTAAGTTTAAAGGTCATTTCCCGGAAAGTTGCAAGGGTTGAGTGTCATTTTTTCATTTGTATTCATAATTTTTGGGGGGTGAATTAAACTTGTATTTCCACCTGGGAACCGGTTCGGGCATATTATACAAATCAATCGACCATTCCCTTGCGAAAACATTTTGCAGATGATATTATTGTTGCTACCTTGGTTATACTTAATATTTATGAGATTCAATTAATTTTCAAATATAAATTTCCTGTTTATATAGATTCAATCAAAGTTGTTTTTCATTTTTGTTAAAATTGCAAAATACTGTCATTTTCTATGAAATGAATAAGTAGTCATACACATATATTTTTTCCAAACTTTTGTTTTTCTTTTTTTTTTTGTTTTTCTCTCCCTTCATTCTAATTACATATGAATATTTAATATTGAAATAGAAAATATTTAACATTCACTATTTCAGTATTATAATTTACTTTCTGTTTATAATATAATTAGAAATTGTTTCAATTAATCATACATTCTTTTCTTCAGTATGCATACCCTAATTTTATAACAAAAATGATAAATGTAAGTTTTTATCATTGCTGCTACATTTTTGACATCTCTCTTTGCAAAAAATTTGCTAACACTTTAGTTTTTTTTTACATATAATGGAGTTGGAAACGAATTATTGATGGAGTACTTAGACATTGTCGACCTCTAAAAATTTCGTAATTTTAGTTAAAGGAGGAGAAAAAGAGGAAGAGAAAAGTGCGGAGAGGGAGTGAGGGGGAAAAAGAGAGAGGGAAAAGGGGAGAAGAAAAGGACAGCTGTGCTTGTCATACCTATCGATTTTTGATCTATCCAAAATTGGCGCTGAAAGGGCGGGGAGAGGCAAAATAGGAGGAGAAAAATGGGGTAGGTATAATATATTCATTGTATACTGAATATCAATCATTTGTTTAATAAATTACAATTTAAATCTCTGCACACAATGTTTGCTGGCTTTTAAATTCTGTTCAAGTTAACACGTAAGAGGCTTTAAAACGTATTTCGGCTTTTTTTTTTGACATTTAGATGATCTCATGTGATTGGGATAAATTGTATGAGAAAGTTACTTCCACTAATGATTTCATCGGTTTACTATAGCTATCAAAATAAGAGATGAGGGAAATAATTTTGTAAATGATAATTTAGGATGAGAGCATTTCAGTTATGCTAATAAATTAAAGTTAAAGTAAAAATTTTGGACATTAGGTTAGAAGTTGCAGATAAAGTATCTTTCATTAAATTTGTATAAGTTTTCTTGTCATCTCTCCCTCCCTCGCTCCCTTTCCCCCTTAATTTTTCTTCCTCTCTTTCTTAATTTTCAATTGAATTTTAATTTATCCCAGTTCATTCTTGACATTTCGAAAGAATTTGTATATTAAAAATTTTTAAAGTATTACTACAATTATGACTTGAGATGAAAAGAGAAAAACCATGTGAATTTGTTACCTATTTTTTTTATGAGTGATAAAAGTAGTTACATAGAATTTGGCACGTACTAATCACATAAATTATATAAAATTTATTGCATAAAATTTGTTTTATAAAAAAATAAAATTTATTACATGAAATTTCCTACTAATTAGATAAAGTTTATTACATAAAATTTGATTTATAAAAAAAATAAAATTTATTACACAAAATTTATTACTATTTACTAATTACATAAAATTTATTACACAAAAGTTACATAAAATTTGGCACTTACTAATTAAATGAATTCTGTAAACGATTACTTCTGGTAATGTAATCCTTATAGTTGCTTGAATAAGTAGAAATGAAGTTAATTTGAACAATTTTTAAAAATATCTTGGTACCTTTTTACTCCTGTTCTGTTCTTTTTTATATTTCTTTCTGATTTTCAACCATAAATTAGTAATTATTCCCGGTATAATGAAGTATAAAAGAGAGCTACTGATAAGTGTGTTTGATATGCAGAATGATTTGATTATATGAAGAGAAAGAGCGAGAGGAAGCTATAAAAGAGAATTAATATGGATAAATAAGTTATCATAAGCTTATCATAAAGAAATTTTCCCCTTTATTTTTCTGTCCCTCTTCTTCCCTTTTTCCCTCTCTCATATGAACTTATTACGAAAATAATTTGCTTTGAAGTAGAATGTGGAAACGAAGTACATATGCTACAGTGTATATTTGCAGTGACATTGTCACATCCAAAACCTTATCGTCATCTGAAATATTTGTTTTATTGATGATATCGAAATCACACCACCTATTTCATTAAACTTTCTTTTTATTTTACTTATCAAAATTTTTTTTTTTGCATTTTCCATTATACCTTCCGTTATTTCATTTTGCTCGTTGATCTTTTCAATACCCCCATATGAACTGATAACGAGAAGAGCAATAAATGGCAAAGGAAGAAGAACGAAGAGGCGGAGATTGCTCAGTCTTATCTTTAATTATGCTTTTTTTCTTCGCTGATAAGAAAAATGTTGGTACGATATAAAGTTTTCCAGTTTTACCTATAAAATGACTTTTAAAAGTCTCTTCCTTTTCCTTCTGCTCTTTTTTTCTTTTTTTTCATTAATGTTAACACAATATATATTAACGAAAGTGATTGTGACAGATAGCGATGATATTGCTATTGGCGGTGATGTGGTGATAGCGGTATGCGTCACTAAGCTTATATATATGCTATCTATGTAATATATCAGTTTATATCATCTATATATTTTATGCCTATATAGATAGATATTTAAAAAAGGGAAGAAACATGAGAAAGCATAAAACAGAGAAAAAATGTTTGCTGTTAGAGTTAGTTTCCACTTTAAACATAAATTCATTAAATTCATCCAATCTGTGATGTGTAGGCATTCTTTTTTTTTTTCTTTCTACCATTTTTCTTTTTCTTGTGCTATTCATTTTTGTTCCATTACCGCCGATATTTTGTTGAAACATCACCAATAGCGAGATTTTTTTTTTTTTGTTTGCAAAGAAAAAGAGTGGAAGTTAAAATAAATGAAGGAATATGATGATCGTTGATCTAATGATGATATTGGTTTAGTCGAGACTATAATTAAGTTTATTTATAAAATATGATTGAATGATTCATTTCAGAGAAAAAAAATTTTTTTTTCATTATTTTTGATGCTTTTCTAAAGTAATTTGTTTTTTTTTCATTCTTTGTTTTTTACTCCAATTATTTTTTTTTATAGGAATTAAGCGATCAAGGGTACGATGGAATTCATATTTGGCTCCAAATTTGAATTTGAACCAGCACGAAAATGGGCATCAGAAATGGAATGGACTATATTGAATATATCATTGACATATGTTGTTAGCATTTTTGTCATCAAATATGCGATGCGTGATCGAAAACCATACGATTTACAGCAACCGCTTGTTGTCTGGAATGCTTTGTTGGCTATTTTTAGCATTCTTGGTGTTGTTAAAATAACGCCTGTTTTCCTCAAACAAATGGCTACCAAAGGATATATCAGTTAGCATTTCTTGCATATTTTTGCTTTTACCTATAATATGCATTAACAATTTTGATTTTTCAAAAAAAGAAAAAAATTGTTTTGTTTTTATTTTTATATTATTTCAAAAGATGAAGCTAAATTAAATGAACTAAATTTCATTTTTTTTTTCTTTCCTCTTTTAATGCTTTTTTCAAATTCATTTTATTATTTAGGTACTTTCACTGAAATAGGGCCATGCTTCACTGATGACGTTGCTGGTTATTGGACTTTCTTGTGGATTATCTCAAAGGTTCCAGAACTTTTGGACACGATTTTTATCGTTTTGAGGAAACGTCCATTAATGCTAATGCATTGGTATCATCATGCGCTTACAGGATATTTCGCAATCGTTACGTATGCCAATAAAAATGCCTACATGATTTGGGTTGTTTGGCTGAATTTCATCGTGCATTCCTTTATGTACAGGTAGTGTTTGAAAGTCATTACATTGATGTTTCTGTTTATTCAGCAAAAAAGAAAAAAAATCAATAGTAGTTATAGGGATGGATATGAAATGTTTATTTCCAAATAAATTACATTTTAACATTGAAAGAACCAACAGTTGTAATTTTAAATATTGAATTTGATAGTTGATGTTTTAAATTAAATTTTCTATGTCCCGTTCATTCATATTTTTTCATTTTTGCAGTTATTACATGCTACGATCGCTTCGTATACGTGTTCCACCACAGATTGCCCAGTTCATAACTTTTGGTCAAATCATTCAGGTGTGTTTATTAATTTCATCGTAATTGCTTATTTATCTTTTGGTCTTTATGTTTGAGGGTTTTTTTTTTCCCTTTTTTTCCTATTGTGTTAGTAATAACACTTATAACGACAACATTCTATTTTTATGATAATATAAATTAAATATTACAGTTTGCTATAACACATGTAGTGATGATACATTTGGCTATTCTTGCTCTCACCACAACAAATAATTATGCTGTCACGTTGCGAGGTTTTGCGCTTGGCACTTTGATGGAAGTGACTTATTTGGTACTTTGGATACGCTTCTATTATATTTCGTATTATGCAAATGGTGGAAAGAAATATATCGAGCATAAAAAGAATGCCAAAGCTCAACAATGAAGAATTAAAAAAAGAAGAATATGGATTCATTTGATAAATCAATCATTTTGTTATTCAATTTCATTTCCTTTTGTCAGCTAGCTCATTTACTACATTATTGTAGCTTGCAGAAAAAGGTTTGACTGGTAGCTTAACGGAATTAAGCGGAGCAAATAAAACAATCCATTATTCAATATAATCTGTGCAACTTTTTCATCAAAAAAAAAAGAAAAACATTTCACTTATTGAGAATAAAAAAAAATTTTTTTGACATTATTCCTAATTTTTGTTAGCTTTTCCAAAACTTTCCATTTTCTTCACCTCTCAGGCAGCGGTATTTACATCATGACTCTTTTTTTTTTTCAACCTTATACCTTTATACCTTGAATTCTTAATTAGTCTAAGTTTCATCGTCGTCATAAAAATGTATTTATCTCTCCCCTTTACAAGTATCTCTTTCAATCGGTATTGGCACTAATTACTATCAGTATTTGTTGAAAGATTTGAAAGTATTAAAATGAAGTTTACGTACTTATGGGGAAGTTTTTTTTACTGTCACACTAAATTACTTTACTATTCGTGGTTAACCCAGGAACATTTATTATTGTATCTCTATACATCCATTCCTGTTTTTCTTTTTTTTTTTATCCATTTGAGATTGAAGAGGAAAAGTAGAAATTCAAAATTCGTTCATCATAAAATTCATTTTTTTTTTCTTTATTAAATATTAAAGTGTAATTCAGGAAAAATGATTGTTGGATGAAAAATTTTTGATAAATAAGACTGAAAATTTTGAATCAGTGCACTGAAAAGTTTCTATGAATTGGAAATTTAAGAGTGCAAATTTATCCTTACACTTTATTCTTGTAAAAGTGATTTTTCTTTTTTTTTTAAATATTTGCTAATAAGCTTTTTATTCATAGCAGAATTGAAGGGTATATAAAATGTCAGGATGTTATACACGAACTTCGCATTGATCGCTTAATCATTTTTCTAATGAAATAGAGAATTTTGAAATCTTTGGGCAAAATAGAATTGTGTATTTGTTTACTGTCAATATACATATTACAATTCAAATTGATTTGTTATCGAATTATGGAGGTGACAAAACGAAAATTGATTTTCATAGCCTAAACTAATAAAATATTAATTACATTGGCAATAAATGAAATTGCATTGCCGAAATTTGTGACAGTTGATAATTGATGAAACAAAGTGTTTTATAACTTCTAGAACTCATTCTAAAACTAAAGCTCTATACATATATATAGCACTGAAAAATTTTTTTTTCCTAATTGCAATACATTTGATTAATCAATATTTCATATCCTAAAATTATGCATTCACAACAATATCTCTGAATATAAAATTTTACATTTAGATTTATTAATTCATTCTTTTAATAAAAGAAGTAAAAATACAAATTTTTTTTGTTGAAAAAGGTAGTGAAAAACAGCTTAAATCAAAAGTAGTAATAATATTTTCGTGGTGCAATTCTCTTGGACTGTTCTATCCGACCGACACATTGGCCATTATAACAAAATCCCATTAAACATTGATTGTTGATGCATTGTCCATCTAAAATTTGAAATTTATAACAATGCTAATGCAACAACTTAAGAATTGTATATTGAAAAAAAAACGAGAAGTAAAGTAATATCTTGAAATTTAATCCCTGATATGATTGTTATAACATTATAATATGCCAAATTTATAGTAATAGCATATATAATAATATACCAAATTGTTAATTGATATGTAAATCAAATTGATATATCACTTAATGGCTATACGTTTGTAAATTTTTCACTTAAATTTAATTTATTTAAATTCTATTTGTAAATAACTAATCCGTTCAAAATGTCTACTTAATCTGTAGTATTTGATAATTTTACGAGTTTCTTCTCCTTCTGTTCTTTTTTTTTTCACTCTCTCATCATTTTTAATCAATATAATAAAAAATGATGAAAGAATTTTGCTATAAATATAATAATTGAAATACTCATAATTATTGGACACAGGTACACATTGTGAATTATAACATTTGTATCTAGTTGGACATTGACCGTTTACACATGGGCCAATAGCTGGAATGTTTTATTAAATTATGTTCCTTCTTATTTAAAAAAAGAAAAATAGAAATTAATAAATTTATCACGATCTAACAAGGTTGTGACAAACTTATTTTCAATAAATTGAATTAAAATACATGAATAGGATGGAATTGATGTAGCAGATGTAATAATTGATAGATAAAACGGATAGAAATCTGGATATACATATGGATATGATTGTGGTTTATATGGATAATAACAAAAGATACATTGCCATTGTGTAATTGAAATTTTCATTTAAATTTAAAAAATTATTGCAAAAAGCCTGTTAAATAAATTTTGGATAGTTCGAAAAGGGAGAGAAAAAATCAAATTTTGTGACTTTTTTTAACTAATTTCAGTAGAAACTTAAAGAAAATTATTTTTTGTTTACATCATAAAAATGTTACCTTAAACAAATAACAAATTAGTTCAACTGAAAAGAAGGATTAAAAGTAATAAAAGATAAAATTTAAAAATTTGTTGTTGTACATTTATTTTTTGTTTAAAAAAAAGTTTTTACCTGTATATGGTAATGCAATAAGAAATATTGTTGTAAAAAAAAAGAACATTTTCTGGAATTAATTGAATTGATCAATTTTTATTTATGCATAACATTATCATTCTATTTTTTTTTAGCTCTTTTATATCTTAAGTAAATCTTGAAATTGTTGTTTGACTAGGGTATTTTAATTGCTAATATTATTAGGTACTGCCAGGTAGAGTTGATAATTAAATTAAAAAAAAAGAAAGAAAAATTATATTTTTCAATATTTTTAAGTTATCGTAGTACAATTGTTATTATTTATTTTATCATTTTTTGATTTTTGAACTATGAAATAAAATGCAAAAGAAATTTAACAAATAATTTTTTTCTTTTTTTTTTTGTTTTGTTTTTTTAATATCTATATAAAAGTGATGAATGATAAATACATACAGTTGAAGTTGACAAATGATTGTTTATGTCAACGATATATAATTATAAAATGTACTTGAAAGAAGTGGAAAAGAAAAAAATTAGGAAGCTTTTGAGACTTAATTCCTGTTTAAATCAGTCCTTTCACCATTCTAACCTCCTTTAACGGTTTTGTTTAATTTGATCTTGAATTTCCGTTAAGCTTATTTTTTCCCTATGTAAACGTTTGATTACTGAATCATCAAACCATCAGTTTGAAGACGAAATTACAATTTCTATCATAACGTGTTTTTCTTTTTTTCTTGTAATATAAGACACTAACATATATTCTATTAATACATTAATAAAATACTGCTTATATATGAAATGTTTTATTAAAGAAAAGAAAATAATAACAATAATTAATAATAATAACAATAATAATAATAGTAATAATAATAATAATAATCATAATAATAATAATAGTAATAATAATAGTTTTATTTATTATTTACTAAAAAACTAAAAAATAATGATTTTTTTATTAAAAAATAAGAACTTCTTCATGCTTTTAGGTTACCAGTCTTTAATTAATTAAAATTTATTTTCTAGTTAGATTGATTGTGTAAATTTAAATCTATCATCTTATCATTAATTGCTTAATAAAAATTAGCGTGTTAAATTTTATTCAACATTTCATATCTAGAATAATATGATATTTCGGCTCATTAGAAGATTTGCCTTGTTTTTATTCTTCTTGTCATCATAAAGAAATTACTATCATATAATACAGGGAAGTTTAATCTCTAAAGAAATTATTACCAAAAATCTTTAAATAACAAAAGCAAATTTATCAAAATTTAAAAAAAATAATAATAAAGTATAATTAATTTATTGTTTTTCTTATATTCACAAGCAACCTGTTCTAAACACAGTTTTGCTTCAGCAAAAAAGCAAAAAAAAAGGAAATTGTACTTGACAAAAATTTAACATTGTAAAATTAGTTAGTTCATTGATGAATCACTTCGGAACATCGATAACGACTTTTGTTTTTGCAGTGAAAAATGGTTTATTATTGATGATTTTTGTTGAGAAAATTTTTGAGTGAAATTTATAGTTTAGTTTTAAAATACATTTTTATTGTTAAAATGTATAAAGCATATGGTGCTGGTTTAATATTCTAGCATTCTTTTTTTTTGTATCATTTTTTCTGTTTCGTTTTTTTTTTTGTAGTAATTATAAAATGAAATTAAGGCATTTTATATTTTTCTTTATTTAATTGCTATATAATTTAGTTTATTCATTGATAGCAAATCATATGAATTCATCAAATTATGCCTTAATTTCATTTTATAATTAGTTAGATAATCATATATAGATGAAGCATTCAATTCATCAACTCATTTCATTCAACTTTCTTTCACAATGCTAATTTCATGATTAGTTTTAAAGCATACAAAATTTTTCTTCATTTCATTGAAATGAAAAAAAAGACTCATTATTTTTGTTAAAGAATTTAACTAAAATTTTTACTTTTTATTTCTGCAACAAACTATCAAAAAAAAAGACGAAAATAAATAAAAAATAAAGAAAGAAAAAAAACAAATAAAAAGTAGTAAAGATATGAAAATATTTATTAAATGTATCATTTTATATATATATTTAATTATTTAGCATATTTCCTTCAAAAATATATCTTCGCAAAAGTTTAAACTGTTTCTTTTTTTAGTTGACATATTGTAATAGCAAAAACATTGAGAGATGCATATGAAAGAAAAGATGAGAGAAAGAGAGGGATATATATATATATGTTTGTGCTAGTTAAAAAGTTTTGTTTTACTTTAAAAAAAATTAAACTATGCGTGCATCTGTCTCTGTGTGTGTGTATGTGTGTGTGTGTGTGTNAAATAATAACAATAATTAATAATAATAACAATAATAATAATAGTAATAATAATAATAATAATCATAATAATAATAATAGTAATAATAATAGTTTTATTTATTATTTACTAAAAAACTAAAAAATAATGATTTTTTTATTAAAAAATAAGAACTTCTTCATGCTTTTAGGTTACCAGTCTTTAATTAATTAATTGCTTAATAAAAATTAGCGTGTTAAATTTTATTCAACATTTCATATCTAGAATAATATGATATTTCGGCTCATTAGAAGATTTGCCTTGTTTTTATTCTTCTTGTCATCATAAAGAAATTACTATCATATAATACAGGGAAGTTTAATCTCTAAAGAAATTATTACCAAAAATCTTTAAATAACAAAAGCAAATTTATCAAAATTTAAAAAAAATAATAATAAAGTATAATTAATTTATTGTTTTTCTTATATTCACAAGCAACCTGTTCTAAACACAGTTTTGCTTCAGCAAAAAAGCAAAAAAAAAGGAAATTGTACTTGACAAAAATTTAACATTGTAAAATTAGTTAGTTCATTGATGAATCACTTCGGAACATCGATAACGACTTTTGTTTTTGCAGTGAAAAATGGTTTATTATTGATGATTTTTGTTGAGAAAATTTTTGAGTGAAATTTATAGTTTAGTTTTAAAATACATTTTTATTGTTAAAATGTATAAAGCATATGGTGCTGGTTTAATATTCTAGCATTCTTTTTTTTTGTATCATTTTTTCTGTTTCGTTTTTTTTTTTGTAGTAATTATAAAATGAAATTAAGGCATTTTATATTTTTCTTTATTTAATTGCTATATAATTTAGTTTATTCATTGATAGCAAATCATATGAATTCATCAAATTATGCCTTAATTTCATTTTATAATTAGTTAGATAATCATATATAGATGAAGCATTCAATTCATCAACTCATTTCATTCAACTTTCTTTCACAATGCTAATTTCATGATTAGTTTTAAAGCATACAAAATTTTTCTTCATTTCATTGAAATGAAAAAAAAGACTCATTATTTTTGTTAAAGAATTTAACTAAAATTTTTACTTTTTATTTCTGCAACAAACTATCAAAAAAAAAGACGAAAATAAATAAAAAATAAAGAAAGAAAAAAAACAAATAAAAAGTAGTAAAGATATGAAAATATTTATTAAATGTATCATTTTATATATATATTTAATTATTTAGCATATTTCCTTCAAAAATATATCTTCGCAAAAGTTTAAACTGTTTCTTTTTTTAGTTGACATATTGTAATAGCAAAAACATTGAGAGATGCATATGAAAGAAAAGATGAGAGAAAGAGAGGGATATATATATATATGTTTGTGCTAGTTAAAAAGTTTTGTTTTACTTTAAAAAAAATTAAACTATGCGTGCATCTGTCTCTGTGTGTGTGTATGTGTGTGTGTGTGTGTATGTGTGTGTGTGTGTGTGTGTGTGTGTGTGTGTGTGTGTGTGTGTGTGTGTGTGTGTGTGTGTGTGTGTGTGTGTGTGTGTGTGTATTTCAATTCAGCATATCTTTTATTTCGTAGGAAAGATTGATAGATGATAAGTTATTTGATGAAATAACACGTGATTAGGTTGAAATTCAATTTAAATCATAAATTTCCAGTGACTCAATAGACAAACACGATATCATTTATAACTCAACAATGGCTGATCTTGCTGCAAAATTTGCGGAAAATGAAATTACACCTAATATTATTCCAAATTCACCAGCAAAATTACTCAATGTAAGCTATTTCAGATCTTTTTGTTTTCTTTTTTTGCTTTTTTTTGTCTTTAATTTATCTCAAAAATATTTTCCCGATTGTAACAATATTAGGATCTATTTGTTTCAATTTTATTAAAATGGAAAATTTACATTGAATTTTGCAATTTTTTTTTTTGTGAAAATTTATTTGTTTCAAATTTTGACAAATGTTTTTTCTACGAAAAAATTGTTCAACCTTTAAATATGTCCTTTTCCTTTTTTTGGTTTTAATCAAAAAACTAAAAAAATGGTTAAAAATTAAAAATTTTTCTATCATTCTTGTTATAGTAGGATTTACTATAATTTGTTAATAATAGCTGTTTATTTTTCCATTTCAATCAAATGCTTGATTTTTTATCACTTTTTCTTTTAAAAATTTAATAAAAATTATTTCCTTGTCCCGTATGTCCTTCTTGTCTCTTTTTTTCTCCTTTCTCTCTCTCTCTCTCTCTCTCTCTCTCTGTCCTCCGCTTTTACCTTTTTTTTCATAGGAATATTGACAACAACAAATAGAATAATTCATTTTACGCAATATATTATTTTTATCAAGCCTTAATCCATAAAGATGAAACATTTTCTCTTTATAGTAGGATTAGTCAATTCTTATTTTGATAAAATTTTCAAAAAAATTTCAATTTTGGCAGCAAAAATTGTAAAATTATTTATGCACGAAATTTTAAACAATTTTTGTTAAAATTTGTAAGATATAATTTCATTTTTTGCTGATATTATATTTTTTCATCCTTTTTTTCCAAAAAAAGACCTAATTAACCTATTTAATTATTTTAAGTATATCAGATCTACTTTATCACTATAGATAATTAGTTTTTTTTTCCTCTAATACATTGTATTTTATTTCTTCAGAAGTACATATCTTTACTTTCTTGTGAGAAAAAACTTCAAGTCTATTTCGTTAAAAAAAGTTTTATTTACTTAATAAGGTATGGTATATTGTGCATTTTAAGTGTGATATATTGTCATTAAAAGAAAAACGAAAATTAAAGTTCATTCCAGTCTTATTTTTCATAAAATAACTAGAACATGCGTCTAAGAAATTACTTTTAGAATTTAAGGTTGATAAATGATATACTGATATATGATAAGATGATGATAAGCTACATGAATGATGAATATTAATTCAACTAGAAGGAACTATGGGAAGATTATTTGAAATTTAAATTCGAATCTATTTTAAGCTGCATTTATTTGTAGTGCAACTGGGACGGTATACAAGTGCAACCTGGACAAATGATGTCACCACGAAATCTTCGTTTTGCACCACGTGTTACTTTGGATGTTGATCCAGAATCGACATTTTCCATGATTATGATCGGTTTGATCTTACTTCTTGTATATTTGCTAAAATTTTATACATTGTTTTGAACTTTTCAACAATTTTTACATTTCAAGCAATTTTCCTAACATTCAAATTTGTGCACCAAGAAGAATTACTCCCAGCTATAATCGAAAATTTTGTTCATTCAAAATGTTTGGTATAAATTGCACTTATTACTAATTATTGTAATTCTATACGTATTTTCCAGAGAATAAGAGTCTCTGAATTTTAATTATGATTCAGACTAAGAAAAATTTTGAATCAATGAGTGAAAAAGTTTCAGATCCTGACAATCTGTCACGAAAAAATCCATCTGTAGCCGAATGGCTTCATTGGCTGGTTCATTTTTATATTCAATTGAAAATGATTGCATTGTAAAATTTTATTTTCAAAAAATTATCGAATGTATCATTTTCATTGGTTTAGTTTGCATTCCTTCGTAAATTCCTTGAATGAATGATTAAAATAGGCATAATTTAGCAGATTAAAAATGATTTTTGGAAATTTTAACTTGACAAGAAATTTTTGAAACATTAAAAAACTCCATTTGCATTTGAAGTATCTCTTACATTTTGTATTTCAGGTAGTGAATATTCCCGCAAGCAATATACAGGAAGGCATTAATGGAGGTTAATTTATATTATTCAATTTGAAATGATTTTTACCGTTTCAATAAATTTTTGTTGCTCTATTACTATTTCGTTCCAAAAAAATAATTGGATCATTCAGGACAACATCAAATGGCATATGGAAGTCCTGCACCACAACCTCGAACCGATTTACACCGCTATATAATACTCCTGTATGAACATCAGGGACGGCGAATACAAGTCCCAAAAATTAACAGCAGAGCCAAATTTAACACGAAACAATTCGTGGAAAAACATAAATTAGGTATGGTTTCGAAATTGATTTCTGAAGAAAAAAAAACTATGTGCAGGAAAATGTACACAAAGGCAAAGCACAACTGAAGTTTACAAACAGTTTCACAAAATAAGTTTACAAATGCTAACAACTTTAAATACAATTCCTTTTCTCCAAGCAATATTTTACTTCAATATTTCAGGTGATCCAATTGCTGGCAACTTTTTCTTGGCGCAAAATGAAGGTTGAACATGGAAATCAATGATGATATGTTTTTAGACACTTGAAGGTCTAGTGTTTCGGAGTACAAAATGAGCTTGTTTATGTACATTTCAATTAAATCATCCTTTTTTTTTCTTTTTGAGAAATATCACTGTCATATGCGTGATCGGATAACATCATTAATGTCCACAATGGCTCTAGTTAGAAAAAATGATTTTGTAAGCAATAGTTTTCCCTTTTTCCACCATCCTCATCAACCAAAATGATTCATGTCTTCTGTGCTAGGAAAAAACGCATTTCATTTCCAATTCTTATATTAAATTTTTCAGCTCTAACAAGCAAAATTCATAAATAAAACAACAACTCGTATTTACATCTTTAGTGGTATAAATATTTCTAATTCCGGCTTTCGGACTACAAACAGTCGTGCTTTCTTAAATGGAGAAATATGCAAAAGAAAGAAAAGAGAAAAAGCCGACTGATCAAAAAATTATGTTTAGTTTGGGAAGAAATTGCTACTGAGCTACTAATTAAAGAAGTGGAAAACTTTTCCACTCAGAAAATCCTTCTCATATTTGCAAAATTGATAAAGCATTCACGAGATTCATGAAATCTGAAATGAACAAATGGAAACTAAAAAAACAAGCTTTTAAAACACAATCATAATCGCTCATATTAAGCAATAATCATATGAAAGGATTGGCAATCTGTTCAATTCCATCGTTTGGTGCAACAACCGTTATTGCAGTTCCTCGAGCAACAATCAAACCCAGTTGCCTCGTTTCCTTAAAATAAGGATGAAATTAATTAAATAAGTATCCCACAGAAAATTAAAAAAGTATTCCATTCAGAAAATACCTCTCAAATTTGTAAGTGCAAAATTCAGCAAAATTTGATCATAAACAGAAAAATTAGAAAACAATTATTTCAATTGTAGAAGTACGAAATTGTAACCAACCTCTGTCATTTTTTGTGGGTCTTCCGTGTCCCGCACATATTCTACAGCATTATCCAACACTAAATTGATTAAAGCATCATAACCTTTCAATATTCCAGATGCTGCAATGAAGTTCCGTAAATTAATGAATATAAGAAGCAGCAGAAACGTTTCGCAAAAAATAATGAGATATAAAAAAGTGAACAAACATAGTGAATAAACATCATAAACACTTCCTCAGTCTAAGAGAAATCTCAGGACGATCATACATGTCGCTGGGCAATCTTGCTACAAAACGAAGAGAATATCATAAGCGCTTAAAGTGAAATATAACACTAAGTTAAAGATAACATCAACCTTCTCGACCTCCTTGAAATTTCACACGTACTTTCTTATCAATAAATCGTGATAAGTCAACGATCGATTCCTTCTTCCTTCTTGCAGTTTCTTCCTTTTCCTACATATAAAAGTTTTTGGAACAATGAAAAGCAAAATTCTGACATATGTAAACCACTTGAGAGTTCAATTAATTAAACACAGTGAACAGATTACGAACATAGGTTGTGAATGTGCTTTCTTGAATGCTAACTATGTTGCGTTTGGTAAACCGTTTGGTTACATTATTTTTTGCCCAATTCCTTATATTAAATAAATCGATTGAATAGTTCGGAAAATTAACAGAATTCATGGAATTTAAATATGTTAAAATAGACGATAATGAATCGAAAAGATGATTAAATTATACGCTCAATTTTAATGAAAGTTTGATGTTAGAAGTTTACTTTCATATTTAATAAATAACGATTCTCTATCCATTAACAACTCATCGTGTAGAAGGTTTCATTTTAATGCGACTCAACATAAATCACTTACTGGCATCGTAATTATTTCTGGTATGGCTAACTGTACTGCACTCTTGATAGCCTTCAATGATTTAGAAATTAATCGAACTTGGACTGCAATAATAACAATGAAATGTCAAAATGAACATGAAAATATTAACAATATAAGTCGAACAATTTCTCATGAATTTTATTGATGTAAATAATTCGATTAACATTAACATACAATGAAACCAAATGTATAGTAAAGGAGAAGGAAAAAAAAAGAAGCATAAGGTCAAAGTTTGCCTGAAGAGCCTTTGAAGTTCACTTGGAAAGCCTTGAAAGTTCACCAGAGCGGTTCTGGCACGATTTGCAAAAAAAAGGGAAAAGAGGAAAAAGAAGCTATTGATTAGTTAAGATGTGATTGATAGATGGATGTAGGAAAGTTTTATTTCGGTGTTCATCTAATAATTCGGTTCCATCTTAGACTGCTTCGAATATCTGCTGTTAGATTCTGTGTTTTTCAATTATGGATTACTTTATTTCATTTCATTTATGTGCGAGCAATCGGATACATAACTAGATAATTTAATTTAAAATGAAGTATTTTTAACATTGACATCATTGTATGCAGTTGTTAGAAAATAAATTTTATATAATTTCATTTTGATATTCTCAAGCATTTTTCATTGTTGTCTCATTTGGTATTGGTTGCATTTATTTGATATAATCAAATATGTTTGTTGTGGTGCTTCTTTGGAAATTTCATTAGTGGATTTTTTTATGACTTATTTTGGCATAATTTAATCATACTTTAAGTATTAATTTTGCATGAATTAAATAACAATTTGGTATACTTCTGCATGCTTCATGATTAATTTTTCTGCTTCCTTTTCATTAATTAATTGTTTTGACGAAAGATTAAAAGATTTTCTTCGTTTACGAGGAATCTAAAGAATTTTTTTTATAATAGGTCAGAAATTTTTTCTTTTTTTTCCTTTAGAAAACCTAAAGTTCCATTTAGGAAATGAAAAAAAAAAATTAAAGGATATATTACGAATGATGCAAATGATGTGCCTCCTCGACCTATTCATTGTTACTAATCCAGAAAAACATGAAATATTTTGAGTTCTTTCAACTGTTATGATAATTTCTGGAGATTTTATTAGCAGTTATATAAAATTCAAAGAATTCATTTACATCCACATTGGAGGGAAAATCATTGAGAAGAAATACTATAATTAAATAATGGCATGAGGGTTCCAAATTTCACAGTGCACTCCGATATATTTTCACAAATTTCATTGGAAATAACATCTGTTCTTCTTTTCGTCCTCTTCATCTCAGTGGTACCTAGTTTTTGCTGTTATACATGAATGCTGAATAACCTTCCATTAGTCTTTCTTAAATTAAGGATTCTCAACAAAACAATAGGATAATTAATAGGGACAATATTTGTGGGATATTGTCTACTCATCGTTTTATGTTCTTTGATCCATGTAACCTAATATCTCAATCTATGTACTGTGTACTTCATAAATCCTTCTTTATCCTTTATTTCTATTCATTTTCATTTCTTTTTTTTTTTGTAATACAGCATTCTGTCAATGTCTTATAGTTTCATGGTAAATGTTTGTAATATAATGATTTATAAATCTCTTCATTTCATTGTTCTTATTATTTATGACTTTTCAATTTTTCATGCTTACATTTAATTTCTCCTATTTTTATTTCTTCTATAAAATTACCAAACATTTTTCTCATTTTAAATGCACGAGAAAATTTTCTATGAGAAATGTTTGTCAACATAAAATCTTCATAAAAGCTTCCCTGATTGATCTTTTTGCATTTTATCATTTATACGTAATAATTGGTGGGTAATTTTATAAAAGTGTTTGTATGAGGATCAACATTAGGTTTAAGTTGAGTGATTTATTTGTTAATTCTAGAAATCAAAAACTTGTTTTGGTCTCACTTCACATATTAACTTTTTTCCACTGTTATCTTTGGAAGCATTTTTCCAACTGTAAACAAATTTAACATTTGTTGGAAATTAACAAAATGCTTCAGACTTATCTATAAATTAATATCAAGGTGGTGTTTCTTCAACTGCTCTGTCAATTCTAATGAATTATTAGAAATTATTAAATTACTTCAAAAATATTAGTAAGATTTATGAAAACAAAAGTATCATGCATGCAAACTTCATTAAAATTTTTACACTGATTAGCTTGATGATAAGGCAGAGGAACCATAGTGAAGATGGAGACGATATCTTACATATAATTATATCTTTGCGCCTTGCTGATTTATGTGTTTTCCATTATTTGAAATTTTACCCATGTATCTTACTCATCTTTCTTTTGAAATTGGCAGATTTTCCCTATTCCTCTAATTTGAACTAATACATTTGCTTCGACGTTTTTTTTTTCTATTGAACGTTATGTTTGTCAAGTTAAACTTCTTTGTATAACGATGTTCCAGTGCAAGCATATTTTTAGGTAATGGTAAATTTGCTAAACTATATAAGCTGACTCTTTTGAACATGCTTAAAAACTATTCCAAATATTATACCGAATTTGAGCGTCCACCGTTTGCACCAACATTTTTTCCAACGGAAGAAGAATTCGCTGATCCAATCGCGTATGTAGCGAAAATTAAACCTGAAGCGGAGAAGTATGGTGTGGTTAAAGTCAAACCTCCTCCTGTAAGCCTTTTTTTTTTCACCTAATTTATATTAAAAATGAATATTTTTCTGTTTGTCAGGCTGTTTTCAAAATAGCCTATGAGATGTCAGCCCTTAGATTGTTCTGTTTTCAATTTTACAGCTCTTTAAAATGGTGATAGGTGATAATATGGATCACTTGACTTAGGAAAATCCTGCCATTATCTTTTGTTTGAATCTTGTCAAAATGCTTCGATACTTTCTTACCGTTGTCATCCCCTTATGTGAATGAAGTTTCTAGATTATGGTTCTGTAGAAGAATTTCCAATGACTAATTTTTCTGCTGGTACTTAAACTTTTTGGATTAATGAAAAACGTGGTCTTGTTTCAGTTTGAGATCTGATTTGCTTTTCCTTCTGAGATTGTAGTTATTCGGCGTAAAGCATTTAGTGAACAAATACAATTGTTAGAGGCGCTAATTTCTGTGGGATGATTTCAGAGATTATCCTGTCGTCTAGCGCTATTTTGCCAAACTAATTGAAAATTCGTAGTCGTATTACTTTGGCATTTTGATCTGGCTGCACATTTTTTCGGTTTCATAATTCTTCGCAATTTCATTCTCTCACGAGAGAAAAGTGGATGGTGTTAAAATATGCAAATAACTTTTTAAAAAAACATCATTACTTTATGTTACTCTTTATTACTTTATATTACCTTATTTTTTAGTCCTTTCGACCACCTTTCGCCATCGATAGTGAGAAATTCGGCTTCACACCACGCATTCAAAAGTTGAACCAAATTGATGGATTGACGCGAGCAAGATTGATATTCGATGCACAGTTAGCCAGTTATTGGCATATGCAAGGGCATAGATTTGAAGTCCCAAATATAGATAACAAATATGTCAATTTTTACGATCTTTATAAGGTTTGTAGTACTTTTAGATGTACATTTTTCTCTCAGATTAAGTGGGATGCATTTGGTGATATATTGCGATTGCTTCTTTAGCTGCATTAATAGTAAAGACTGCTTTTTAATGGGGGTTAATAAATTCGAAGATAGTAAACATCATTTCAGTTTTTCCCTTTTTCTTTCCGCATAGAATACTAAAGATTTCTTCTAGTTCTGAAATCAACATATGTGGTCTGCTTAAAAATTTGCTTTCCAAATTAGATTTGCAGGCTGTAATGGAATCCGGAGGAGTTGACACTATAAACGCTCAGAAGCGATGGGGTTATATAACAAAAAAAATTGGATTCAAGCAACAACGTGCAAATAAAATCAAAACTCTTTACTTCAGATGGATTGATGCTTTTCAAAAACTTTTTACTGTATGATGTTTTATTCATTAAAAGCAAGAGAAATTCATTCTGTCACTATGAAATTTTTCTTTCCAGTGATATAAAGTTTAGGAAATTTGTAAATTCTTTTCTCATGCGTTCATCGTAGTAATTGAGTTTACGTGAAATGCATGGAGCAGTTGCTTTACAAATGAGGGAAATTCTTAACCCACAACTAGATGCATACTATGATGCTGAAATATTCTATATTTACCGTAAAGTATAAGTGAATTCGTAATTTATCGTAGAGGTCAATTTGTAATTTTTCTGCTTTGTTTTAGCAGGATGAAGACGATGAAGAAAACACTAGTGACGGTTGCAGCAGCACAACGAGTGATAGTGAAATTGGACAAGTCGAGTGTGGAGGGCACATCCCTCAACCTAGAACAAAGTCGATGGCTGGACTTCGGTTCCATACAAGTAGGTCATTTTCGTAGTACTTCCCTATTTGTAGTTGCTTTGACGGTTAACAGTTGTTTATGGATAAAAACTGTTCAAGTTAGAAATTTTATAAGTGGTGTCGATTAGTGGCGCAAAATTTCACCTTACATTTCCCAAGGCAAATAGAAGGTTTTTTTATGACCTTCGAAATAAATGTGCATTCTATAAGTTTCAGAATGTCAAGAGTAGGAAGCTTTTTTTTATCTTCAGCAATGGATGGAAGACTCAGTAAGAAGGGTCAGCCCCAAAGAGGTGGAATTTTACATAAGATCTGGAATGGCTGTCTATAATTATGCAGTAATTTTCCATGGAATTTCATAGCAGTTTTTCAGAGGAGAAAAAGACGAGAACATCGGATCCAATGGATGAAGTTGTATGTAAGAAATGTGGGAAGGGTGACGATGAAGACTATTTGTTGCTGTGCGAAGATTGTGATTATGCATTGCACACTTATTGCTGTTCGCCGGCACTGTCAAATGTTCCACGATGTTCGCTTTTTTATTTATAGATAGTATTCTGAAATCTATATTCATTAATTAATAAAATAAAGTAAAATAAAAGGAAATTTTTCCTTCATTTTTTCAATACCACTTTTATTATTTTTTTTATGATGATTTTCAATGATATTGTAGCTGAATGGCGTTGTCGTCGATGTTTGTTGACTTCAGTCAAAGAGATTGCGGAAAGTTATGCATTTCACGATGCACATACCAGTTATAATTTGCTTACATTTGCTAAATACGCAAATGATTGGAAGCAAAACCATTTTCACAGAGATCCGCTGGCAAGTTATTGTAATGTTCTTTTTCTGAAATTAGAACAAAAGATGTAACAATATAGCCTTGATTTTTTTTTGGTTCTGGATACGTAATTACTGTGTTTTATCCGACATTAACTCAAACCTTGTCTATGAGGATGAAAATAAGTAATAAGGACGTTATGTCTTGTCTGAAACATTACGTTTGCAAAATATATGCCTCAAGATTACTGTTTTTAGGAAGTGACTTCTGAAGAAGTCGAACAAGAGTTCTGGAAAGATGTAATTGACCTCGAAAATACCGTAGTTGTGAAATATGGTGCAGATCTTGCAGTCACTAAAGTATGCTTTTTCTACTTTTATTTAGCATTAGGTAATTCAGTAAATTGGATTTAATGAAATTTGAAGGTCGGTAGTGGTTTTCCAATGAATGGGCGTGACTTCGGAGGAAAAATGGATCCAAAGGAACGTGAATATTATGCGAACCATCCATGGAATCTTAACAATCTACCGATATTGAAAGATTCCGTTTTGAGCCACATGGAAACTGGAATATCTGGTATTTTCTACTTTTTCCTTTTCTGGATTTAAGGGCCGTGTTAAATTGCTATCTTTTTTCCTAAGAATACATGCACTAGTTGTTTAATGATATTTAATGATATGTCTAATTGTTTAGGTATGATGGAACCGTGGGTTTATGTGGGTATGTGTCTGAGTGCTTTTTGTTGGCATACGGAGGATCATTGGACCTACAGTGTCAACTATTTGCACTGGTTTGATATATTTTAAATTTTATAACATAGTGACTTTATAACATTATTTTTAGTATATGTTTACATTCATTATTTCCTGTGACTTCCTTAGCTTTAAACAGCCTGAATTGTTTTTGAGCCCGAGTAAGGATTGTAAGTATATATTTTTTATTTCAGGGGTGAGCGAAAAATTTGGTATGGTGTTTCTGGCGATGAGGGTGAGAAATTCGACAGAGTTATGATGGAACTTGTCCCATACTTGTTTGAACGTCAACCCGATGTTTTGCATCACATGACAACGACAATGAACCCTAAAATTCTTATAAATAAGGTGGGACGTGCAATTTTTAGCAGTGCTTATTTCTTTTCCTTCAGGAACTTCAAATAGCAGAGTAGAATGAGATAAGATTTCGCAGTGAGAAACTACAGTTTTTCTTGATCTGATCTGGTTCATGAATTCTTGTTTCATAAAATTTTAATAGTAATTTTTTAGGGTATTCACGTTTATACAGTTCATCAGGAACCAGGTGAATTTGTAATAACATTTCCACGTTCCTATCATGCTGGATATAATGAGGGACTGAATTTTGCGGAAGCTGTAAATTTTGCACCCGCAGATTGGGTAAAATTTACATCCATTTGGTTTATTATTAGTTAACGTATTCTTTGTATGAATACGATAAGAATTGAAAAATAAAACAAAACATTAATGGTTTGTTTGTATTGGATAGGTAGCGATGAAATGACCAAATCTTTGTTGCTGTTTAGTGGAAAATAATAACATGCTGCATCTCCTTTCGTTTGGAATAATTCTATGTTGTGTATGTTTTGACGATCAGTCTTTCAAAACCAATCATTGAAAATGAGTCACACAAAGCCAAAACCTAACTGAAAGCAAGTATTCTTTATGTCAAGAAATGAAACTTAGGTAACTACTTGAGTAGAAAGTTATAGTTTTTGTCGCTGCAAAATTTCATCCCCTTTTTTTTCACTTTTGCTTTATAAATGTGTTATATTTTAATACTTAACATAGATTGCGAACAAATGTTTGCAGCTGCGCAAAGGTCGTTTTTGTATCCTGGAATATGCTCGTGTTCATCGTAATTGTGTTTTTTCCCACGAAGAACTAATGGTAAAAATGGCGAAATGTGCTACTAAGCTCAGTACTAATGTTGGTATAGCTGTACATGAAGAATTATACGAAATTATTGTGCGAGAAAAGCATCTTCGAGACACCGTCATTGGTAAAGGCATTACTCAGTAAGTTTATTATGTTTGCAAGTAAGAACTACTTCTTAAGGAATTCCTGCATTCTTTTATAGGAACGATATTGGTTTAAGGTACCAGAGTACAAGAAGAGTGTTCAGAATATTTTGAGTAGGCCTAAAATTTTCATTTCAATACCACATATTCATATATTGGTTTACTGACGTCATATCTCGAATTCATTTGCACTGTAATAATAAGTGTAATGAATTGAAGATATGGATGAACCTTTAGAAGGAAATTAGTCTATATATAATTTATATGCATCGTGTGATATTCAGAAGATATGCTACATTTGAATAACTTAATGTTTCTGATAATTCTGGTGGAAGAAGTAACATAAATTGCAAATGATGCTACTGTTTTTACAATTTGAAATTTTATAAAAAAAAGTTCCTGGAGTGATATTTATATGCAGATCAGCGCGTGTTGAATATGAGCATATTCCTGATGATTTTCGCGCCTGTGTTGTTTGCAAGACCACCTTATTCATGTCATCAATCATCTGCAAACACAAAAGGCTTGTATGTTTGGAGCATGCCGATCGTATCTGTTCATTGTGTCAGACAGCTGATCTTACTTTCAAGTAAGCATTTGAAAATTAGATAAAGAATTTAGAGATATAAAGATTCTAGAAACTTCACTGTGTTTTTTAATAACTTCCAAACTAAAGTTGATAACTCTTCAAATAAATTTGCCAAAAAATGATCGAAATATATCTCAGTTTAATGCTACTTTAAATGTTTCAATTTTAGAATGAAAAACTCTATTATCTCATGTTTTGTGCAATGATCAACTTTCGTATCATTGTTTCTGGTAAATTAATAACAATTTACAGTTATCGTTATACTGCGCAAGAACTAAATTACATGTACAACATGTTGTCTTATGGGATTTGTGACTATTCTACCTGGAAATCCAAACTTTTATCGGCGATCAATGCAAAAAGTCATGCTGTTAAGCCGAGTATATTTTTATTCATTAAATTCGTCATAACACAGCAAATTTCTAAATTTTTATGACCTATTTAATTTTTATTGTATATGAATTCCTCAAATCAACCATATAATTCAATACTTTTTACATGATTTAATTGTAAACAGAACAATTTAACTATTGAAAAGTTAAAGTGCTTAAATGAGATTTAACAAGGTAAACCAACTGATTCATTATTCAGCACTAGATGATCTGCGTATTTTGGTTAGTGTTTCGAAAGCGCGGTGTTTCCCACAATGTGATGCTACTGATGAAGCCATGAATATTATAAAACGTTCCGAGAATATCATGCAGAGTGCGCGTGCACTGATGAGTCGTCGCATACGAACAAGGTCTGGTAGTTGATAACGTACAATTATTTGTCTACAAATCATGTAATATGATTTGCTCGTATTCAGCTAAATAATTTCGAAAACATAATTTTGCTCCGGAGCTTTTTCTTTTGATGTTCTTTTGATGATTCCGAACTCGATAATTTTCTAAATTCACCGCATGATTTTGTCAAATACTCTATTTGTTTCGATTTTTCTCTTTTTTTTTTCTTGAAGTTCACGTCCATCTTTTTGATATATATTGTTATTGTTTAGGAATAACTTGCGGAAGCATGCAAATGAATGTCCGGCCAATATTAAAGACATCGAGAAACTAGAACAATCGATCGAGGAATTGCCATGCACTATACTTAATTTAGAATTCATCGTTAAGGTTTGTATATGTGCATTTTTTTGTTAGGGAAATTATCTTAATTTAACGATTGCTGGGGACGAAAATTTAGTGTTGTTGTCAACTTATCGTTTGAAGAAGACTAGGGTTCGTTTTCGCTCACAAAAACTAATAAATCGTTTCAGAGACAAGCCAAAAGCTATAAATCTATTAGAATTTCGAAAATGTCAGTGTTTTAACCGGTCTTTTTATAGAATTATGTGCAGCGCTTGGAGGATTGGCGTAGGCGTTGTTCGCAATTTTTGATAAATGCAATAGATTACACTGACAAATACGATCATTACATTGATTTGGCGAACAAATTGATTGAAGAAGCTGATGATTTCAATGTTAATCTGACGGAGATCGATGATCTGGAAAGAGTGAGTCTCTTATTAATTGACAAAGGCTTCACCGAGAAAGGAAGGAAATAATTTTATTAGTCGGAAGCACATTAATTGGATATAAACTTTATTGTTTATTCATTATTTTTAATTTTAGATGCTAGATAAGTGCCACTGGCTGCAATGTGCACATAAAATATTGGCTTGGACACCCGAAAATAAACCAGATAGCAAAACGGGATATCAAAATATAGTTGGACTTGATCAGGCAAAAGGAAGATGGAGACTTAGCGAGTTGGTGGAATTAATCGAAAAGGGACGATCCATCGCGAATGATGATGTCAAATTTCAGATTGAAATTGATGCTTTGAATGTGATGTTGAAAATTGGTCACCAGAATGAATACGTAGTTCGTTTTCTAATTTCTACAATCTTACTGAATTGACTAGCCCAGTATGTTGTGGTTTGTTTCTTAGGTCAACAGAAAAATTTTCTCTATCTTCAAGCACAGATGTTTATGTCCATGACTGCATTAGAGGTACTCGAAGATAATGGAAATATATTTGGTCAAATTTAAGGAATTTATTTCTTTTTACTATCCATTTAGGTTGGAAATTCAGCTTTTCTATGAATTGAAATTTTTGAATGGTAACAGTGCTCCGTTATCACAAAACCCATTATTTATTCAGTCTCATAAAATGATTTTTTGTGAAGGTGCAAGCTTTCTTGCGCGATAAAAAAAACGAAGGAATTGGAGTGGAAGAGGCTGAGAAAGTGCGAGCAGTTTTGGAAGTCTCCGACTGGATGACGGAAGAATATACCGATAAGTTTAGAAATGAATATAAGTTCGCTCGAACTGTTTATGACACTGCTCGACGTTTGAGAGGTAGGTGGTATATCTCTTTTTGTACTTCACAGTAATAGTTATTCTAGAAGTTAGTAGCGAGCTCTAGATTTCATCCATATTCATTAGATATAATCTAGACTAAAGTTGTTTTGTCATTTGGTATTGATATAGTCTGGTGTGTTTCGAGGTAATTGGAATTTTTTTACGATTCTACAGTTATCATTTTGAATATTATATATCTAAATCAGTTGATTTCCATGTCTTCCTTTCAATCTCATTATCGTTATAAAATTTTAGGAAACAGAAGTTACACGCTGAAATCTTTGAGCGATTTGCTTTTTAAAATCGGGAAGTCCTTCATTTTGAGAAATTCAATAATGGATTCAGATATGGAAAGACTCTATGATTGCGTTCAGTGTTTTTGCCGACGTGTTAGTCATATGTTTGCGCCATCTCCATCCTATTACAGCATTGTCGAGGTGTTTTCTTTTCCTAAAATTATTTTATTAAAAAAGAAAGAAAAAACCATTTAAGTTATCAGACGATTTTAGGAATTTTAGAAATCATCGTTTCTATTTAAGATATTGAACGGTCGAGACGATTTAACGGAATTAATCGAAGGTGTTACAACACCACTTATCCTGATGGATCCACTTTCACTGCGCGACAATTGGGCGTATATTGAAAATTTCGAATCCGTCGAACAGCTTGTAAGTCTTTTAACTTTAGAAAAATGAATTGAAATGAATGAAAAACAACTTTAAGGCACTACTTGATTACTTCTTTTTTGTGTCTTTCTTTCTTCTGAGGAAATTTGACTGGATTTCAGACGCATCATGTCAATTCACTTTATGAACAACAGCGCAGATTAATTGTAACTCTAAGAAAGTCGAATGAAGCCCGCTTCATTGACGAAATGTGTTTGTGTGGTAGCACGAAGGAAGAAGATGATTCTATTATTCGTTGTCTTCTTTGTCACGCCAAATATCACTGTACATTTGTGAAATTAATTTGATCAAGTTTAAATTCATATTTTCGTCAAGTGTTTCTCATAGTACCATTCAAACTGTTGTCGTAGTTATCCTCTTTTTTTAAAACAATTATTAAGCTGAGTCATGTTAATTAGTTTCTCTTCATTTATCTTCTGATTAAACATAATATGACTAGACATCCCGATCTCCGGAACTTTTGCTACAACTAGATGTCTGAAGGACAAAAGAAAATGCTATCTGGAAAGTTATAATATTAAATATTTGGTGGCAAAGAAGATCAAGGATTATTTTAGTTGGAAGAAATGACATTATAAAGGTGTTATAGACTGGAATAAGCTCTCCGTAACAAGGGTCCAGTTAGCTTGCATATTATCATGTCTACTTGTCATGTACTACTATACCAAATAGGCTTTAATAATTCGCTTAAACTTTGATTTTCTTGCTCCATCAACTTAATATTTGTAATTCAATGTATAAAAAATTTTTTCAGCAAATTGCGTGCAATGGAATCCCTTCATGTCACAGCTTCCGGTAGGCTATTATCTTTGTGTACGGTGTTTGCGTAGTCGCCGTCCTTTTGTTGAAGACGTAAAGGATGCATGTGGAACTGCTCTACCATCTTTGGAACGTATGTTGGTTGAAACCGCTTTGAAGCATGCTGAAATGGCGTATACGGAAGCTTTGGATGTTATTGGCAAGCTACCACCTCTTGATCCTCTTGATGCTGAACTATGTAAAAAGTATGTTTGTTTTGAAATTCTTCGCCAGCATCTCAAAACTTATAGATTCCAATTGGTATAGCAAGATTTGGAGTAATTAAGGATTCTAGCATATAAACATTTACGCCTACAATCTAACGTTTCTTAGACTGTATTTGGGCTATAGTTGAAGATGTGTTGAGTGTTTTATTATTAAACTTAAAATATTGTCCTTACGTCTTTGTGAAATAAATGAATAGATAATTGTTTGTTTTTTCTTCAGTGTTGATGAGTCTTTGATTGCGGTTTTCTGTAACGAGATAATGAATTTGGAAGCATGGGAATTGATCACTAATGCACTCATTCGAGTGAAGCCACCTACTGAAAAGGATAAAATGATTTATGAGCAGATTAAAAAACGATCAATTTCGACACAAATTCCAAACGTTTTGTTCCCTGACAATAATGGTAGTAAAAGGCGTCGAGGTCTGAAGCGAAGTGTATTAGGAAGCGGCAAATTTATGGCACATCGGAAACGTTCAAGGAATGATTTTCATCAAGAACAAGACGTCTGCTCTGCTACCACTTGCCTAAAACCTTACAGTTAGTCGTTGATGTTCCCGTTATATTTAGCATTAAATTATGACCAGTTTTAAAGAATTGAATTTGATTTTCTCATGAATTATTTCTTAAAAAAATGACTCAAATCAAGCTAGTAATTCAAAAATGGATTAAGAATGAGAATTGGTGAAATATCTCATGCTTTGTTTCTTTTTTCTACCAGTCACAACCTCTTTAACTTTTTCTTCTTATAATTTTGCACTGAAATGTTTATAGGTGATCACATTCGTTGGATTCAATGTGAAGCAGGTTGTTCACGATGGTATCATTATGTTTGTGTTGGGCAAACGGTGAATCGAGTCGACCAAACATCGTTGTATTGTTGCCACAGCTGCTCGTCGGAAGGCATGTGTTCATCCTCTGGATCAATTACTTCATGTCCTCCTTAAATATCAGTCTGTTTTTAATGTAACTTAAATAGTTTGTTTTTTAAAAACAAATAAAAATGAAGATAATCCAACATATTATTGTTTTTTTACGCCTGTTTCTCTGATTTATTTGTATTGTTGTTGTCTGTAAACAGTTTTCTTATTCCTCTCATCAAATTTATGTGTATTCAGTAGCTTTCATTTTATCGTTACAATGTATCAATTGTATTATTTTATTCGGATTTCAAGCATACATTATGTGATCTCGTCTAACACAGTCTCTGTGTTTGTCAATTGATCGCATTCATTGTTTTGTTTAACTTTTCTGCCTTGTTAATTGAGACAATTTTTTGATTTGTTCATTTGTTTGCTTGTAAGATTACTGTTCAATTACTCCCAAGTGTTTCCCAGTAATTTCTGATTTCAAGAATGGCTTCAAACATTATGACATTATGCCATCAGTCGCTATCGTTTCCACTTCTTGTCTCTCTTAGCATATAAGTTATTTGTTAATCTTGAGTATAGTATCACGTCATGTCATGCTATATATTATTCACCTGTAATTATCACATTTATATTCCTTTGTATTTCTTTGCATTTCTTCCTTTTTTTCTCGTTCGTATGAATACTTTATTTATTTCTACTTTTATTTTCATCCTTTATTCATTCATCTAGTTTAGTTGAATTTCATTAGTAAATAGCCATAAATTAGAATCGCAACAATTCTTTTATTTTAAACCAAAATATATAAATGTTTTCTTTAGTTAATTAGTCACAAGAACTGTCCTTTTTTGTCACTTTTCAAAAATGTGATTTTTTTTTTTGGTGAGATACCTTTCATTTCTTTTGATTACTTCCATCCTGTTTTGTATTTTTTGCTTTATTTTTATTCTCGTATCTTTCTTTTTTTTTAAAATTTTTCCTGTTATATATTTCGGACTAAAATACAAATAACTGATTATATGGTAATAGTATAAAAAAGCACGGATATTTCTGTATTAATGGTTTTTATAGCAACATATTTTATGTTCTTGTTCTCTTTGTACTGTCAGATTACCTAATTTCTTTTTCTCCCTATATGTACTTCTATTTAACTAAAATTTCCCCTCATAAAAAGATTTGGACAGCAATTTTTTTTATCCATTTGCAAAGATCAAGTAGTTCGACATTTTAAGCAAATAAACAGAGTTAGGTGGGAGAATTAGGTAAAATTTCATTTGTCTTACACCAAAAGAATTAGAAATGTATTTAAATAAGTAATGAAAAGTCCCATGGACATAGAAATTACAGCTGTTGCAACGTCTTTTAATTTTAAATTGGAATGGTTAAAATTCAACTTAATTCGTCATAAAAATTCTAGAACCGGAAGTGAAGGTTGTATTGCTGGGCTTTAATTTCCTCGTATGGATCTTTCTTCGATCTTTTTTCTCCTAATTTATGTGCTTCCATAATGAAGTTAGCTTTTACTTTCTTTTTTTGTTAAGAAATCAGTCCTGAATTCGAACGAAGCACGAAACAAGAAATAAAAAATATAATATAATAACACTGGCAATAATAATATGGTAATAGTAATACTGCTAGTGATAATAATATAATAATAATAGTAATGCTACTAGTGATAACAATAATAATAATAATAATAATAATAAATGCCAAAGCAACAACAAAACCAACGCGGCAAAAAAACGCATTTTTTTTGCCACTGATGTAGTATCACTGATTACTTTTTAGAAGCTGTGCATCGTAAAAATTGAAGATAATTTTCGAACACCTCTCATTGGCAATCTCTTCCGACACCCAATTACTTTTAGAAGCACTTTTCCATTTCATCAGGAATTTCATTTTGCCAGTAGCACTAATTGCGCGAACTATCCGTTCTGGACCAAAACCTGAAGTTTACATCATATTAGTACAGTAATATAACCACTGATTCATCAAATCGGAAGCAAAAAAAAAGACCGGAATAATTCACAGGGTATTTCTTTAAGTAAAATTTACTTAATAATATGAGCAATTAGCCCTAAATTATTAAAGTGAGAATACCATTATTACATTGTTAGATTTTTAGAAATCAGCCAATGAATGACATTCCCAAAAGAAGTTGCACTGTTTCTTCTATGACATAAAAAGTTTTTTATGATGTATACATTAAATAATACATTTCATAACTTTAACGAATAATGATGCTAACTCTGATTGAAATATGCTTCATTCTCCTGCAGATTCTTTTTTTGCACCTTGCTTCCTTTGTCAGCAGAAGACTATAAAGATAACCTTCTTTTCAAATGAGAATGTATTCAAAAACCAGTAAAAAGTAAAGCTAGAGCTTTATTATAATAAAACAAAGACATTTTTGAAAATTAGGGAAGTCTAAGGGTCAGGAATAACAATGAATTGTTATAATTTAAAGTAAATTTTTGCCATAAAAAAACTGTCAGAAAAAAGTAAAAAATTATGGAAGTTTTCTGGTGGTCTATATTACCTTTACTAATTGATCAACCTGATGGCTGTTGGGGATTATAGTGTCGCCATGTCTACGCTTCTTTCCCCTCACGATATTTTCGTAGACTATGATGCAGTCATCGCTGTCATTGTCAGCTTCCCCTTCCGTTTTACTGTTAGCTTCTTCCTTCGGTTCTTCATTAACTTCCTTCTCCATTTTGGTATAAAATTGAGTTAGTTAAGAAAAGCATCCAAGAAAAAAAAGAAGACAGGACTTGTTTAAGAAATTAAAAAGTTGTATTAAACAGTAAAAGCCTTCAATTTCTCAAGTCATCCAAACTGTACAGATGTTTCTTCAATGTGTGATTTCTGGTGGTGGAGTAAATGTGAACTGAATTGAACACTGATATCACCTATTAATACTGAAAAAGGTGATTAGATGCGCTGAACTATTCCTTGTGATGTACAGATTATTTTCAACACAAGATATAAGAGATAATGCAAACATTTTTACTTGAATTTGTCCACTTTCGTAGATTACAACACAGTCGTCCTCCATTTCAAATACTTTCACCAAAATGACACGAACGTTTATAATATTGTCGAAGAAATGGAATAATCTAAAACAAACTTTGGAGATAACGCAACTTTACCTAGAAATTGAAAACTTTCCCGCTTACTTATTGCACATGTGAAGTATTTCGTCACTTCCGGATTTATTCTGACTCAAAATTTTTAGTTTTCTCCATTGCTGTTATCACAACCCAATGTTCTGGTGTCATACATGCGTTTCTCGCTGTGTTCCCCCACGCTCTTCCTCTTTTTCTTTCCTTGCTAGTTTAGGAAAACTTCTACAACCATCCCTTCAACATAGGCACATTATCGTCCTGGAAATCCATTTCGTGTTCTCCTAAATCTTGTTGGATGCAGTTCGATGATTTATCCATTGTTATCAGCGAAGTTTCATCTTTATTAGATAACCAAACTGATAAAGATGACTTACGTATAAGCCATTTTATTAGACAAAAAAAAGAACTATGCAAGACAATATGGATATAAAAAGTTGGACAATAAGTAAGTGACTGATAACATGGCAGAAGAAAAGTTACTTTTTCAAATTCCTTTTAGGGACCGAACAGCATCAAAGACAATAAAAAGAGAAAAGAGACACTTATGCTCACGTGGATGACAGCTTTGTGATAAGGCCAAAGTAGTAACATATGTGCACTCAGGGCGCGAACTGCTCACAAGTATGATAAGGTCAACGTAGTAACATACGTGCATTGCTTAGTTGATCAGCGCATTACAATGAGCATTAACAAATTACAATCGCAATCCTAAAACGAGAGAGTGAGCTTCTCGTTGAGGAAATGAGAAATCAATAAATCAGTGCTATATCTTTGACGTGTAATGTTAATTTGAATATGCTTGCGTATGGGATTGTCGTATTAAAGATGATTATATCCAAAAATGTTTAGCTTCTGTATTTCGATCAGTTACGGAGGGTTGATTAGGCGATTTGCTCGATATTTTCGAAAGGAATAAATTTTAAGGAAGAAATTAACGTAAGTATGAGGGGGCGTATATTTTGATCTATTCAGATATACGTAGATGTCTATGTATGGTTGGCTTTTATTTCTCCTTTTTTATGAGCTTATA
Source organism: Wuchereria bancrofti (assembly GCA_005281725.1). Classification (NCBI taxonomy): domain Eukaryota; kingdom Metazoa; phylum Nematoda; class Chromadorea; order Rhabditida; family Onchocercidae; genus Wuchereria; species Wuchereria bancrofti. Next base: position 9,013,709 of record SSBO01000012.1, on the reverse strand, counting down.
ACTTTTGTTTTTTTTTTTTTTTGTTAGATTATATTTTCATTTATTTAATTAGACAGTTTGTTGAGTGAAAAAAAAGCTTAAAAATAGACTGCATTAATAGCATTAGCACCCATATCCACTCAAACCATAAGTGAAAGATTTCCCTAAATGCCAGTTTTTTCAGTGGCTGTCAATTGATTTATTCGAGAGCCACTGTGACAATCGTTCGATATCCTTTTTGTACTTACTGTGAGTAGAATAGAAATACATATATATTATCATAAATGTTCAAAAAAGAAAGAAATTTGGAAAAACTTAATGCCAAAATAATGATAAATCAATTATTTCAGATGGGTGAACGCTTTCCATTTAGAAATTTTGAAGAATTTACGAATAGCAGCAAAATAAAGATTAGCAGCAAAAGCGAATCAGAAGAAAGTGGAAATCATCTCAGTCATCCCAATCATCTATTCCTTGAAAGTGACATTAGTCCGAAGAAGCGAATTTTAACGGATTCATCATGCGACTCAGATATAAGTTTTACCGAAAATGAAGATTACGCTAGCTTAAAGCGTAAAAAAATCGCAACTTCGAACAAAAGTACAGGTGAAAGGCTTCATTATTCAACATACAGTATATAAGTTTCATTAGTATAATGTAATATAAATGTTTGATGTATAAATGAAATTATTAATTTAAATTAATGATTTTTTAAAAGACCTGAAAAAATTATGAATATTTTCAAAGTAATCATTCTTCCCAGTCTACATATATATACTTTTTTTTAACTAGATCAAGTACTATTAAAATAAACAGTTGTAACATATTTACAAAAGTATGATGGTATTTGTAATTGTTGTCTTCTTTTTCAATGTCTTTATTATTTATTGTATAAATAATCTTTTGCAGATACAATAGAAATGTATCGACACGTCACTACGGTAGACACATTGACAACAAATCGTTATTTGTTGCCACTTGCTCGCCGTTTCTATGGTTCTGAGGAAGGTAGCATTAGTGTCAGTGAACCGGAACTTACTTGCTCAATTTGTAACTCAAAGGTAGGTTAAAAATTAATAAATATTATTAAATTGATGTTATTAGGAAAACAGTGAAATAATTTTCTCATCTATCTGTTTTTATGATAATTTGTTAGATCATTTAAGGTATTGAAGAAATTTCTCGAACTTCATGCATGGATGCACCTTTCGTGGATGACTGAGGTAGGCGATCGACATCCATTCCAATGTACACGCTGTAATTTTACTGCTTTTCGTATTCCGGATGTAGTATGCCACACCAACGAGATACACGGTAATATGGACGGAAATTTGTTCGCTCCAACTGTATCATATGAAATTTTGCAATTTTTTTTTGCGAAAGTTATAGAATGTTTCCCACCTATGAAATCTATAATGCATCAACACTACTGATCACAATTTGAGCAGTTCTAAAATTCTGAATTGCACAAAAATTATGTGCTATTATCTAATAGTCGATCATTCAAAGTTTTGCACAATGATAAGCTTGATATGATAATATAGTATTTATCATATTCAGCAAAATTCTATTGCATAACACAAGTCAATATAACTCTAATCAATATTTTATTTTCATTTTGTAATATGAGTGAGAAAGAAATGAACAAATATTAACTGAATAACAACAAAATTAGTTTACAAAAAACAGAAAGAAAAATGTTTTAAGTCTTCTTTATATGTTAGATATGAGAAGATATATTTTGTTCATTGTGGATGGGAACGTATATATATACAATGGACATATGCGTTGCATCACAGCTCGTCATAGTACGATCTAATTGGATTATTTGCTTTATATCTACTGATCGGATCATCTCTCAGCATCATATTGGGATTATATTATAATGAAGAAATTTTGCGTACTGTGTATATTGTAGTGCTTGTCACAAAATTGTAGAATAAAGATTTCTTTGAATTGGAACTTTTCTTCGAATTTTATTTCATTTTATTTGGAATATCGAACATACTATTTCTGAAAATTTTTAATCTTCAGTAATCTTCCCTCAGAAAGATTTTGATTAAAAAGTGTTAAAATTATCAAACAAGAAAGATAATTGTACTGGTACTATTAGCAATTAACTGTCTAAAGTTTTTTGTATTGGGACTGAAATATCTAAAATTTTTTTAAAAATTTTTTATATGCTAATTTCATTTTTTGATAGATGTGAACCATTTTATATGATGAGCTAGTTAAGCTGAGTTTACTATCTTGAAAAGTTGAATTTGAGATAATTGATAATATATCCACTTGCTACAGGGCACAAGAAAGATTTAAAAGTATTGCTTCATTAATACAGATGTCCTCTGTAGAAATTATACAGAGCCAAAGCAAGCAGACAAATAACGAATGCGAAGTATGTGGCCATACTGCTTTTTTTTGTAATTTCCAGCAAACATGATTAACACTCTTGAAATCACTGTCCAAACGTGTCTTCAAGAATGAAAAATGTATTTTATACGGGCTTTTTAGTCTACACATATATTTTTCTTCAAATTATACATTTTTTGCACTGCTTAGTAGGGCATTTTACTTTCATAAATTGTCAATTTCATGCTCATTTATATTTTAGTTACAATTTTAACAATTAAACCTTTCTGGTAATTTCATATGCTAATAAATTTTTGTAAGATGTTCATTTTCAACATCGCCTTCTGTCAAGAATGTTACCATAAATGGATAGTAGTTAGCAATAACTAACTTAAATTTGGAAAAGTTTTTCTGGAATGAATTTTGCATCGTTTAGACGGAATTTTTAGTAACAATCTAATCCCAAATGAACTGAGATCGATCATAATCACAATCGACAATCTGTCCCAAAAAATAGATATCTAAAAAATATTGTGAACTGTTTGGCTGAATCGTCTCAATGATCAATCGAGGAAAAAAAACATAACGTTTTGTAAATTTCACAGATGTAAATTCAAGAAAATCAGAGGCTCGAAAAAACGAAAGCAAATTTATAAAACAAAGTGTTTCAACCAAAAACCGAAAGTGAAGAGATCAATATGGAATATATCACCTGTATACAGAGAAATAAGGAAACAAGTGATTCAAATGACCTCAAATTCAGTACCGTAACTTTTTAAACGAAGAGCTCTAGAGAGAAAGAAATAACGAATAGAAGAAGTAAACGAGAGAACACATAGGGGAACAACAGTATACGTGGAAAATGATGAAATCTTACGATATGGCATTGGGAATTTGCTTTAATTTTAAACACAAAATTTGAACAAAATTCCAATTATAATACATGATTGGTACTGTAGACAGTAATAACGATTTTATCATAAGAGAAAGCTTTCAGACAGAAATTAAGAGTACTCCAGACAAAAACATAAGGCTAAAATGAAGTTATTAAAATTTCTCGCGTGAAGTATGCATATCCATTTCATATTTCTTCATCTTATTTTTCGAAATTGGAACCATTAATAAAGCCATTTTTGCTCAAATATTGCTGAAAAAAGAGCTTTCTCAGTATCTCAATACTTCAAAGCGAAAGTGAAAGAATTCGGAATCTTAACTGCACATGTTAAGGAAGCAAAAACAAATCATAGATTCAATTTCAACTTCTTTGCCTGGTTTCTAAGCAATTTATTTTCGATCAATTTACTTAAAAACTGAGTTTAACAAGGAACTGCGTAACAGCTTAATCTAAGTTTAAAACATTCTGATTTCTATAAAGTCAGACGAAATTAAATGATTAATATAAACATTTAATCCTTACTTTTAATTCATTACAGCTTTGAGGAAACATGTGCAAATATTTCAGTTTGACCTGAAAAGTTGATATGAATACATTTATTAGGATAAAAGCCATTGTATTAAAAGTAATCAGTAAAATATTGTGTAAAGCATACCCATATTATCCATCTATTTCATTTCATTTCATTACTGTGATCTAACTATTACAAAGTTCATCTCAAAGAGCTTCCGTTACAACTTTCTGAACTTTAATTTCATAATCACAGTATTGGATGCAGGTTCATACTATTTTATTACAAAATTATCCAAAACAGGAATAAAAAAGAAAAAAATTGAAAATGAGAACACCGCAGAAGGATCAAACAAACCATATGACTACAGCAAACTGACTATTCTGTCAGTGCAAAAAATCTAACCTGTTAAGCTTTTAGTAGTGAAAGCAATGTGGTCTGTAACGGAAACAGGGAACTAACAATCAAATTATTTTTCCAGAATTTATTTTCAGAGACCTATGAAGTTTCTACAGCTTATGAATGCAATCTCTTATCATTATTAAGGGGAAGCATTGAAATGCTGCCAACTTCATTTCAAGTTTGCAACTCATTAAAAAATCGCCTATTTGATTTAAAACAAACAACGACTAAATTGACAATAAAACTAGCATGATCTATCGCACATCAGTTAATTAAATTCGATATTTAAATGAATTGAAACTACTTACCATGTCATGGAGTATCTGAAATGAATATGGAGCAAACATTTGTAGAAACTGATGTGTGTGTATGTCCCATGAAGGTATGGGAAATCTGTTTGGGAATGGGGCTGGAAATTGATTATTCTGCATAAAGATATGTCGTACAGGTGGTGGACGCATGAATATCACTGGTTCAAATCTTGACGATGAGCTATGCGCAGTCTCGTTGGGCACAACTCGTCCGTTGCCCCTTATTTTTGGATGGGAATATTCGACAGGTGCGGTATATGGGATTTTATGTGGCTTTTGTTGTGCAGAGCTTTCTGCTGCCGATGGTGTTTTTCTGCCATTCAGTATATCATCCACCACAAATTTAATTAATTCCTGAAAATATAATTAATACAGATCATTTGAAAGAAGACTGATTCTCAACTATATTTAACCTATGGTAGTATCATTGCTAGGGAAGATACTAAACAGTCAAACAATTCTTCAAACAAAACAAACTTAATATATATGTAATAAACTATAGTATACATATATAAAATACTATTTTTAAAAACGAACTGTTTAAAGTCAAGTTATATAATAAGCAAATACATACGAATCGATCAACTGCCACAATATTATGCGCCATCGCCTTCATTGCAAGATTTCTATCATTTGTAACAAATATTACCTTCCCGTTCTTGTCTAAAAACTCAGCTCTATATTAATAAGAAAAAAATGACAAGCAAAACACACCGTCTATTTTGCATGAAAATAATCAACGAAAGTATGGTAATGATTAATAATGATAGTAGTCGAAATCTGATCATCGTAATGAGTTGACTCAATGGTAAAAAGTAAGAAACTGAACGAAGCTGATGAAGTTGTATGAAAAAGTTCTGAGAATAAAGTGATAACGAAATCAAATTAAATAAATGCATTAAAGTGGACCTTAATGAAGGAGTGAATTTATATTATAAAGAAGAAACAATTAAAAATGGAGAAAAGTAAAGGTAACCAACATTTATTGGTAGTAACAAATGCGCATTTCAGGATGACATCATCATTGTTTTGGCACCCAAATTCTTTTACACCAAAGGAAGCCTCAAAAAAAGTGTGTGTAAATGGAACACCCGATCACTAAATGAAGTGCTAGCATCCGCTCGCATCCAAAACAATGAAAATTACATTAAGAATGAGAAATGATCAAATCAACTGATAACTGAAGCTTTTTGATTGAAAAATACCTCAAACACATTTTCGATATGCAGATAACCACATCCACTTTTTGAATACTCATGTAACACTCTATGTATTTTAATCACTTTCACTCGCAATTTTTCGTAATCCTGTGAAGTTATTGAAAAAAAGAAATTTTTTTTGAAATATGAAATTAAGTAAAAAAACTCAATGACTTTACAATCCGAACTGGATGAGTCATTATAGTGTAAAAACAGGAACAGTTGAGCAAGAATTCATAAAGTACAAATCTTAAAGGTTTTTAGAATGTTGGCCAGTTAATAGTAGTCCACCAACTCCTGTAGTCTGAATTAGAATATACTATTGTAGGACGGAAATAAATTGTCTAGCACTATAGATCACTTTTCATGCCTTTACAGGGACAATGATAGAAAAGAGAGACATGTAGTCTTTGTAATCTTGGATAATTGAACTTTATATTTAACTAGCTTCAGTTCGGTAACTTGATAAACTTACAGTTCGCTTCAGTCCATCCAGCTCTTTCAGAACAGTGTATGGAATGAGCACATGGTACAATTCTGCAATAAAATTGTAGAGTAATAAACATTTATTTTATTGAATACTTGCAAAGTCATAAATGCTTTAAAAAAAAAAGTTCTCAAATAAAACAGATAAATGCGGTCGCACTGTCTCACAAGGTATTTAAGATAACTGTAATAGACTATAAATAAGAATTCAATACAACTTGATTTTCCTACAATTAAAAATATCATAACAGAAGCTTAAATAAGGAAATAAAATGTACTCTCGATGCAAAGAGGTAGTAAAGCCGTATCGCGAAGCAGACCACTCGTATCAAACACGACCACCGTCATAGGAGAAACATTTTTAATCCCACCAACTTCCATGTGGTTTTGTGCACAAGTAGGGTACTAAAAACATATGACTTTTATTTTAAAAAAAAAAGTTTCTGTAGTACGTATTTTCATCAGAAGCTATTTTGCAAGGAAATTTTTTTTATTTGTCTAAAAACTTTACTGTCTAAATGCAGAGAAGTTTGGTATCTCGGTTTGATTTTCGAGAATGGAGATCGATTTATCGTAGACTTACCATCAAATAATTATGTTGAATATTTGAACAGCCTAATATTTGAAAAAACAGGGACTGCAGCGCCTGACAAATAGTAAGAAATATTTGAATGCGCTAAACCTAATCAAAGAATGCAATATCCTACGGTGTAATCTGGCAATTATAACAGAATAAAAGGCGTATAAGAAAGCAAATATAAAAGAACAAATCTTGAGCAAAGGAAGTGAAGTTCCATGAACCTCGAAGCGCAGATTTGGACACCAAAAATTTTTCGTTCTGAAGGTTCGTACCTCTTTCATAACCAAATCCATATCTATCCATTCGTCAGCAGTATTTTCTGTAAATGGAAATATGCATAATATATCTGAAATCCAATTACCAGCTGGAGCTCTATCAACTTAGTAGAGAATGGTAGATATCATCGTCATTTGCATAAGACAGATAGCACATAAGATAAAAAAGATTAATCGGAATCAAAGTAGCAACAGAAAGATGAGAAAAAGATAGCCATATGAGATTGTCAAAGCAACAAGTCAGCTTTTTTCTCAGTATAGAATTTCACTATGAAAAGATCTTTACAAGATTAAGTAAGCAGTACTGTAAATCATTTAAATGTAAAAAAAAAGAAAAAGAAACAAACCTTTATTTCTACAATTATTGGCCTGCATAAATCTATTATTCGGTCCTCTCGCTACAGGTATGCTGAAGATAGCGATGTATTTATTTTTTCTGATACCAGTTAAACATGTTATTCTATAATAAGTGGGTTCAGTAAAATTCGAAGAACTTAATAAGAGCATGAACTTTTAGGGTCTTCCTATTCAGTTGTTTGAAAATGATTGTTTATTGGTTTTACGAAAATCTCAAATAATTCTCACAAACAAATTTCTTAGGCATACATTTTGGTGTACATTTCGCAGACATACCTTCCATGGAGTCATAAGTCATGAGCAGGTTTAGTTCAAACAAAATAGTCTCACCATTAATGCAAAAGTCACATATAATACAGAATAATCAAAATGAATTTAGGAAAAAGTTCAGGCAAATCAAACAGTTGAAGTTCGTTTCATATTCTAATCAATATATCTCGGGATAGGATTAGCAATCCGTATCAAATTTCAGAGTAGTATAACTTTCCATTGATTAACTAATCAGGATCATATAACTGATTTAATGATATTATGGTAACAACGAATTAGTAATTTGAAAACTATTTAATGGCGCTTTGTTTTTTAGCCGAAGTCAGCAAATACCAATAAGTCACATTGTTTTCACGTGGAAACAAAAAAACTCCTAGTTCAGAAAAGAAAGCAAAATGAAGAATTTTACACATATGATAGATTAAGGTAGTTTATGTATTGTTGAGGCTTTGTAGGATAGATTACTAGATATAACGTACGAACAAAGCAAAAAATACTGCTGTTAAATAAACGTCACGTTTTAACGAAGAGATCTAAGACAATATATATAACGCATGAACAAACCAAAAAAATACTGCTGTTAAATAAACGTCACGTTGTAGATATAACGTACGAACATGTCACATTTCATAGATATAACGCATGAACAAACCAAAAAAAAAAATACTTCCACTAAATAAACGCCACGTTCTAACGAACAGATAATCCTAAACGAATCCTAATCAATCTACCTGAAATAACTGATAATCAATCCATAATAAGAGATTATACAACCTACTGAATGAGTAACTGAACAGTTTTCATTCCAACGCACGAAATCATTTTTCACACACTTTCATTCATAATGTACATTAGTTTAATCATTTTATTACATCAATATCCAGTTCACCGAAATAAAACCAACCACTGGGATTCATACAGGAAAAATGGATCCCATATTACTACGAAATTATCCACCCTCCAGCCTATCATTGGTGACATTCTCTGATTGCCATTTCTAAAATGAACATATTATTTGATATTAACATGATATTGATAATAATCTGAAATATTCTGTATTAATTTTCGTCTATGTTAGTTACTGCAATCTGTAAATTATTTAATTAATGATGACAAATGATATAATAAATGAAATCTGAAATAAGCAAAAGGATTTTACTGTTTATGACAAACACATTTGAGGAAATCAATATGAAGAGAAACATCTGAAAGTGTAAGTCGTATTAAGAGGTTAATATTGGTAGCATTATATTACTGACTATTTTATAAAGAGTTGTGAGAATTTCAAGTGGAAAATTACGGATTATTAGAATTTGGGTTCATTGCTTATGTTTGTTGAAAGAAATGCGTATAAATGAGACACTGATAGCACTAAGTCCAAGTTTGTTAGCAGTCCTAAAAGTAACAAATTGTTAAGTTTTTATAATACTAATATGTCAACTCACAGAAAGCGAAAATTCCTATTGACACTTTACAAATAATTCTATTAACTATCAACTAAACATTACAAAATCTCATTTTGAGCACAACATTACGTAATGTTACCTAATGTTATTTAAACGCTTTAAAACATTAAATACTGCTACGTAATGTTTTAATCGGATCTCTCTCCTTTTTTCCTTTCTTCATGATTGTAGCATATTTCAGCTTCGTTCTTCTTTCCTTTTTTTTTCTTTTTCCACATTTAACTTAATTTTGCATAAAGTGAATTCGCATTTTCAACATTTTGTAACATCTCGTAGTGTTTCATAGTGTTTCAGTATAAATAAAGACAATTTGTATAACATATTGAAACACGTGACTGTAAGTAAGTTTTACTCATTTATTTTTAATTCTCATTCATGTTATTATATTATATGTTATATAATATATAATGAATTATAAAAAATCATTGATAAGACAAAGTTATGCAATGAATAGAACAACAATAAAATGCTATTTGCTCTTCCTCATCCTCATTCTTTATCCATTTTTTTCTATACTAGTCTTATTAATAAAATAAATTCGACTAACCATTTCTCAACCATAAAATATTTTAAGAAAAAAGAAGTTTGAGAAATTATTACATATATACTCGTCAAATTTGCATATATACTAATTAAGAATAATTAATACATAAAACTATTGCATATATACTAGTTAACACTAATCAATATACAATTTACATTCATTTCCCATTTACCCCAGATTTTCTCGCTACTTTTTTTTTAAATATTCCCAGGCATCAAAAAAATTACTGGGTTATTATTTTTCTCATCATTCTCTTACGTTTCTTTCACACGCCACACTATTTCACGCTGCTCTCCAATTCTCCCCAACCCCGTTCATATTTACAAGCGCCCCTAATTAACACCCCGCATTTGCGCATCCGAATGCCGACTAACCATTCATTACATTAATGAAGTGTGAACATTATATCAGCTTTTGTCGTACTTTCATTTCCAATTTACTGTCAATGTCATGCAAATTTCTTTAACAGGAATTTTCTCACTACAGAAATGATAGTTGGTGTTATTAGTTGTAAGTTATAGTGAAAACAAACAAATGTTCTAATAATGTACAACATAGTTTTGATATATTGAATGCTAGTAATTAAGAGTTTACGTTGATTAATTAATTTAACACATCAATTTAATTACATATTAAGTCGCTGTTTGAATGCTCGCTCTCAAACTATCCTCTATTTTTTTTCTCTCCTCTCTTTTTTTTCTATTTCTTTATAACCATTTTTGCTAGGTTAGAGAGAATTATTCAAGTAAAATTGCTGCTTCTCAATTGGATAAGCATTGGTTACATTTAAATGATACGAAAAATAGGATAATTTTAATTTTCGAAAGCTTTAAACAAGCTAAAAACCAGGCTTTATTTGTTGATTTGATATTGGGTTAACAATGATATAATCGATAACATGAGAAACTTCCGGAAAGACTTCATGAGTGATATTTTTATTTTTACATCGTGTAACAAAAAAACTCGTTTATTTTTAATATTATTAATAAGTTATTGTCATGAATATGTTATACGGTAGTAAGTTTCACAAGTACATTCAACAGACCCGTTTTAGGAAGTACATAGATTATAAGTAATAGAAATACTGCACGACCTAATCCGGATGGTTGGATTTCATTTATTCGTGGACAGCATTTCCCATTTTATTGCCACAGTTATTACATGATCGTTTGCAGAATATCGTCATAAATTTACTTCCCGTATTGCATTCCCCGATGCTTGCCCAATAACTGCAGAATAAATTCTTATCCATACATCGTGATGATTGGATTTTCCGATTTAATTTTTTTCTGTCTGAAACACTAATTAATTGATTGTTGGACATCACTTTTCTCTTGTTTTGAAAAGGATTTCGCTTAAGAAATGCAGTCAAAATTTGACTGAAATGTTTTAGTATCGTTAATTAACATTGCTTTTTATTACTTAATATTTTTTCTTGAATCTGAAATCTAAAATTTAATGCTACTTGTTTTTGGTGGACAGAGTCCGCATGCTTTTTTGCAATAGTGACCCATATACTTCGGCGAATATTGGCAATGGCCAAGTTGTTGCCACATTTCACAGTGTGCATTCAGATCCTCGCAAACTGCAATTAAAAAAATCAACATGAAGGATGCTTCTTGTTAAGTCAGTTTAGAGAGAAAAAGGAAATGAGGTTAAAAAAAGTAATGGGAAGTTGTCTTTTAATGACAAAATTACATACATCGAAGAGAACTCAATGGAGTGAGTCGACATGAAAAAGTTTGGTTACAAAAATATTTTTTTATCATTACAATTAATAATTATTTTGTTAATCTTATTACATTTAAACGACCAGGGAAATAATTTTAATAAATCTATTAGTTTATATAGTACTCAATAAAATATGTACTTTTTTTATAAAATAAAAAATACTTTTTCTATAAAATATTCAATAAATCTTTTCTTTTTAAATTAATAAAATATATACTCATTTTAATGTGATGAAAGTTTGAGATTGTATCAACTTGAGATCTGGTTTAAATACCTGTCACTACCGTTGTTTTTGCTTTTACGGTAGTATTAATAGCTCGGAGTTTTTCAGTTATTACTGGTCTTTTGGTCCGAAATGAGCGAAATGGAAATAATGTTATTATACTTCTCGACCAGTTACTTTTGACAGATAATGTCATGATTGTTTCACTGGTTATTAAAGTAGCAGAAGCTGTTGTTGTTGGTAGCAGTAATGCTGTTAGTGCCACTGGAGTTGTTGTTGGTGGCTGTGATGTCGTTACTGACACTGGTAGTGGATTGCAGTTATAAAGCTTGTTTATCTTTGCGACATCAATAGGGCTAAGTTCGTGTCGCTGTCCAATTTTCGCAGTTTGATTCTAAATTTTTGGCATACAATCCTCGGTGAAGGAATAAGTTAATTTGATTAGAAGTTAATTTGATTAGAAATTCGCTTCTGTAATCGTTCTTTTTTTGCATTTCAAATCCTTTAGGAAACATTTTGAATATAAAAAGTATCATTGGGTCATTTAGTTTGACTGATTTCGTAATGACAAAACTGTACATTGGCGTAACATTTAAGTATTTAAAAGCATTCAACAGCGTTAATTACAACTTTCTTATGTAATTTCATCTTTAGAATGTTTCAAAATGTTCGGTCTTAGACAATTAACAGATAGTAATACTTTTTCAGCCTGCTTTTTAAAATGTGTATGTTTTACTTCAAATTTGGCTGACCGTTATTATTATCCTCATATTATGATGAGTTTCCTAGCATAAAAAAATGAATTACTAACTTTAGGTAAAATAGTTGATTGGCCATTCCTAGAAAATGCAAGGTTGTGGTAGTGCATTATCGAACCATAATCGTAAGGCAACCCCAACAGATCAACAACTTTTTCTGGATATTTTTCGAAATTCCGTAGCATCCCTAGAATCCAGTAAAGATTTTTAAATGTTTCCAAAATGCGAGCTTGTTCAATTAAGCAAATTATGTTAAGAGAAGGCTGTAAATCTTGCATCCGATTCTTTTTAAACTAAAAAATTAAACTTAAAATATGTTTGCCTTGATTATTTCCTCCAATTCAGTCTAACATTATCAGGGAGAAAGAGAGAGAGAGACCCAAGCTTAAGTTCACTGAGTACCGGGATGAATGTTTTCCACAATAATATCTATATATGCATCGCGATCGGAACGTGAATGCTCGTGAAGGAATCCAATTACGTGCATTAACTCATGGGCAATGATTCCTTTTTTAAAACATTTATCAGCTTCTAAGGATACCGTCTGATTGCCACCAGCTCGTCCAACATGTGACGAACAGCTAAATTAATTTAGATCAATTTTTCAATATTAAGAAGATTAAACTTTCACTGAAAAAAACAATTGATAAACTAATACATGCAGGAGATAATGGAAATTCTCGTTACGGATGAATGCGTAATCGAATATTTCCAAAGATCTGCTCATATTTCAAGTAAAATCAATAATTTAAATAAACAAATGGATAAAATAGACAAGGTCATATATTAATCAATGGTATTTGATGAAAAAATGACGGAAACAACCAACCCATCTTTTTTACTCCTTTGGATAATAATATAATCGATATCATTATCAGTTTTTGGTATAAATTTTATGCAAGTTTTTTCTCTGAATTCATCGAATGCTTGTGCAATAGCTACTCTTTGCCTGCAAATTTATTCCGTTCATCTAATTTCCTTTCAATAATTAAACAGGTGGATAAACTGGACAAAGTCATATATTGATCAATGGTATTTGATACACAAATGAAGGAGTAAATCGAGAGAGGGAGTTTTCTGGTTATGAAGAAAAAGGTTTTAATACATTCTATAAACCTTAGGATAGTTTCGAAATATATCATTTAAAAAAAAGAAGACGGTAATGTGCAATTTTGCACGGTTTTATATGTAATTCATAATTTAAAACTGGTAACTTAACATTTGTTTTTAATCTCAAAAAGAAACTCACTTTTCAGACATTCCATCTTCCAACAAATATGGTACTTGTCCATTTGGCCATATCCTACCCTTGTATGTGTCCAAATTTAGTGCGCTATGATACTACAAAAGTAAGCTTCAAATAGAATTCTATTATCAAAAATTATCAAATCACCCATAGACAAGAAACATACAGGGAGTTTGAATAGATGATCATATTGATCCAACAATTCATCTCTCAAAATCAACGTTGATATTGCTGTCGGCAAATCGACACCCAAAATGTCACCCTCAAAAAGTTGCGAATTGATAATGGAACTTAGCTGTTCCTCGCTGACATTCTCTACTGAAATTTTTTTCTCTTTTTTTTTTTGAAGTTTGATTAAAGTTTCATACACAAAACAAGAGTAAACCGGTTTCTGGATCAGTATATTGTTAAATTCAACTATCTCACTCATATTTATGGAATTAGTTCATACTAAGTAAATAACAAATGATACAGTGTTGTTGTATTTAGTCTGCTACAGGTAAGTGATGAGTGAATTCTTGATTCAACGAGACAAATTTCTAATTTAAAAAAAGCTAAATTCATGACATGCACTACTGCATGTTCGCCAAAAGAAAGACCCAAAAGAGTTATGAAAACTCAGAAAATACTTTGCATTGGATGAGACTAGGAAATTATGATTGTGAGTGAGAAAATTACACAAAGGTTGATCTATTCCACGGAATTACATGTGGATTATATCGAAATTACAGCAGATATGAACAAAATTACACAACCGGATTATTTAATGGATGCAAGGTTGCAATTGATTTGATCTTATATGGCAAAACAAATTGAGCAATATGACGAATTTAGGTAAAGATTAGGAAAACAATTCAAAAGAGACAATAAGTAGTAAGTAAGTCTTTTTTTTTCAAGTTTCAAAAAGTAATCTGTTAATTATTTTTTAGGTGAAATTTATTTAACAGGAACATACCAGGAGTGATCTTGGCGAGAGCGAAATCCTGTGGCTGTAAGTATTTTTGTCCCAAATCTGAAGTTTTACGATCATCAGTGCAAATTTCAGTAAGATAATTATGAATGAAGAAATCAAATTCTACTTCATATTCAATTAAGATCCATTGAGATTAGCAACTATCATAAAAGAATTGATTCATGAACGTTTTCAAATTCTTATATTTTCCACACATCTCATCTGTATAATGGTCTTACTCAATTCTAAACTTTTCTATACATGCAAGAGGTCTTTCTTAGTTAATATAATAATATAACTTGATTTAATTCTAATTTTTTTTCTTTCATTTTGAATTTCTAAATTTTCATACCATCAAATAATACTTTCTGTCGGTCAGCCTCAACGTAATCCCTCATAAAATCATTCGCGGACATTGGTAATGCAGTGTAACGGTCAGGTAATTGATAAAACAAAGAAACAGAGAGTAATATGCCCAGCATGATAACTGTTAATCAACAATACTAATGAAACAATTGGCAGTTTTACCGCCAATTTGTTTTGAATAATATAATAAGGGATCAGTGATCAAATTAGAAATTTTCGTTGGCAAAAACTTTGAATAATAATGAGGAATAGAATGATTAAAAGAGCTGTAATGATGAATTGAATATAGTTTGCCGTGAAATTTGTATTTTGGTTGAAAGAGAGAGAAAGAAGGAAAGGTAGGAGTGAGTAGTGCTCGTTTAGCTTTTATCGATGGACAGTGGACAGTCTATTAACGGGCTGATCTGCTGCTGCCGCTGTTGCCTTTGGTTATTCCACTTTTTCATCAAATAGATAAATAAACATGTACTATCCTCACTAAATATTATGTTAAAACTGGTCATCGATGGCCATTACTGCAGAACTTCTACATTACTATTATTACTATATTTATTAATTATTATTATTATTATTATCATTATCATTATTCAAATAATGATGAGTAAGTGGATCAAGAGTTGTAATCAAAGACGTGTGTGTGATAAACGACGTTTATCTTTTCATATGGAGGGACAGATGCTTCCGGTGTGTGTGAAATGTTCAACACAACTGTCTTTTATGTACAATAATGTATTTTCTATTTTCGACAGGTTTAACTGTCGAAAATAGCTGATACAGTGTCAAAAAACAGTTTACGGAAGCGACAAATCGAAAACATACGGAAGCAACAAATCACTAAATGAATGGAACTTTACGGTTCTTTTATCAGTTTGTAAAGTATACAACTGTCTGACCCTACTGGTTAAGAATTTTCACTCACCACTAGTTCCCTTGCATCCGTTCGCACTACTCCAATTACCTCATCTCAGTTAAGATATAAAACTCTCTTTTTCAGAGGATTCCATAAAAATAAGAAGCATTATAAAAAAAATCCCTAACTGAAACTTTCTTCCTTAAATATTTGAACCACCATGAACAGAAGAATTTTTCAATGTGAGCATTTAATGAGTATTTTTTAAAACAAGTTTCAAGTTCTAATAATAATTCGTTCAAGAAAACTCTTCCTCTGGCTTACTGATAATGTCCGTAACACATTATGGAATAGGGAAAAGAATTATTTTATACAGTGATTCTTAATTCATGAATTAACGCGAAACAATACATCACGGTGGTAAGGAAGCCAAAACAAGCCAAATTTCGAATACACAGAAAGGAAATTATGTTACAAAAGATAATAAAATCAGGAATAAAAAGTAACACACATTTATATAATAATGTTGAATGATAATAACATTTTTATTGAGTGTTTTTTCTTTTTTGTACAGGACTATATTTTGTGTTACAAACGTATTAATTCTTGTTGAGTATCAAAGCAGAAATAAATGGAAGAAAATTCCAAAAATCTTGCAGAGGTAATGAACACGTAGATATTTACGCTCATTTGATGCTACCAAACGCCGGTTGGCTAGTGTAAACCATGTATAGGAAGCCATCCTGGTCTGCTTCCTGCTGGTAGAGCTGATGCATATTCATACTGTTTGAAACCATCGATTTCTCATTGACCAAGAGGAAGAAAGTTTGATCCGGATGAAGCTGTAGTCGCCTTAAAAAAGATTTTCAATCTATTTCGAATTAAAAACAAAAAAAAAATCAACAAAACAATTTATAAGCACTGTGTTTCATTTCACATTTCAGTAAATTATGATGTGCATTTTAGAGCACTGGAAATCCATCCTTTCTTTGCTCCTCATAACAAAAAGTAGGCATTAAAAAAACGTAAGAAGCGCCTACAGCGACGGAACTGGCAGGGATCGAGAAGAGAAACAAAACGCAAATGAACATGAAACTTATCGAGTTATAATTTATTAATGCTTGTGATTTATTTCGGCAGATATGAATTTTCAGCGTCGAATTAACAGCAGAAAAAAGAACGAAACATAAATAAATTGTAAAATGACAAACCTTCGCACAATTTGCATCAATCCGGCAACTGTTATATGATCTGGCACAAGAAATTTGCACCGATCCAACAATGGCAAGTACTTCTCCCCTTCAAATCTCTCAATCACAACAGGAATCTTATTCGGTTGCTGCTGTCGTGCTTCTGCTGCATCTTTTGCACGTGCTGCTGAAATTGTAAAGACAGTTCGACTTTTGCTCAGTGACTGCTTTATAATATCATATTAATTTAGAAATTTCAGATAACTAACTCTAAATTTATAAGGTTATTTTGCTATCCTAACATTGTATCAAATGAATTTTAAAGGACAATAGATGCATTCTTGCCATTTTTAAACTTTCTGGAAATTTTAAACTTTCTGGATTATCAAACTTCATTGTTTTAAGAGAAAAAATTTTTTAATACAAACTTTTTCGTGGATTCTACGTTTAAATGAAGAAGCTAATGAAATGATACTTTAAACGGTCATCCATTTCCAGCAACAGTTGTCAGATTGGATGACTAGTGGAATACAGATATTTTTTTTAAATAAAAACAAATACCAAACCGACAATTTGGTATCATTCATTTGCACAATATTCGCACGCCAATGGGTGTATTGCCATTAATCAAATATGTAAATCGAAGTCATCATCTCAACGCCCTATTCTTCATATTTTATCTCCACTATCAATTGTTTTCTTTCCATTCACGGTAATATTCGTTGCAAAAACAGTAAGGAAGTGCTTGTTACATAATCTCACTATTCTCATTGTAGTATCTCATTAAAGAATGTTGAAAATTTTAAAACTACAAACGTGCTCAATCTTCACTTTGCAAACGGTGAAAAAGGAAAAACGTTGCAAAAAGATGCGTTAAAAAAATAGAACAAAACTTCATATATCAACCAAATACAATATCCTTGTCTTTTCTTCTTCTTCCCTAGCTTCATCCTCTCCTTTTTCCTTTCTCATCCGGTGTATTTGAACGAAATTGTTCGATAACGGGCATTCCCAAAAACTTTCGAATAAAAAGTGCTTCCAGAATAGAAGGGAATGTAAACGGAAAATGCACAATGTGCGAATTTATGTAATAAAAGTCCCAAAATATTATGAGATATCTTACAGCATTCATAACTGTTGGTCAGAAGAGATATCACTAACTCTTACATCGGTAGCAATATGGACACGGACTTTTTTAGCTATAAATGAACAAAAAATAGGGTTTAGAAGAAAGAAGCTAATCTTGTGATTAATGATACTTATCAGTGCTTAATGAACGAAATCAACACAATGTCATCTTTCAAGCAATTCATATCTCCCATTAAAAAGAAACAATGATTCATGTCATGAAGACATGGAAAAAACGTACCAAACGAGTGTCGTTCCTTGAATGTTGGTATATATCCGCTAAATGCCATCTCTTCTAGTACTTCCGCTCTCTCCGCGGTATGCAACCCTTTCCTCCAGTTCCGTCCTCTCAGATCCGTATCTAATTACCAACGTTTATTCCGTTCTGCAGATCATTCCATTACTTTTTCCTCTTTACATTGATGTATATAAATACCATAGCACTACTAGAACAAGCACACATACATACATACAAACATACGAACACACAAACAGACACATACACACAAACATATATATATATATACCTATCTATACATACACACCTATACAAAAAAGTCACAATAAAAGACAAATTATATAAACAACGCAAAATCTTATGATAACATTCTCGCTGCTTGGAACAGTTATCGCTATGCGCGTGCATATATTTGCACGTATGTCACTATGTATATATCTGTACTAACTAGCAGTTTGTAGTCTACTGAGGATGTATTATTCCCATTTCATCTCACCATCACCGTCATTCCCTCTTCCTATTTCACCTCTCAATAATCTGTCCTCCAAACAAATCGCTGCTTCTGCTCTCATGTAAACGAGTTCTGTGCTGTGCTGCGCATAATGTGTTGAAGTACACGTGATTCACAAACAGTCACGTGCACAGATACGTCCATACAGTCACAACAAGTCACATATAGGTACACTTAACATTCGCAGACAGTTATGTACAGATTGCGTACACGGAATGGACCTAAGCACAAGTAATTCAGGCTCCCGTTGCAACGCTTACTTGAACGATTATGCTACCCCCTCTCTTCCTCGAACACTTTGTTACGGAAAGGAGCGATATGGACGGTGGACTCTGTTAGCTAAGCAAATCTCAACCCAATTGAAATGATACGTCTTTTTGCAATACTGTAAGCAGTTTGTGAAAGAATATTTCACAATTAGAGGAGGTCATAGACAATTAGATGCAAAAGTTTAATTAAGCCAAAGCCTGCATTGTTTGCAGATTGCGTTTTGCATGTTTCGTTAAGAAATAGCCAAGTAATGCTTTCAGAGAATATTACCGTAAGGTATACAGTGTGAACTTTAGATTATCAAAATTAATTCTAATTCCTTCAGGAAAAAAAATGGATATTTCGAGGATACCATCAGATGGTTGTTTCTTTGACTGTCTACAATCCTGCACTATAATCACATCTCTTACTGTAAGGTAAGCAAAGTTAGTGTCTATTTTCTTATAATTTGAGCAAGTCACTTTGCTTGATAAGTAAAAAAAAAAAAGAAAAATACGATTAATTAGTTTTTTAACTAATTTTTAAAAAAGATAAAAAGAACAATGCACTGTGAGTTGTTCACCGTTCTTTCAAAGATTTGGCGCTTAGTTCTCTCTTACATTATTTTATTTTATAAAAAAACGAGATTCAGTTAATGTGAGAATTTTATTGCTGAGAATTTCTGTTTAATCCACTTCAACTCTTTGACAATCTTTAAAACGATATATGAAAAGGAAGAATATATATAACACAAAAAAGAAATAACTTTAAATGAAGTGACTGATTGGGTGATCGAAATGTATTTTTCATTGAACCATCCATACTTTTTCTTTCTTCTTCCTTTCTTCCCTTTCTCTTTCCTTCTGATCCCATTTAGTTTTGTTCCTTTATGTTACTGTTATTTAATAATGGACAGTGAAGTGAAGAATTATCATTGCACATGCTCAACCTATAAATGCTAGCAGTGTCTGAAATGTCGTCTGGTACCAACGTTTTTTCACAACCTTGGGCACGTGTTGTGGCTTTGTCTATTGTTGTATCAGTTTGTGTACAGGTACGTTAAGTGACGCTTTTAACTGTTAATTCATGACGACATAACGCTAGAATGTTGACTATAATTTGTGCAAGGAGTCTTAGAAATTCGGACATAAGTTAAGATTTTTAAGGAGAATTTTATGGAGCAAGATATCAGAGTTATTTTTAGATATTACCGATTCTGGTGCAACGAATCGTGGTTTCGCAGTATGTAATTTGTAATTTGCAATTTGCACCCGAGTTTATCAAACAAGCTGATTATTGTTCAGCTCATTTTTCCCGTAAACGTTATGGCGGGTTAGTAATATTTTTATGTTTGATATTTTTACAGGAAGTTTAATACAGCTGAAATGATTGCAAAGAATTTGGATTGCTTAATTTTACAGAATCTCGAAATGTTATTTGCATTATTTTTCAGCACAACCGAATTAGGTTATTTTGTTGACCCTTTATCTGTGGAACCGCGGTATTTTCAAGAGGTTGAAAGAGTGGTTGCTGGTACAATCCAAGCAAATGTTATTCAGTGGGGTTGGGAAACTGAGAAGGAAGCATTTGCAGCTTTAAAAGCTGCGGTTCAATCGAGAACACAAGGAAATATGGAAAAGGTGTAACTCAAAAATTCTGCTACCCACAGCTTGGCCTTGTGATAGTTGTAAAGATATTTGATGAAAGATAGGAGTTGCACTTGAACATAAAGCATCAATTTCAAGGGGCAATACTGAATGCGTGTTTTGTTGCTAAGTTTTTGTTGAAAAAGTTTAGATTGTCAGTGGTAGATATTTCTGGAAAATGTGATTTTGTAAATGTTAATTGCTTTTTAGGCAGAACTCATTATTCAGCATGCGCTTGCTCTGGCTCCTCATCATCCAGATATTCTAACCGAATACGGTCTAGTAGTTGAAATGGGACGGAAAAATGTGGTCGAAGCGGAAGAGTTATATTCACGGGCATTGAGCTACAATCCTCATCATCTTGAAGCGTTAATGTGAGATTTTTGTGTCATATTTTAGTCTGAAAGAACAATTCTGTCATTGTATTGTAATAAAAAGAGTAATTAACAGTAGAATGACATTATTATGATGATTCGTGATTGTGTTCTGTTTGTTTAATATTACGGTAAATATTTGACAAAATTTTGGACACGATTCATAATGTTTGAAGCTGTCCTAAAATAAAACATAATAAAAAAAGTAGTATTTTATAAGTGAAGAAAGTTATATAGGAATCATATTTCATATCCTGTTTGTCATTTTCTTTCTTGTTACACTGATTGAATGATATCTGTAGAAGACGAGCAAGGACTTTACCCATAGTGGAAGAAATTGATAGAGAAATGTTGAAGAAACTTCACGAGAAGCGTTCGTATTTTTCAAGGATACCAAAGACTAATATGGCTTTGCGAAAAGCAATGAAAGAATCGTATTTTTTGCATATTTACCATACTGTAGCAATTGAAGGCAATACTATGTCGCTTGGTCAGACAAGGTAAGATTTTTGTTAGCAGTTGATTTAAGAGAAATGCTATTTAGAGAATATGTCAGTTTAGTTTACCAGTTCAGGTCCATATTAGAAACAAGGATGGCAGTGGCTGGTAAAAGTATTATGGAACATAACGAGATTTTGGGAATGGACGCTGCGCTGAGATTCATCAACCAAAGCGTTGCATACGTCTCGTATTTTACTCTTCAGGTATAATAACAGCAATAATATATCGAATAATTTTTCTGTTATTTTAAAATTATTGCAGCATGTTAAGATAATGTTATTTTTGTCAGTTTGTTTGTACTGTAGGATATCTTGGACATTCATAGTCGTGTTCTTGGTTTCGTCGATCCGGAAGTAGCAAGTGTATTTCGCAAAAGTCAGGTTGGTATTTTATGTGAATGAGAAGTGAATGCTTTGGAAGAGTTTGATACAGATACAGAATGAAATATTGTCACTTTGTATATATGTGAGCAACATTAAAGCAGTGTCGATTAATGCAAAATAGGCAGTGATTTTTTTTTTTTTTTATTCTTGAGCAATGTAGGACGAGCAAGTTTGGAATAGTTGCTTTTGACGTTCTGTTATTCTTTTTTTTTATGATGTTCGTTATTCTTTTGAGGTGTTTGTGGGTAGTTTCACACCTGTTCCGGCAAACATGGTACCAGGAGAAATGGAGGAAATGGTGAAATGGTTGAATGAGGATGATAGCTTATTGCTGGATCCCATAGAACGTGCCGCTATTGCTCATTATAAGCTGGTTTGTCTATGCACATTTTCCAAAAATTTTGCATTTTCAGAGTGTTTATGATGCAAAAGTGTGAACTAAAATCAAGATGGCATAAACCTTATATTTTCGTATTACCACTTGTATCCTTCCAAATTCACTATATACATCCTTTTAAAGCTGGAAGAATTCTTTTTTTAAACAGGTTTCGATACATCCATTCATTGATGGTAACGGACGTACTGCACGATTGTTAATGAATCTGATTTTGATGCAAAGCGGTTTTCCGCCAGTTATAATACCAATTGAGTCTCGTTCTGATTATTATGACGCTCTCATTGCCGCGAACCGTGGAAATCTTCGTCCGTTTATTCGCTTTATTGCACGTCAAACAGATGCCACCTTGCAAGTCAGCCTTTTTTTTTGGAAAGTGACATTTTAATTAGATTTGTTTAATATGGTAAATCTGAAATTAAATTTGATCCTGTTCCTTTCAGTTGTATATTAACTCTGCAACCACATGTGATTATCGAGAAGAATCTGGTGAATGTAGTATATCAACAGCTCCTAAAATCTCTGCGCAGCAGGAAGAATCATGGTGATCCTTTATTGTCACTTTTCACTAATGTTACTTGCGGGTAGTGTAAAAAGCAGTGTGAGTTTTTATTTTTTTAATGTTTGCCTTACCGATGCACTTTTGCATCAAATACTGCTTTGTACAAAGTGTTACATCAGTTCATCGTGGCTGTTAGCTAAGCAAAATTACCTTATGGACATACAATTGGATAAATAAAATCTATTGTATGAATGAAAATACCCATGCATGTAATTTCTGCTACACAATGGGCGAACTGAGTCATCAAGTAAGTTTGAAACAAAATATCTGAAATGTTTGCACTTCTAATTTTATTAATTGTATTATATTGTTTCACTTAAATACATTATTAACTTTATTACTGGACGATATCAATGAGCAAATTACATAATATGTAACTCTTCTTGGAGGGAGGAAGTAGTCAGATTTCTTTGACTTGTGGACGAGTTATTCAGAAATGATATTGTTAGAGTTGTCTTGGAAATAGTATGACGTCAATTATTATATCTAAATGCTCACGTTAATCACATTCGATAAAAGTTGACAATTTATTATATTGGCAGTTTCTATCACACCTTTGTCATTTTCCAAGCATTTAACAAATTATTCCTAGTCACATATTGGTCAACGTGCCTTACAAAAAGTTTTATCAACATTCCTTTGATTTCGTATATTTCCATATACGTTCTGAATGCTTTTGTCAGTAGTTATTCTTGTTAAAATGCCTTATAAAATTTATTGTACGGATGTACTGAGGAATGAAAGCATAGTCTGTAGCCGCCATGTTTTAAACTTTTAGATGATATAGCAAAAATATGTTGATAGAATTTTTTTTTTGTAGATGAAATATGAGGTTACTATAGATCTTAGCAACTACGAAAACTGACAAAAACCCGAGTGCTGTCAAAGAAATATCTGCTAAGGCTCTATAATTTTCCCCGGTGTTGCTATAATGATTTTACAGTGATTTTAGCAAGCTTATCATTATTTCAGTTTGTGTAATTTCCTTAACAGAATTTGAATGAAAATTTCCGCTTTCAACTGCATTGTTTTCAACCTAATTCAAACAAAGTTCACAATTATTGGAGTATCTGCTATATTTAGTTCTCTACCTTAGTAATATTACTTCATATAAAGCTTACATGGGAGAATCGGCACCACGAGGAAATTTTCGAATCATCTTTGAGGTGTGTACATTACAACATTTGAAATGTGGGGTTTTAGCTTTTGCAAGTTGTCTCCCACATAAATGTTGGTAAGTGTTTAATAGATATTAAGAATAACATAAACAGAAATTATTTTCCACAAGAACTTATGTGCAAAGAGTTATCACTGAACTTTGATAATAATTCCCTGTTTAGGGCCAAGAACAATTTTATCAAATGATGATATTTTGTCCCTAGGTAAGTATTTGTCAACGTTCGGAGTAACGATAGCGATTTCTGCTTTAGCTGCCATATAATTATCCGGCAGTACAGACATTCCGTCTATTTCAACGTCGGATGTCCCAAAGTTTGCGCCAATCAGGTAGGCCTGAAAAGTATCTATGCAAAACCTCATCGTATAAATGATGTAGTTTAAGTAGTTTACTACAAGTCATTAAAAAAGAAAATGTACCGCTCCATTAGAACTATTAGTGGATTGATAGAATCGACCGAATAAGATGACATCTTGAGTAAGTGGTGCTAATTGAGTTTCGCCAAGTGCAAAATTGTAATCACGATGGTGCATTTTTGCCACCGCTTTCAGTGTTTTCAATGGTGAGCGATAACTAGTAGACTGAGTCTGCAAGTTGAGTTATTATCAGAATAGCTGAAATTAAAAAAGTGAACTTAATTCTTGTTAGTGTGAAAATTAACATAACTCTATTTAACAAAAAGTGGCAATATAGCAACGGAATTTGTAAATAAAGGAGAGTAGAGAAGTCTATTGAGAAGCATAAATATAGCGGGTTAAGATGGAGTCATCTTGCTCCCTCCCATTAATTTACACAGAAGAAGGCTTGATGACTTGGAAAATCTGAATGTTAGTTGGATTGCTGTGACATTCTAGAACTGAAAAGTACTATTACCTGGAAATTGTCCTCTTTGTAATTAAGCGTGGTAGAAAAGAATGGTTTTTGGCTGCCAGCTGTGAAACCGCCATATTCGCTGCTATTCCATTGCATCAAACCAGTAAATTTGTTTTCTGGACCAGCACTATCTTCAAGACTTAGTTCTTGTCCGTAATACATTTCAACAATACCTGGCAATGAAAGCTGAACAAAGCTCAGTAAAGTTGCTGTTGCTTTGTCGAATCTCGTACTGAGACGAGAAACGTGGTAATCCGTGAACTGCCACGCGTGTGGAAGACGTGTAGTATTGAACCATTCGAAAGATGTAATAAGTGTAGAGTGTAAGCATTGTGCTATTCCATTTGGACATGATTCCTTAAGAAGGTATAATTTAGAAGGTTTGAGAATTCATTATAAATGCTTCGTTTCTTGTTATCAAGAATGTATAAATTAAGTTTCAACTTTTCTCTTTTTTAGAAAATTGACTTTGACAGGAACTGACATTATTTAGTTTGGTGACCGAATCATCGATAACATATGCGAGGTTCGACAGACTGAGATCATCAGATTCTTGTAGTTTGGTGAAGTCACTCAAAGATGAAAACACAGCGATTTCTCGACTATTGGGTGTTTCAGTACTGTTCGCATAGTCTCGTATATTTCCGATGAAATCGTTGATCATTGATAGTGCCACGTATCCCTTAATTTTTACTTACGTAGAAGTAATCTGATTATATTATCAAATCATATTATTCATAACTGAATGATATGTTAAGATGGATGTCGAGCAATCAACAATTTTGAATAAATGAACTTAATAATTAAATTTGTTTAGGGAGTAAAAGTTTTGGAATTCTAAATGTTTACTGTAGTTTATTCTGAAAATATTGCAGTTGGTTGTTGTTACCTCTGATTTTGGTAGATATTTGATTAATTCGCCAATATGATCCACATGGAAGCCATCAACTCCCATATCAATGAAACTTTTTGCAACCTCAAAGATACTGTTCTTTACCGCAGGATTACGCCAGTCTAGTATTGGGTCTTTGCCGTCATAAGCTAGATAAGCATCCTTTTTGCCCTCTTCAACAATATAATTTGGGTTATCTTTTACATCCAGTGCTTCCTTCCAAATGTAATAACCAACGTAATCGCCACCCGCTTTTGCTGATTTAAACCTAAAATTGAGTATCCGAAAGCCTTAATAACTTTGAAATGAATTCCACTTCCGCTTAAGATGGAAGTTATTAAGTTTTTAGAGTATAAATTCTACAAGAAGCCAATATCCATTAATGAAGAAAGACAAGGATGCAAACCATTTATGTGATGCAGATGTTGTTGATATGGGCAAATCCATGGTAAAGTGCATGTCTAGTTCATGTGTTGCATCTATCAACAATTTCAAATCATTCATTGTACCGAAACGTTCATCAACACTTGTGAAATCAATCACATCGAGAGGGATGAAGTCATCCTGAATTATTTCTCAAATCTATCAAAAGTTATAGAAATTCCGCATGAAAGTATGTGATAGCACTTTTCTGAGTTCTGTTCGCACCGAATTTTTTCAAAGTACCACCTAACCTTTTGAATGGTTATTACAGGTGTCACCCAAATTGTTTTTATTCCAGTCTTCCGTAAATCATTAAGTTTTTCTCGGATTCCATTAAAATCACCAATTCCATCATCATTGGAGTCACGGAAGGAAGGTGTAAATATCTGGAATTTTATTCCACTCGATGCAGTTGTATATCATTACAAAAATATTTTGAAATGACCCAATTTTTTTTTTTTTTTTTTTTTTTTTGTAAAAAAATCCTAAAACATTTGAGAACTGACTGCAGAACTGTGGCTATTTCCGTATTGCAGAAGTGTGTGCTTGATATTTTCTGAGATAAAAATGAATTCTGTGTATACGTATGTACTTGAGATTACCTGATAGCTAACTTGCTTACGCCACCATTCCGGTTCTTTTATCGCTGCGCATTTTGGACTAAACACAATGAGTAGTACAGCAGCTATAAACATCAAAAGCCATACCACCCAGAAAAGCAGAAACATTGTGCACCTGTAACAACTGCTTTCTTCAGAAAAAAAGAAACAAACAAATAGTAACATCCATGATTTGAATCCAAATGAGTTTTCATCAAAATGAACTGGCTTTTTTCCACATTTAAACCAATTTTAAATTTTATTAAATTTAGAATTTACCTAACTACCTTCCAAAATGGATCATTGCAGTATTGTTCTAGTTCATTTTTTGTCAGCCCGATCATCTTTTCACCTCCTTTTATTTCATTTTCATCCTGTAAGAAAGTCGTGATAGACATAAACCTGAATAACCATATAAATGATTCATTTCACGGACATAATTTTTGCTAATTTTCTTAAATTTACTGACACTACATGGAAGGTAGTGTTTCCGCCTGCTTTAGGAGCACTATTAGGTAAACATTATCAACAGGTGTTCATGTCTTGGTGATCCCAATTGATTCGAAAGTTTCCAAATGAGAAATTGATTAAGAATAAATGCGAAGAGACGAATAAAAACATGAAAATATACAAATTTTGGTGGAAAGGTCGCCTGTACTCCTTCATAACTCGATTCTTTGATTTCTAATTTATAAATTTGTGGCGTTTTAGTGTCTTCAGACAATGGCATTCTCGAATCATCCGCGTTCATTCCTGTGTGACGCTAAAATAGTAGCCATAGAATTAATAAGATATAAAACCTCCAAATTTCCGGAAATAATCAAGAAGAAATGCTTCATCAAATAATGGGTCGCTTCAAACAATTAATATTGATTTTATCTCAATTTCAAAATCTTCAAATAAATTCTACGGAGCTATCTTGAAATTCCGGATAGCAATTTCAGGATACGTCGAAAATTCTTGAACAAAATATTATGTAAAAAACAAAGTTGGTAAAAAAAAATCTTTAAATCGCGCAACAAAAATTTTCTGCAAAATTAAAAGTTTTGAAAAATTATGGATGAAAGGAAAGAAGCTAATATTATAACAAGGAGTTACTTAACTTAACTTTAAGAAATACTACAAACTTTTTTTTCCTTCACTAAAAATTAACAGCAAAACAGGAGAGAACAAAATGACACACAGCTATGCATTCCATTATGTTTGCCAGCACTTAGTTCTTATTTCTGATGCTTCTGAAAAGCATGACCATTTATATGGGTGACACTTTACGATTAATGGTTTGAAATCGTTTTGTAGATCATAAATCAACATTAAATTTGACGATCATAAATCACAGTGATGCAAAAAGCAAAGAATTATTCTTTTCAGCTCTCTTCTTTGACCTCATTAACACTATGTAATGTGAAACAAGTAATAATTAAGAGATTAAAATTCAACTAGTCTTTCTAAAAAGTAATTTTAAATCATTTTAGTAGCCTACAACTTTTCACCTCAAATGCCTCTTTGGAATACAATTTAGGATATGTTAATATTACTGTTAGATTATGAAAGTTCAAATAATCGATAACAATGATTCATATTGTATTGAAAAATCTAGCAACTTTCCTGTTAAACAAATCACATTCATGCTGATATATTATCGATCGTTTTTTGTTTTGTTTTGTTTTGAAGTTATTGTCATTGTCGTGAGATTAATAAAATTTACAGAATTATTTATGAAAATAGAAAGTGATAGGAAAAAAGAAAAAACTAGAAAAGAGCAATTAAGATGGCAACGGTGCAAGTATTTCGCTTCATTAAGGTAGATGAAGAAAGACAAAAGCAATGAATATTTGTTCAACAGTTTGCTTTTCATAATGGAATCTTTTGATAGCATAAAAAAAAAAGCTTAGGAAGAAGAAAGAAGGACAAAAATGAGAAGGAGAAAGGTTTGGAAACAATATTATAACATTTTTTATTCATCATTCAATAATATTGCAACACTGTATAAGCTTTTAAGACGATAAATTTAAAATAGGATCGATCGAAATTAGCTATTTGCATTGTCATATAAAATTTTGTGAGTGTTTGGAAAAAAGTTTTAAACAACTACATTTCACTTAGAATTTCAAAACTTCTGAGAAACAATTATGTATCACTAATCTTTTTAAACATAAACACTACAAGCATGCAATAAAAGATGTTATACTCAAATTGTCAACAAATTAATTTTGAATTTTCTTCTTTTTTTTTTCTTTTTTACAAAGCATATCAGGGTATAGAAATAGGATATAAAATATGAAAATCACATGATACCTTGGAAGGTATATTGGTTCAACTTTAAATTTTGCTTCAAAAATCGAAGTTGCAAATTATCTCCAAGTTTCAGCAACAACAGCATTGAAACTATTGCATAACGATGATTAATTCGTAAATTGTCGGCATAAAATTGATCCGAAATTTCACTTCGTTCTAATGAAAGGGAAAAAAGTGATCGGTAAAGAGAGACTGATCGGTAAAGAGAGACCGATAACATCTACGGTTAACAAAGATAGAGCAAATTATCATCGGAAAGATAAGCAGCAGACCAGATTGGTGAGAGGTAGCGGCGCAATACTTCAGATTAACAAGTGGCGCATTGCTGTTGTCTCTTTCACTGTTAAATCATTACTGCAAACAGTCACAATAATGATAGCGATCATAACCATTTTGCAGCACTGATATTACAGTGATAATAATGATAGCATTAATTATGACTTTCTTCATGAACAACGCTACATAATGTATTGTTGAACTGCAGGCATCAATATGGCGATGTCACATTAAACTGACGACTACCAACAGTTAGGCGATTTTTTCTTCTTTTACCCATTATCAAACCATTTCTACTCAATCTCATTTTTCTCTTAATTTCATTTATGTCAAGCAAGTTTTCTCATCACTTTAATTAACATTTCACTAGTGCAAACACTAAATAAAATTTATCTTGATTTGAAGTCTATATTAGTAAAATTAATTTCTAACTTGGATAAATTGATACGACGCAATTGTTTGCAAAATATTGACCTCCAGAATGTGTCGTATAATACTCTCATGTTGATTCTATTATTTTATTTAAATTAGGAATTAAAATATTTGTCCAAAAGCAATCGTAGAGAGCAAAAGTAACGCTATATGTAACGATGAAAGATCAGTGAATAGAAATTATTCCAATCACTGATGAATTTTCCAATATTACATAAAACATTTAACGATGCTGACATTGTTTAACATCACCAATGATATCACATTTAAACCATAGTACCAACCATAATTCTAATTTTACGTCTCATTTGTTAACATTCTCTGTGATATCTATATTAAAAACTTCCCTGGCAAAACCCCAACAAAGATGGTAGTTTTTAAAAAAAAAAAAAAAGAAAAAATGAAATTTATAAAACTTCAAGTATGATACGAAAAGACAATAGAATAAATTTACATTGGTAATTTTGGATGAATTAATCATATTGCAAAATAAAGGTCAGTTTGCATTTAGAGAACAAATTTTGCAAAAATTTAGAGTGAGATAACAGAGCAGTTTTTTGCATAATCTTCAGTGTACTATTACATTTCAAATGATTCACATTGCTTAGAATGAAAGAGTTTGGCAGATATCTAAATTTCACTCTAAATTATTTGAAAATTTTCGGAATGTTTAAATTTCTTGTCAATATTCCTACGCATAATGATTACCAGTTCTTGGGGATAAAATGAAAGTCTAAGCTATCCTTGAAGAATTATTTTCGAGTTAAGAAATGAAAATAGAATAGAGAAAGCAAGAAAAATTTTAGTTTGTATATCCAGGTAGCACGGGAGAGGACATCAGAAACATACCGACTCAGGTAAGTTTTGGCATTGATTGATAAAAGCAGAAGTCAAGTAGTAATAAGTGTGAAGCAGATTACAAGCGAATTGGCTCTTATTGTAAGAGTACCTTTTTCATTTAATCAAATGGTAGTATATTCATTTACCTAACCCGAGAAAAAAATTGGAACTAAGAAATTAAATTAAGAATCCATTCACTGAATTGCGCTTCGATTAGTTGAAATTTTGCTATTATTTTGGACTATTGCATGATCAAAGCTATTTGGTGACAATTACAGACTGCAACTCCTGCAACAAAGAAAGAAAAGATACCGCTGCACAGTTAACGAGAGGTCACCTAATTGTCACACTTCCATTGCTTTCATTCTGAACAAAATGAAACAATTGTCACAGAATCGAAGGATATGAATAATGATCATAGGTGTGTGTCCACAATACTTTGACACTTCTTGACACAATGGAAGCTGATCGCATTACAATCAGTGAGACTGTACCTTACGGTAGATATCATCGAATTGTTGTTCCGTTTCTGCAAACGGTCAGTTCATTTAGTCTGATTTCTTGAGCCCAAAAAAGTCTATGATTTTTAGCAACCATTTCATCCCTTTTCTTTGGAGTAAGACTATTGGAGTGTGAATGGAAGGGTGGTTATAGTTTGGCAAGCTTGACAACGTCGAATAAGCAGTAATCAGTAAAGATGAACTATGAAAACTATATTATCGCAAATTAAATAAAAACTTCGTTAAGCAGAAAATTGTTGATGCAGTCCTTTCATTCTTTAACGAAGATTTCAAGGGGTTTGAGATAGGAAAGATAAGAAATAGAAAGCAGTGATCAGGTAAAACTCCTCCATTATCCTTGTAAAAGAGTAATTAACAGAACCAAGTTTGAAATCTAGTATGAAGCTTATAAAATCGTTCCGATTTCATTTAACTGCTATTTGACACTGGTAATGGCTCCGTACAAGAATTTTCATGTCAACAACTGTTTCATGCAAGCAGACAAGACTACAATCAAAACTCTTCATTCGGCTTATTCCTGAATGATTACGACAGAGCTGTAAAAGAATGCTAATCTCAAGAAGTACAGATACATCTCGTTCTTCGTATACATTTTTATTAGAATGATCTGATGATACATTTGTAGAGATTAAATCTTGTAGCATTCGAACTGGAAGGACTAACATACATCCAAGAGAATCTATTGAGCATTAATCTTAATTGTTTTGTAATGATTAAGAATAAAGGAAGAAACAAGAAACCAATTAATGGTATAGAATAAAACACTTTTCTTTTTTGCAAGAAAAGATTTTGGATTAGCTGTCAACTGAATTCGAGCATAGATCGAGATCGATAGAAAACTGTCTTATCACTGGATCTAAAGATGATACACAATCACTTCACTATCGTTATTAGAAGCATCTGCAATTACGACAGTTGCAAGATATGGATCACATTTTGTAAGTGAAAGATGGAACTTCAGAATAGTTCGAATTTTGGTGAAAATAGCCTGACACTCTTTGAAACGATCAAATTTGACAATTTTGTGAGGAAAACTATCCAAAGAGCTTTGAAGATTGGAAGGCCCTAGATGAAAACGATCTAATGATTGATCAAATTGGGAAAGCAAAAAAGATGGAAAGACAGCTTGCAAATCGATATTTCTGTGAATGTGAAAATTTGGGATGCATTACTTATCATAAAATTTCTGGAATTTTTCTTCTGGAATCCATTATTTACCATAAAATTCTGGAATCAATTATCTACCACAGAATTTCGAGTGTTCACTTCATTCTAAGCACATAAACATTCTCGATAAATGGAAAATTCCATTTGGAGTGCGAAAGTAAATACAAACAAAATAGTCTCACCGTTTTAAATGTTAGGAATATATTGTGCAGTGGTAAAGACAGATACTGATATTGCTGGAATGCTGAACTGAAGCCCGTGGAGACATATGCATAAATCTGGACACATCATTGATGTTTCTTTGCTGCAGCTATAATGAATGGTTAGTTAACTTAGGAAATAATTTATTCTTTTTAAATTCACATGGACAGGCTGAGATTTGACAAAACTTGTTTTAGAAACGTTTGCAATATTCATGATCTTAGCAAACTTATTGTTAAAAGCATTTGAAATATGAATCTTTAGATCAACTTTTGAGAATTTGTTCAAATATTGACGAAAGGTTTGCAAAATGATTCATCTGATTTAATGAATAGTTGGATAGACCCAATCTCGGAA
Source organism: Wuchereria bancrofti (assembly GCA_005281725.1). NCBI lineage: Eukaryota > Metazoa > Nematoda > Chromadorea > Rhabditida > Onchocercidae > Wuchereria > Wuchereria bancrofti. Next base: position 8,980,727 of record SSBO01000012.1, on the reverse strand, counting down.
TCGTTTCTGCACCAGTAAATTTGATATGATAGAACTGGATAAGTAGCGTGGACCGAATATTTGATTAACTAGTAAGTGCATTAAACTTTATCTTGTACCGACCATGATAATTGCTAAAGAATGAAATATCTGCAGCTTCGGATGACAAAGATACAGATATGAAATCAGAAATGTCATCAATATCGAGCTGATTTTGGTTATCATTGGTGGAAAGGATAAATAAACCCTGTTAGTCAAAAACTTTTATTAGCAAAAACTTCAAATAATGATGAGTAAGTGGATCAAGAGTTGTAATCAAAGACGTGTGTGTGATAAACGACGTTTATCTTTTCATATGGAGGGACAGATGCTTCCGGTGTGTGTGAAATGTTCAACACAACTGTCTTTTATGTACAATAATGTATTTTCTATTTTCGACAGGTTTAACTGTCGAAAATAGCTGATACAGTGTCAAAAAACAGTTTACGGAAGCGACAAATCGAAAACATACGGAAGCAACAAATCACTAAATGAATGGAACTTTACGGTTCTTTTATCAGTTTGTAAAGTATACAACTGTCTGACCCTACTGGTTAAGAATTTTCACTCACCACTAGTTCCCTTGCATCCGTTCGCACTACTCCAATTACCTCATCTCAGTTAAGATATAAAACTCTCTTTTTCAGAGGATTCCATAAAAATAAGAAGCATTATAAAAAAAATCCCTAACTGAAACTTTCTTCCTTAAATATTTGAACCACCATGAACAGAAGAATTTTTCAATGTGAGCATTTAATGAGTATTTTTTAAAACAAGTTTCAAGTTCTAATAATAATTCGTTCAAGAAAACTCTTCCTCTGGCTTACTGATAATGTCCGTAACACATTATGGAATAGGGAAAAGAATTATTTTATACAGTGATTCTTAATTCATGAATTAACGCGAAACAATACATCACGGTGGTAAGGAAGCCAAAACAAGCCAAATTTCGAATACACAGAAAGGAAATTATGTTACAAAAGATAATAAAATCAGGAATAAAAAGTAACACACATTTATATAATAATGTTGAATGATAATAACATTTTTATTGAGTGTTTTTTCTTTTTTGTACAGGACTATATTTTGTGTTACAAACGTATTAATTCTTGTTGAGTATCAAAGCAGAAATAAATGGAAGAAAATTCCAAAAATCTTGCAGAGGTAATGAACACGTAGATATTTACGCTCATTTGATGCTACCAAACGCCGGTTGGCTAGTGTAAACCATGTATAGGAAGCCATCCTGGTCTGCTTCCTGCTGGTAGAGCTGATGCATATTCATACTGTTTGAAACCATCGATTTCTCATTGACCAAGAGGAAGAAAGTTTGATCCGGATGAAGCTGTAGTCGCCTTAAAAAAGATTTTCAATCTATTTCGAATTAAAAACAAAAAAAAAATCAACAAAACAATTTATAAGCACTGTGTTTCATTTCACATTTCAGTAAATTATGATGTGCATTTTAGAGCACTGGAAATCCATCCTTTCTTTGCTCCTCATAACAAAAAGTAGGCATTAAAAAAACGTAAGAAGCGCCTACAGCGACGGAACTGGCAGGGATCGAGAAGAGAAACAAAACGCAAATGAACATGAAACTTATCGAGTTATAATTTATTAATGCTTGTGATTTATTTCGGCAGATATGAATTTTCAGCGTCGAATTAACAGCAGAAAAAAGAACGAAACATAAATAAATTGTAAAATGACAAACCTTCGCACAATTTGCATCAATCCGGCAACTGTTATATGATCTGGCACAAGAAATTTGCACCGATCCAACAATGGCAAGTACTTCTCCCCTTCAAATCTCTCAATCACAACAGGAATCTTATTCGGTTGCTGCTGTCGTGCTTCTGCTGCATCTTTTGCACGTGCTGCTGAAATTGTAAAGACAGTTCGACTTTTGCTCAGTGACTGCTTTATAATATCATATTAATTTAGAAATTTCAGATAACTAACTCTAAATTTATAAGGTTATTTTGCTATCCTAACATTGTATCAAATGAATTTTAAAGGACAATAGATGCATTCTTGCCATTTTTAAACTTTCTGGAAATTTTAAACTTTCTGGATTATCAAACTTCATTGTTTTAAGAGAAAAAATTTTTTAATACAAACTTTTTCGTGGATTCTACGTTTAAATGAAGAAGCTAATGAAATGATACTTTAAACGGTCATCCATTTCCAGCAACAGTTGTCAGATTGGATGACTAGTGGAATACAGATATTTTTTTTAAATAAAAACAAATACCAAACCGACAATTTGGTATCATTCATTTGCACAATATTCGCACGCCAATGGGTGTATTGCCATTAATCAAATATGTAAATCGAAGTCATCATCTCAACGCCCTATTCTTCATATTTTATCTCCACTATCAATTGTTTTCTTTCCATTCACGGTAATATTCGTTGCAAAAACAGTAAGGAAGTGCTTGTTACATAATCTCACTATTCTCATTGTAGTATCTCATTAAAGAATGTTGAAAATTTTAAAACTACAAACGTGCTCAATCTTCACTTTGCAAACGGTGAAAAAGGAAAAACGTTGCAAAAAGATGCGTTAAAAAAATAGAACAAAACTTCATATATCAACCAAATACAATATCCTTGTCTTTTCTTCTTCTTCCCTAGCTTCATCCTCTCCTTTTTCCTTTCTCATCCGGTGTATTTGAACGAAATTGTTCGATAACGGGCATTCCCAAAAACTTTCGAATAAAAAGTGCTTCCAGAATAGAAGGGAATGTAAACGGAAAATGCACAATGTGCGAATTTATGTAATAAAAGTCCCAAAATATTATGAGATATCTTACAGCATTCATAACTGTTGGTCAGAAGAGATATCACTAACTCTTACATCGGTAGCAATATGGACACGGACTTTTTTAGCTATAAATGAACAAAAAATAGGGTTTAGAAGAAAGAAGCTAATCTTGTGATTAATGATACTTATCAGTGCTTAATGAACGAAATCAACACAATGTCATCTTTCAAGCAATTCATATCTCCCATTAAAAAGAAACAATGATTCATGTCATGAAGACATGGAAAAAACGTACCAAACGAGTGTCGTTCCTTGAATGTTGGTATATATCCGCTAAATGCCATCTCTTCTAGTACTTCCGCTCTCTCCGCGGTATGCAACCCTTTCCTCCAGTTCCGTCCTCTCAGATCCGTATCTAATTACCAACGTTTATTCCGTTCTGCAGATCATTCCATTACTTTTTCCTCTTTACATTGATGTATATAAATACCATAGCACTACTAGAACAAGCACACATACATACATACAAACATACGAACACACAAACAGACACATACACACAAACATATATATATATATACCTATCTATACATACACACCTATACAAAAAAGTCACAATAAAAGACAAATTATATAAACAACGCAAAATCTTATGATAACATTCTCGCTGCTTGGAACAGTTATCGCTATGCGCGTGCATATATTTGCACGTATGTCACTATGTATATATCTGTACTAACTAGCAGTTTGTAGTCTACTGAGGATGTATTATTCCCATTTCATCTCACCATCACCGTCATTCCCTCTTCCTATTTCACCTCTCAATAATCTGTCCTCCAAACAAATCGCTGCTTCTGCTCTCATGTAAACGAGTTCTGTGCTGTGCTGCGCATAATGTGTTGAAGTACACGTGATTCACAAACAGTCACGTGCACAGATACGTCCATACAGTCACAACAAGTCACATATAGGTACACTTAACATTCGCAGACAGTTATGTACAGATTGCGTACACGGAATGGACCTAAGCACAAGTAATTCAGGCTCCCGTTGCAACGCTTACTTGAACGATTATGCTACCCCCTCTCTTCCTCGAACACTTTGTTACGGAAAGGAGCGATATGGACGGTGGACTCTGTTAGCTAAGCAAATCTCAACCCAATTGAAATGATACGTCTTTTTGCAATACTGTAAGCAGTTTGTGAAAGAATATTTCACAATTAGAGGAGGTCATAGACAATTAGATGCAAAAGTTTAATTAAGCCAAAGCCTGCATTGTTTGCAGATTGCGTTTTGCATGTTTCGTTAAGAAATAGCCAAGTAATGCTTTCAGAGAATATTACCGTAAGGTATACAGTGTGAACTTTAGATTATCAAAATTAATTCTAATTCCTTCAGGAAAAAAAATGGATATTTCGAGGATACCATCAGATGGTTGTTTCTTTGACTGTCTACAATCCTGCACTATAATCACATCTCTTACTGTAAGGTAAGCAAAGTTAGTGTCTATTTTCTTATAATTTGAGCAAGTCACTTTGCTTGATAAGTAAAAAAAAAAAAGAAAAATACGATTAATTAGTTTTTTAACTAATTTTTAAAAAAGATAAAAAGAACAATGCACTGTGAGTTGTTCACCGTTCTTTCAAAGATTTGGCGCTTAGTTCTCTCTTACATTATTTTATTTTATAAAAAAACGAGATTCAGTTAATGTGAGAATTTTATTGCTGAGAATTTCTGTTTAATCCACTTCAACTCTTTGACAATCTTTAAAACGATATATGAAAAGGAAGAATATATATAACACAAAAAAGAAATAACTTTAAATGAAGTGACTGATTGGGTGATCGAAATGTATTTTTCATTGAACCATCCATACTTTTTCTTTCTTCTTCCTTTCTTCCCTTTCTCTTTCCTTCTGATCCCATTTAGTTTTGTTCCTTTATGTTACTGTTATTTAATAATGGACAGTGAAGTGAAGAATTATCATTGCACATGCTCAACCTATAAATGCTAGCAGTGTCTGAAATGTCGTCTGGTACCAACGTTTTTTCACAACCTTGGGCACGTGTTGTGGCTTTGTCTATTGTTGTATCAGTTTGTGTACAGGTACGTTAAGTGACGCTTTTAACTGTTAATTCATGACGACATAACGCTAGAATGTTGACTATAATTTGTGCAAGGAGTCTTAGAAATTCGGACATAAGTTAAGATTTTTAAGGAGAATTTTATGGAGCAAGATATCAGAGTTATTTTTAGATATTACCGATTCTGGTGCAACGAATCGTGGTTTCGCAGTATGTAATTTGTAATTTGCAATTTGCACCCGAGTTTATCAAACAAGCTGATTATTGTTCAGCTCATTTTTCCCGTAAACGTTATGGCGGGTTAGTAATATTTTTATGTTTGATATTTTTACAGGAAGTTTAATACAGCTGAAATGATTGCAAAGAATTTGGATTGCTTAATTTTACAGAATCTCGAAATGTTATTTGCATTATTTTTCAGCACAACCGAATTAGGTTATTTTGTTGACCCTTTATCTGTGGAACCGCGGTATTTTCAAGAGGTTGAAAGAGTGGTTGCTGGTACAATCCAAGCAAATGTTATTCAGTGGGGTTGGGAAACTGAGAAGGAAGCATTTGCAGCTTTAAAAGCTGCGGTTCAATCGAGAACACAAGGAAATATGGAAAAGGTGTAACTCAAAAATTCTGCTACCCACAGCTTGGCCTTGTGATAGTTGTAAAGATATTTGATGAAAGATAGGAGTTGCACTTGAACATAAAGCATCAATTTCAAGGGGCAATACTGAATGCGTGTTTTGTTGCTAAGTTTTTGTTGAAAAAGTTTAGATTGTCAGTGGTAGATATTTCTGGAAAATGTGATTTTGTAAATGTTAATTGCTTTTTAGGCAGAACTCATTATTCAGCATGCGCTTGCTCTGGCTCCTCATCATCCAGATATTCTAACCGAATACGGTCTAGTAGTTGAAATGGGACGGAAAAATGTGGTCGAAGCGGAAGAGTTATATTCACGGGCATTGAGCTACAATCCTCATCATCTTGAAGCGTTAATGTGAGATTTTTGTGTCATATTTTAGTCTGAAAGAACAATTCTGTCATTGTATTGTAATAAAAAGAGTAATTAACAGTAGAATGACATTATTATGATGATTCGTGATTGTGTTCTGTTTGTTTAATATTACGGTAAATATTTGACAAAATTTTGGACACGATTCATAATGTTTGAAGCTGTCCTAAAATAAAACATAATAAAAAAAGTAGTATTTTATAAGTGAAGAAAGTTATATAGGAATCATATTTCATATCCTGTTTGTCATTTTCTTTCTTGTTACACTGATTGAATGATATCTGTAGAAGACGAGCAAGGACTTTACCCATAGTGGAAGAAATTGATAGAGAAATGTTGAAGAAACTTCACGAGAAGCGTTCGTATTTTTCAAGGATACCAAAGACTAATATGGCTTTGCGAAAAGCAATGAAAGAATCGTATTTTTTGCATATTTACCATACTGTAGCAATTGAAGGCAATACTATGTCGCTTGGTCAGACAAGGTAAGATTTTTGTTAGCAGTTGATTTAAGAGAAATGCTATTTAGAGAATATGTCAGTTTAGTTTACCAGTTCAGGTCCATATTAGAAACAAGGATGGCAGTGGCTGGTAAAAGTATTATGGAACATAACGAGATTTTGGGAATGGACGCTGCGCTGAGATTCATCAACCAAAGCGTTGCATACGTCTCGTATTTTACTCTTCAGGTATAATAACAGCAATAATATATCGAATAATTTTTCTGTTATTTTAAAATTATTGCAGCATGTTAAGATAATGTTATTTTTGTCAGTTTGTTTGTACTGTAGGATATCTTGGACATTCATAGTCGTGTTCTTGGTTTCGTCGATCCGGAAGTAGCAAGTGTATTTCGCAAAAGTCAGGTTGGTATTTTATGTGAATGAGAAGTGAATGCTTTGGAAGAGTTTGATACAGATACAGAATGAAATATTGTCACTTTGTATATATGTGAGCAACATTAAAGCAGTGTCGATTAATGCAAAATAGGCAGTGATTTTTTTTTTTTTTTATTCTTGAGCAATGTAGGACGAGCAAGTTTGGAATAGTTGCTTTTGACGTTCTGTTATTCTTTTTTTTTATGATGTTCGTTATTCTTTTGAGGTGTTTGTGGGTAGTTTCACACCTGTTCCGGCAAACATGGTACCAGGAGAAATGGAGGAAATGGTGAAATGGTTGAATGAGGATGATAGCTTATTGCTGGATCCCATAGAACGTGCCGCTATTGCTCATTATAAGCTGGTTTGTCTATGCACATTTTCCAAAAATTTTGCATTTTCAGAGTGTTTATGATGCAAAAGTGTGAACTAAAATCAAGATGGCATAAACCTTATATTTTCGTATTACCACTTGTATCCTTCCAAATTCACTATATACATCCTTTTAAAGCTGGAAGAATTCTTTTTTTAAACAGGTTTCGATACATCCATTCATTGATGGTAACGGACGTACTGCACGATTGTTAATGAATCTGATTTTGATGCAAAGCGGTTTTCCGCCAGTTATAATACCAATTGAGTCTCGTTCTGATTATTATGACGCTCTCATTGCCGCGAACCGTGGAAATCTTCGTCCGTTTATTCGCTTTATTGCACGTCAAACAGATGCCACCTTGCAAGTCAGCCTTTTTTTTTGGAAAGTGACATTTTAATTAGATTTGTTTAATATGGTAAATCTGAAATTAAATTTGATCCTGTTCCTTTCAGTTGTATATTAACTCTGCAACCACATGTGATTATCGAGAAGAATCTGGTGAATGTAGTATATCAACAGCTCCTAAAATCTCTGCGCAGCAGGAAGAATCATGGTGATCCTTTATTGTCACTTTTCACTAATGTTACTTGCGGGTAGTGTAAAAAGCAGTGTGAGTTTTTATTTTTTTAATGTTTGCCTTACCGATGCACTTTTGCATCAAATACTGCTTTGTACAAAGTGTTACATCAGTTCATCGTGGCTGTTAGCTAAGCAAAATTACCTTATGGACATACAATTGGATAAATAAAATCTATTGTATGAATGAAAATACCCATGCATGTAATTTCTGCTACACAATGGGCGAACTGAGTCATCAAGTAAGTTTGAAACAAAATATCTGAAATGTTTGCACTTCTAATTTTATTAATTGTATTATATTGTTTCACTTAAATACATTATTAACTTTATTACTGGACGATATCAATGAGCAAATTACATAATATGTAACTCTTCTTGGAGGGAGGAAGTAGTCAGATTTCTTTGACTTGTGGACGAGTTATTCAGAAATGATATTGTTAGAGTTGTCTTGGAAATAGTATGACGTCAATTATTATATCTAAATGCTCACGTTAATCACATTCGATAAAAGTTGACAATTTATTATATTGGCAGTTTCTATCACACCTTTGTCATTTTCCAAGCATTTAACAAATTATTCCTAGTCACATATTGGTCAACGTGCCTTACAAAAAGTTTTATCAACATTCCTTTGATTTCGTATATTTCCATATACGTTCTGAATGCTTTTGTCAGTAGTTATTCTTGTTAAAATGCCTTATAAAATTTATTGTACGGATGTACTGAGGAATGAAAGCATAGTCTGTAGCCGCCATGTTTTAAACTTTTAGATGATATAGCAAAAATATGTTGATAGAATTTTTTTTTTGTAGATGAAATATGAGGTTACTATAGATCTTAGCAACTACGAAAACTGACAAAAACCCGAGTGCTGTCAAAGAAATATCTGCTAAGGCTCTATAATTTTCCCCGGTGTTGCTATAATGATTTTACAGTGATTTTAGCAAGCTTATCATTATTTCAGTTTGTGTAATTTCCTTAACAGAATTTGAATGAAAATTTCCGCTTTCAACTGCATTGTTTTCAACCTAATTCAAACAAAGTTCACAATTATTGGAGTATCTGCTATATTTAGTTCTCTACCTTAGTAATATTACTTCATATAAAGCTTACATGGGAGAATCGGCACCACGAGGAAATTTTCGAATCATCTTTGAGGTGTGTACATTACAACATTTGAAATGTGGGGTTTTAGCTTTTGCAAGTTGTCTCCCACATAAATGTTGGTAAGTGTTTAATAGATATTAAGAATAACATAAACAGAAATTATTTTCCACAAGAACTTATGTGCAAAGAGTTATCACTGAACTTTGATAATAATTCCCTGTTTAGGGCCAAGAACAATTTTATCAAATGATGATATTTTGTCCCTAGGTAAGTATTTGTCAACGTTCGGAGTAACGATAGCGATTTCTGCTTTAGCTGCCATATAATTATCCGGCAGTACAGACATTCCGTCTATTTCAACGTCGGATGTCCCAAAGTTTGCGCCAATCAGGTAGGCCTGAAAAGTATCTATGCAAAACCTCATCGTATAAATGATGTAGTTTAAGTAGTTTACTACAAGTCATTAAAAAAGAAAATGTACCGCTCCATTAGAACTATTAGTGGATTGATAGAATCGACCGAATAAGATGACATCTTGAGTAAGTGGTGCTAATTGAGTTTCGCCAAGTGCAAAATTGTAATCACGATGGTGCATTTTTGCCACCGCTTTCAGTGTTTTCAATGGTGAGCGATAACTAGTAGACTGAGTCTGCAAGTTGAGTTATTATCAGAATAGCTGAAATTAAAAAAGTGAACTTAATTCTTGTTAGTGTGAAAATTAACATAACTCTATTTAACAAAAAGTGGCAATATAGCAACGGAATTTGTAAATAAAGGAGAGTAGAGAAGTCTATTGAGAAGCATAAATATAGCGGGTTAAGATGGAGTCATCTTGCTCCCTCCCATTAATTTACACAGAAGAAGGCTTGATGACTTGGAAAATCTGAATGTTAGTTGGATTGCTGTGACATTCTAGAACTGAAAAGTACTATTACCTGGAAATTGTCCTCTTTGTAATTAAGCGTGGTAGAAAAGAATGGTTTTTGGCTGCCAGCTGTGAAACCGCCATATTCGCTGCTATTCCATTGCATCAAACCAGTAAATTTGTTTTCTGGACCAGCACTATCTTCAAGACTTAGTTCTTGTCCGTAATACATTTCAACAATACCTGGCAATGAAAGCTGAACAAAGCTCAGTAAAGTTGCTGTTGCTTTGTCGAATCTCGTACTGAGACGAGAAACGTGGTAATCCGTGAACTGCCACGCGTGTGGAAGACGTGTAGTATTGAACCATTCGAAAGATGTAATAAGTGTAGAGTGTAAGCATTGTGCTATTCCATTTGGACATGATTCCTTAAGAAGGTATAATTTAGAAGGTTTGAGAATTCATTATAAATGCTTCGTTTCTTGTTATCAAGAATGTATAAATTAAGTTTCAACTTTTCTCTTTTTTAGAAAATTGACTTTGACAGGAACTGACATTATTTAGTTTGGTGACCGAATCATCGATAACATATGCGAGGTTCGACAGACTGAGATCATCAGATTCTTGTAGTTTGGTGAAGTCACTCAAAGATGAAAACACAGCGATTTCTCGACTATTGGGTGTTTCAGTACTGTTCGCATAGTCTCGTATATTTCCGATGAAATCGTTGATCATTGATAGTGCCACGTATCCCTTAATTTTTACTTACGTAGAAGTAATCTGATTATATTATCAAATCATATTATTCATAACTGAATGATATGTTAAGATGGATGTCGAGCAATCAACAATTTTGAATAAATGAACTTAATAATTAAATTTGTTTAGGGAGTAAAAGTTTTGGAATTCTAAATGTTTACTGTAGTTTATTCTGAAAATATTGCAGTTGGTTGTTGTTACCTCTGATTTTGGTAGATATTTGATTAATTCGCCAATATGATCCACATGGAAGCCATCAACTCCCATATCAATGAAACTTTTTGCAACCTCAAAGATACTGTTCTTTACCGCAGGATTACGCCAGTCTAGTATTGGGTCTTTGCCGTCATAAGCTAGATAAGCATCCTTTTTGCCCTCTTCAACAATATAATTTGGGTTATCTTTTACATCCAGTGCTTCCTTCCAAATGTAATAACCAACGTAATCGCCACCCGCTTTTGCTGATTTAAACCTAAAATTGAGTATCCGAAAGCCTTAATAACTTTGAAATGAATTCCACTTCCGCTTAAGATGGAAGTTATTAAGTTTTTAGAGTATAAATTCTACAAGAAGCCAATATCCATTAATGAAGAAAGACAAGGATGCAAACCATTTATGTGATGCAGATGTTGTTGATATGGGCAAATCCATGGTAAAGTGCATGTCTAGTTCATGTGTTGCATCTATCAACAATTTCAAATCATTCATTGTACCGAAACGTTCATCAACACTTGTGAAATCAATCACATCGAGAGGGATGAAGTCATCCTGAATTATTTCTCAAATCTATCAAAAGTTATAGAAATTCCGCATGAAAGTATGTGATAGCACTTTTCTGAGTTCTGTTCGCACCGAATTTTTTCAAAGTACCACCTAACCTTTTGAATGGTTATTACAGGTGTCACCCAAATTGTTTTTATTCCAGTCTTCCGTAAATCATTAAGTTTTTCTCGGATTCCATTAAAATCACCAATTCCATCATCATTGGAGTCACGGAAGGAAGGTGTAAATATCTGGAATTTTATTCCACTCGATGCAGTTGTATATCATTACAAAAATATTTTGAAATGACCCAATTTTTTTTTTTTTTTTTTTTTTTTGTAAAAAAATCCTAAAACATTTGAGAACTGACTGCAGAACTGTGGCTATTTCCGTATTGCAGAAGTGTGTGCTTGATATTTTCTGAGATAAAAATGAATTCTGTGTATACGTATGTACTTGAGATTACCTGATAGCTAACTTGCTTACGCCACCATTCCGGTTCTTTTATCGCTGCGCATTTTGGACTAAACACAATGAGTAGTACAGCAGCTATAAACATCAAAAGCCATACCACCCAGAAAAGCAGAAACATTGTGCACCTGTAACAACTGCTTTCTTCAGAAAAAAAGAAACAAACAAATAGTAACATCCATGATTTGAATCCAAATGAGTTTTCATCAAAATGAACTGGCTTTTTTCCACATTTAAACCAATTTTAAATTTTATTAAATTTAGAATTTACCTAACTACCTTCCAAAATGGATCATTGCAGTATTGTTCTAGTTCATTTTTTGTCAGCCCGATCATCTTTTCACCTCCTTTTATTTCATTTTCATCCTGTAAGAAAGTCGTGATAGACATAAACCTGAATAACCATATAAATGATTCATTTCACGGACATAATTTTTGCTAATTTTCTTAAATTTACTGACACTACATGGAAGGTAGTGTTTCCGCCTGCTTTAGGAGCACTATTAGGTAAACATTATCAACAGGTGTTCATGTCTTGGTGATCCCAATTGATTCGAAAGTTTCCAAATGAGAAATTGATTAAGAATAAATGCGAAGAGACGAATAAAAACATGAAAATATACAAATTTTGGTGGAAAGGTCGCCTGTACTCCTTCATAACTCGATTCTTTGATTTCTAATTTATAAATTTGTGGCGTTTTAGTGTCTTCAGACAATGGCATTCTCGAATCATCCGCGTTCATTCCTGTGTGACGCTAAAATAGTAGCCATAGAATTAATAAGATATAAAACCTCCAAATTTCCGGAAATAATCAAGAAGAAATGCTTCATCAAATAATGGGTCGCTTCAAACAATTAATATTGATTTTATCTCAATTTCAAAATCTTCAAATAAATTCTACGGAGCTATCTTGAAATTCCGGATAGCAATTTCAGGATACGTCGAAAATTCTTGAACAAAATATTATGTAAAAAACAAAGTTGGTAAAAAAAAATCTTTAAATCGCGCAACAAAAATTTTCTGCAAAATTAAAAGTTTTGAAAAATTATGGATGAAAGGAAAGAAGCTAATATTATAACAAGGAGTTACTTAACTTAACTTTAAGAAATACTACAAACTTTTTTTTCCTTCACTAAAAATTAACAGCAAAACAGGAGAGAACAAAATGACACACAGCTATGCATTCCATTATGTTTGCCAGCACTTAGTTCTTATTTCTGATGCTTCTGAAAAGCATGACCATTTATATGGGTGACACTTTACGATTAATGGTTTGAAATCGTTTTGTAGATCATAAATCAACATTAAATTTGACGATCATAAATCACAGTGATGCAAAAAGCAAAGAATTATTCTTTTCAGCTCTCTTCTTTGACCTCATTAACACTATGTAATGTGAAACAAGTAATAATTAAGAGATTAAAATTCAACTAGTCTTTCTAAAAAGTAATTTTAAATCATTTTAGTAGCCTACAACTTTTCACCTCAAATGCCTCTTTGGAATACAATTTAGGATATGTTAATATTACTGTTAGATTATGAAAGTTCAAATAATCGATAACAATGATTCATATTGTATTGAAAAATCTAGCAACTTTCCTGTTAAACAAATCACATTCATGCTGATATATTATCGATCGTTTTTTGTTTTGTTTTGTTTTGAAGTTATTGTCATTGTCGTGAGATTAATAAAATTTACAGAATTATTTATGAAAATAGAAAGTGATAGGAAAAAAGAAAAAACTAGAAAAGAGCAATTAAGATGGCAACGGTGCAAGTATTTCGCTTCATTAAGGTAGATGAAGAAAGACAAAAGCAATGAATATTTGTTCAACAGTTTGCTTTTCATAATGGAATCTTTTGATAGCATAAAAAAAAAAGCTTAGGAAGAAGAAAGAAGGACAAAAATGAGAAGGAGAAAGGTTTGGAAACAATATTATAACATTTTTTATTCATCATTCAATAATATTGCAACACTGTATAAGCTTTTAAGACGATAAATTTAAAATAGGATCGATCGAAATTAGCTATTTGCATTGTCATATAAAATTTTGTGAGTGTTTGGAAAAAAGTTTTAAACAACTACATTTCACTTAGAATTTCAAAACTTCTGAGAAACAATTATGTATCACTAATCTTTTTAAACATAAACACTACAAGCATGCAATAAAAGATGTTATACTCAAATTGTCAACAAATTAATTTTGAATTTTCTTCTTTTTTTTTTCTTTTTTACAAAGCATATCAGGGTATAGAAATAGGATATAAAATATGAAAATCACATGATACCTTGGAAGGTATATTGGTTCAACTTTAAATTTTGCTTCAAAAATCGAAGTTGCAAATTATCTCCAAGTTTCAGCAACAACAGCATTGAAACTATTGCATAACGATGATTAATTCGTAAATTGTCGGCATAAAATTGATCCGAAATTTCACTTCGTTCTAATGAAAGGGAAAAAAGTGATCGGTAAAGAGAGACTGATCGGTAAAGAGAGACCGATAACATCTACGGTTAACAAAGATAGAGCAAATTATCATCGGAAAGATAAGCAGCAGACCAGATTGGTGAGAGGTAGCGGCGCAATACTTCAGATTAACAAGTGGCGCATTGCTGTTGTCTCTTTCACTGTTAAATCATTACTGCAAACAGTCACAATAATGATAGCGATCATAACCATTTTGCAGCACTGATATTACAGTGATAATAATGATAGCATTAATTATGACTTTCTTCATGAACAACGCTACATAATGTATTGTTGAACTGCAGGCATCAATATGGCGATGTCACATTAAACTGACGACTACCAACAGTTAGGCGATTTTTTCTTCTTTTACCCATTATCAAACCATTTCTACTCAATCTCATTTTTCTCTTAATTTCATTTATGTCAAGCAAGTTTTCTCATCACTTTAATTAACATTTCACTAGTGCAAACACTAAATAAAATTTATCTTGATTTGAAGTCTATATTAGTAAAATTAATTTCTAACTTGGATAAATTGATACGACGCAATTGTTTGCAAAATATTGACCTCCAGAATGTGTCGTATAATACTCTCATGTTGATTCTATTATTTTATTTAAATTAGGAATTAAAATATTTGTCCAAAAGCAATCGTAGAGAGCAAAAGTAACGCTATATGTAACGATGAAAGATCAGTGAATAGAAATTATTCCAATCACTGATGAATTTTCCAATATTACATAAAACATTTAACGATGCTGACATTGTTTAACATCACCAATGATATCACATTTAAACCATAGTACCAACCATAATTCTAATTTTACGTCTCATTTGTTAACATTCTCTGTGATATCTATATTAAAAACTTCCCTGGCAAAACCCCAACAAAGATGGTAGTTTTTAAAAAAAAAAAAAAAGAAAAAATGAAATTTATAAAACTTCAAGTATGATACGAAAAGACAATAGAATAAATTTACATTGGTAATTTTGGATGAATTAATCATATTGCAAAATAAAGGTCAGTTTGCATTTAGAGAACAAATTTTGCAAAAATTTAGAGTGAGATAACAGAGCAGTTTTTTGCATAATCTTCAGTGTACTATTACATTTCAAATGATTCACATTGCTTAGAATGAAAGAGTTTGGCAGATATCTAAATTTCACTCTAAATTATTTGAAAATTTTCGGAATGTTTAAATTTCTTGTCAATATTCCTACGCATAATGATTACCAGTTCTTGGGGATAAAATGAAAGTCTAAGCTATCCTTGAAGAATTATTTTCGAGTTAAGAAATGAAAATAGAATAGAGAAAGCAAGAAAAATTTTAGTTTGTATATCCAGGTAGCACGGGAGAGGACATCAGAAACATACCGACTCAGGTAAGTTTTGGCATTGATTGATAAAAGCAGAAGTCAAGTAGTAATAAGTGTGAAGCAGATTACAAGCGAATTGGCTCTTATTGTAAGAGTACCTTTTTCATTTAATCAAATGGTAGTATATTCATTTACCTAACCCGAGAAAAAAATTGGAACTAAGAAATTAAATTAAGAATCCATTCACTGAATTGCGCTTCGATTAGTTGAAATTTTGCTATTATTTTGGACTATTGCATGATCAAAGCTATTTGGTGACAATTACAGACTGCAACTCCTGCAACAAAGAAAGAAAAGATACCGCTGCACAGTTAACGAGAGGTCACCTAATTGTCACACTTCCATTGCTTTCATTCTGAACAAAATGAAACAATTGTCACAGAATCGAAGGATATGAATAATGATCATAGGTGTGTGTCCACAATACTTTGACACTTCTTGACACAATGGAAGCTGATCGCATTACAATCAGTGAGACTGTACCTTACGGTAGATATCATCGAATTGTTGTTCCGTTTCTGCAAACGGTCAGTTCATTTAGTCTGATTTCTTGAGCCCAAAAAAGTGAGGACCAAAAAGTTTGAAAGATCGACATGATATGAACCGGTTTTGACATGTGATATGGCAAGATGAAATTAGTGTGAATTTATGTAGTATTTTCATTCGACTAGCACCATCCGACATCTTACCATTGACTGTGAACAGACCGGTCCTTGAGGAGAAAGTAGTAAATCGAAAATATTTATTTTCAGAATGTTAGAAAAAATTCAAGGTTGATAAGAAAGAAGTGACTGATCATTGAATATGTCGCATAAGCAATATTGTTAGTCAAGAACACTTAATCACCAGATGTCAAATTCAGAAATCCCATTATTCAAATGGAAAACTACTCGTTTGTATATGAGTGAATAAAAACATTAAGCCTATAATCAATGACATGAATTTTTTGAGCAAAATTAAATCGTTGAATATAAACTGTGAACTTTGACATTAGATCTGGAAGGACTCTTTTAGATCACAAAATGAAAAAAACGTATTCTGCTGAAGATATTGATTATATTTTTAGCAAATCTTTTCCTTCCAAAAAATACTGTTAGATTTTTGGATAAAAACAAAAATGATATAAAACAATGCCAGAGAAAGACGACATCGATAACACAACGATTTGCTTAATCCATTCACCGACTTCAAGTTATAGAGACAATTTACAGATAAAAAGAATGAAAGCTGCTGAATTTGACAAATTCCGCTTCCCATATTTGAAACATAATTAATCTAGCTTTAGAAAGATTTAAACTCGTTGGGTTGCAATTGAGAATTAACTTAAAATTGCATAAAATAATACCACCGAATCTTACCAATATTTGCTTTGTAACATCCGTAGCAACTTCCAAGCGGTGTCGCAAAACTCGAAATTAGTCTTGCGAACCTCCAAATAACTTACAAAATATATCAAATAAAATTTTATTAAACTATAATACTAATATTTACCCTAATTGAACATTTTTTAAAGAAACATATAACTGTTTCAAATTGCAGCTCATGTAAGCAATCATTTACCCAACACTCATCTTCCCGTTCTAGATGAACTTATCTGCTTGTCTAGAATTTTTTTTTAAACAATGTACATACCCTGTTAACAAAGGGTATGTGCATTGTTTAATATTTTAAGACTACGTTCCAAACCAAATTTGCTTGCAATGTCGAAACACTCTAGAGGTTTTCTAATCTAATAATCATTCTTACGAGAAACTTGCAATATTAAAACCCATCTCTAACTATACGAAGAATAAACATTTTTTGATAACTATTTTCTCAGTGGGGATCATACATTTGTTGCAAGTCAATTCCCACAATATAAATCCTTTGTTTGGAATCAGTTTTTTGTACCAGCAAGTTGTGGTTCGGCTGATCTCCCTCATTCATTTAATTCAGTTCTTTTAAATCCTTTAAATTCTCCATCAATATATTCTTTCCCTTCACTTCATTCCTAGATGCTGTACGAAATTACCAGTGTATTGTTGCAATAGATTAATATCTGTGCAGTTTCACGAGAAATTAATAACGAACGTCAACATGTGTTCGCTAACTCAATCCCTTATTTAATTGTATTCCTTATCTCATATTCGTAGGCATCTCATATTTGTGTTATAAAAAAGTGCATCATAGAATTCATAAAAAAAGTAAAACAACTAAGAGAAAAGAAAACTACTTTTTAAGTGGTTTTTTTCTTAAAGTAGTTTCAAATTCATTTCAAATGCTTAAATTTGGAAATTCCTGAGCATTAGGGGAATTACACAGTGATAATAGACCTTGCAAACTCATCACTTCCAAGAGTAAACTACTTTTACCATGTGGCAAACAAGTACGAAACAAAATCTGAGGATCACTGGAATTTCGTGTCATAAGTGCACCATAGAATTCATAAAACAGTATAACAACTAAGAGAAAAGGAAACTACTTTTTCTTTTAAAGTGGTTTTATGTTTCATATTTTTTGGAACAAAACCTTCCTGACTGAAGTATACCATTAATGGATGTTTTTATGATAGCATTTTGAGTCTTGACCGACAAGATTCCTTTGCCTAACGCAAAATCATTGACCTGAAATGCAACACCAACATCACTAAAAAAATTTAAATTTATTTTTTGGGTTGGAACTGTCCTTTTAAAGAAAAAAAGAAATGCGTTTAAAAGAATCAAATGACTAATTAAGGTGATTCTGCTTGTTCAAAATTAAAGTTTCCTTCGCTATCAAAGAAGTAAATCCATTATCGGTTTCGTGTATGATGAAGAATAATATGGTCTGAGACGTAACTCGGTCTCATTACCTATGAAAATCCAAAATGCTAAAGTATTAAAATTCGTGCTTTTCTCGTATTCAAAGTAACGACCACAGTATTTAGAACAGCAGTTAGCATTATAAAAAATTTATATAAATCCCATCAAGTGAATCAACTATTACAAACTTATTAAATTTCGAATCGACATATTATCACCTCTAATTTTGATAAATACGGTTTTAGTTCAATAAGATAATTATAGATCACAGTCGATAACAACTTGATTATGCCACAGTCAGCAGAACTGCATACTTTATCCCACAAACTGAAAAAATCACTAATTTAACTGCACAATTACTCTGCCTCGAACGCCATCAAAACCATAAAATGTTTTCAAAAAAAAGGAAATGTACTTTAACAATGGTTCATGATCAAAAACAACCGCTCCACCACATCGTATCCAAAAATTCATTGGCATATTTTCCCAAATAAGTTCATCTAAATTGCCCATTTCTGCATAAGCCTTTACAAGTTGAATTTTTAGGTTATCGACAACCTAAAGGATGTAATTTTTTCTTTTTTTAAATGATCAATGTTGGTTACTCACACCACTTCGTTCTTAAACAGGCTTGGGTCATTGCTAGAATTAATCGAATGACACCCTTGGCGAAATGGCTTATATCATCTTTATATTCACTGTATCATGCAAAGTTAAGGATGACGCAAACGCATGGTAATATCATATTATCAATAGTGCAGAAGAGTAGACAAATTGATGCTAGCAATGAGAACACGATTTGTATACTTTTAGAAGAAACGGCACAAAAGCGAAAATGTTAACCTCTGTGAGGACGTTTTGAGTAAAGATATGAGATAACAATTCATCGAAGACTTTTGTCAGCCAGTAAATGTCGACCCAATTTGATTCACAAATTATTGACATTTGTTTGGCTATCTATAATTCAGCTATAAATTTATAATCCTTTTATAAATAATATGGACAAATTTCCTACGGATTTTATCTTGAACTGTTGAAGCATTGAAGTGAATTGTTAGGCAAAGAAAAGAATAAAGCATTTAAAAAAAAGTAAAGCAAGAAGTACAAAGTCTTTCCAACAACAAGAGAAAAAGCATCGTCCTGAAGCTAAAAACAGCTATATAGCTCCCAAATTCTACAAAAATTATATAATTTCAACCCGAAAAAGTTTACCGCTAACTGTGCTTGAAAATCCATTTCTAAGGCATGCTGATTGTTGTTCATTATAGCAGCTTCATCGCCGAGTTGAATCATTCGTACAATATCAACAGCTGTTGGATGATATTCCATACCTAATTCTCTACCACTGTTTGTTCTTGCAGTGCTTAATCGCATAGCCCGAAGTGATGACAGTAAGACTTCGGCCTAAAATGGCAAGAATCAATGAAGGTGGTAGTGAAAGAGAAAACTGTTTATCCACAAAACAACTAACTGAGGCGTCCGGTAGAAATAAATCCGATTTCCTACTTCTTGGAAAAGAATATATATGTATTATTATATCCTGTGATACACTATTCCAAAAAACCAACAAGGCACTTAAACCAACTAAAGAATAAAGTGCAAATCTAATCGCTTGTCAGCAAAAGATAGAAGATTAGATAAACAAATGCTCCAGAATTAGTTAGAATCCAAGGGATTCTTAATTGTCGTAACTTAATAAATAAAAAATACAATATATTTGGAACCAAAATGATGAAATTTGAGCTAACTTCTTGTATCCGATGTTTTGCTATGTCCTTTCTCACTTCCGGTGCAGTTGAGGACACTCCTAAACAAATTTTAGAAATGATTTACTGACACTAAAAAACTGTCATTCGGACCACTCAATTTCAAATTATCGTTTAGATCAACATCATGTTGTGGTATGTTAAGTAATGTATCTACCAATAATACTATTGTGATTTTTTTTAGACAGATAACCAGAAGCAGATAGCGTACCGATTGTTAATTACCGATGTTGTCGTTATCTCCCTAATTGCTACTATAAGAAATCGAGTTTCATGGGAAATAATGAATTAAGAAATATAAAAATGGTGATAAATTGAAATAATCCCCAATACTTAATCCAAGTAAATGAACATAACAAATTTGTGGTCAATAGAATTTGAAAAAAAAAAAAGAGATTTCCAGAGAATACCAACTCAGCAACAATTTCCAAATTGGTACACGGTGAATCTTCGGCACATAATGCTTGAATGCGAACTGTGCTAATTTTGTCAAATCAACATCAGAATCTTCGCGTAGGACTTGCTCTTCAATCTGAAATCGACTACATTCCGCTTTGTCACCAACCATACGACCAACAAAATTGGTACGGAAATTACTCGACCGATCCATATTGCTAATTTCTGCAATGTATAGATATTTTTTCTGCAATATGTGTTTAACCATAATGAAAGTACGAAAAAAGATTAAACACTCAATCAAGTCTAAAAGTAATGCATAAAAACCAACCCCTTGAACGTCTTAAAAACTTGAAGGTGCAATACATATAAATCTAATGATAAAAGTGGCAATTAATGAAACTGAAATTGTATTTGGGGATATGGATCGAGTGAAGGGAACCGCGAAATTACGAATAATCTATTCGAAGACCAGTGTCTTTGAGAGCTTTACTACATTAACCTTAGAGTACAAGATCAGTGGGTAACATACAGAAACAACACTTCTCCGAACAATTTTTCAACCAAGCTTTCTTATTCCGATCGCTAAGTCACCAGTACCCTCGTATATTTCTTACTTTATCTTATGGTTATTTGCAGTTATGGTTATTTGCAGTTGCATTCATCCAAGCTGATATTGCATATTAAGCAACACTTCGCTTTTGTTTATGTATGGCGCCATACGACGAACTCTGTAATTTCATTTTTTTTCCTTTTTTCGATGTTTTATTAAAGCATAATACGCACTAACAACGTATATATAACCGTTAAAAAAGCGAATAATATAAACACATATTACCTCCGAAATAAATATGAATGATACTAACGGAATAAAACATATTACGTTGAACATAAATACATAGAAAAATTACAAACATGTAAAATAAACACAACTTCTATAAAATTTTAGTTGATCTGAATTTTATAATTTTATTAACATTTTTCCCGAAAAATTCAGCACGTCTCAGAGCCGTTTTCGGGTAAATTCTGAGAAAGTGAATTCATAAAGGAGTATTTAACAGTGTTAATAATTACTCAATGAAAAACTTTCATATTTATATACCAATGTAGCAATGTAGTCATTTATATACCAGTGTAGCAATACATTAATTTATGTACCAATGTAGTAATGGTTCACAATTATATTGTGCTACTAAAGTAAAACAAATAAAAATCTATCGATTGAAAATATAAGAAAAAAAAAAACAATAAAGCAGACCTCATGTACATCTCTGCTGCTCACCTCTTAGAGACATTCTAAGGGTTCATAAAAATTGTATATCACTTGTATTGTATACTGAAATACGCATTCAATTACAATCTTTATAAATTTCCGAATAAAATGGGAAGAATCTAACAATCTAAAACACTGGGACGTTTGGGATTATTTGCGACTTTTTGAAATCGACCCAAGTACTTCTTTAATTTATAACCCCGTCTAAATTTTATAAACGAAGACTATAATAAATTCTTTTCAGACAAAACATGTCTGTTTAGAGAATCTGAAATACGGGATATAAATTACAACTGCACGAGGCATGTGATGTAGGTATTCATCTTTTGAACTTGCTAAGTGAAAGCTCTCCATATAGTCTAAACTAAGGAGTAATAATGTCTATGACCAAACAAGATCATTGTACAAAAGCAAGCTGAAAGCAATAAACCGCTGATAATTGTAAACCAGGAAAAGAAAGCAATTCACACCAAATTCATACATTGGAAAACGGTATCAATTTAGAAAAGTAACAAAATATCAAGCAGAGGACGAAGCAGCACCAGTGTTCAATCGTGTTGCGCCAGAAGCTGAAGGCATTTGTGGGTCATCATGATCCATCTCCTCATCGCTCTCCTCCTTCGCCTCCATTTCTCCCTCATTTTCTCCAAAATTAAGCCATGACTGAACAGTTCTCATAATCAACATAAACTATTATTATATTGGCCACAGACAGTTAAACTCAAATCCAGTAATAATCCTCAGACGAAATTTTCTTGCAACCAACTACGACCAAGAAATACGATGCACATATGCAAAAGTTCTTAAACCAGACTTGTTAAACCAGCTTTATTGATAGAGCCGGGCAGCGACTCAATTAGCAATACTGTTTGGTTTTGGTTCATTTAGCAGTAATTAATCGAAATAAGAACTGCATGCTGAAAATCATCTATAAAAAGTAATTCCTTATATCAAAGGAGAAATGATACAAAACCTGTTCAACGATTTGTTGCACTCTTTTCTCGTACTCCCGTCTGTTTTCTTGGTAAAGCTGAGCAGCGATTGAATTAGCAGGACTGTTTGGATTTGGTTCATCTAACAGCGACTGGATGGAAGTAAGGACAGCAGCAACATCATATGTTGGAGACCATCTATTCTGCAAAAAGAATATACTATATATAGATTGCTAGGAATAGTATAGTGTGAATAAAATCGGACAGAGGAGGGCTTCCATTCTCTATATGTTAAAATTCAGTATCTCATCACAGCTAAATCTTTTCTGTCATCTATTATCTACTGTATCTTCCTCATAACCCTCACTTCAAGCAATCTATAAAAATCATGTAAGAAATACCTGTAAAATATCAAGGCAGATACTACCATCAGCATAAACATTCGGATGAAACATTTTCGAGACAAATTTCACCGTAGGAGGCTTGTTAGGATACTCCTCGGTGAATTCAAGGGTCAACTTGAATGTCCCATCTTCAAATGGTGTATCCTGCGGACCAAAAATAATCGCTTCCCACATTAAGATGTTATCCTCCGTTGGAGCACCACTGACACCAGCGGGTGGATCTTCCTTGAAAAAATCATTTGAAAAAGTTTGGTTACTACCAAATTAGATTAATATCAGTAATACGGATGATTAAAAAACATACCTGTAGCTTCATGAAATCACGCATCAAACGTCGCCGTGATGGTGTTGTCATAGCTTACTCCTGCAACTGTTGTAACCAATGTTATGGTAATTCAATAATTCATAAGAACAACAACGATATGCACTTCTTTCTTTTTTTTATTAGAACACGGTAAGCATATATTACTGATTAATAGAAATATTAATGGAATACCAAGCAGACTGTAGGTCTATTCGATTTAACTTGAAAAAAAAAAGTACTTATGGGAATACTCAGCCATAAAGAAAAACGTGAAAGTAAAATGGAGGAATGATAAGAAAGCATGAAAAATGGAGAACAGATGAGTGGTATACGAGTACAAAACTGCAAAGAAGCGATAACAATTTGGGGCAAAATATATCCACAGAAAATTACAAGCATCACTCATAATACATATCTTTTTGCACATTTAATAAGACTATAAATTTCTATATTCAAAATCGTGTTTAAAGTTTAGAAACAGCTCGAAAATATCCATATGATAACACTTATGGAATTCTGTCTCCATCCTGATGCTCTGCTTAACCAAATGGAAATTCTTTTGGATATGGCTTCGTTAGAGAAGTACATACTACAAAATAATAACAAACTGGGAAAGACAAAATCCTGACAAAATAACTACTTTCCATAATCTGTATGTCGACGCTGTTCAAATACTTATATTTCGTGATAACCGACAAGCATTTTTAATAAAATAAACATGCTTTGACTCACTAGAACAAAATCATGCAAACCCTACTTTGCGTACTCTTTACAACCATTTCGTTCAATTCGCAATTAACGAAGGATTAAATCCTAAACTATTTTGAAATTGTTACCGAATTTAGAAACTGATCTGGTTTTTTCTCACTGTGTACCACTAACAGCTCTACTAAACAAACTGATTAAATAACAAAACGAAGAAATTACCAGTGATTTATCAGACACCAAGAGTAATAGTAATTTTGACGGATTATTAGCAATTTAGTTAATCAATAATAACCTCGATATACTGGTGCAAAATATTCTTCAAATGGAACTTACAAATAGTAGTATGACAACATATCTCAAATCAAAAATAGTAAGGAAATCAACTATTAAGCTATTCTATTCAATTCATTGAACAGCGATAAAATTAATATAAAAAGAAAATAATACCTTATGTTTTCTTCTTCATATACATTTCCATCATGTCTCTTAAAAGCTGAAAAATACAACAGCTCAGCTATTCAATGTCAAAAATTCCTGCATTAATTTGACGACGAGTTGTGGTGAGAAGTGAGCAAAAGAATTATCGCTGCTAAAGTTTAGCACAAGCTAAATAACAGGCGGAAATATCATCTGACATACACACACACATACACTCACACACGCATACTCACGTACGCACGCGCACACACACTTCTATCAGGAAAAACAAAACATAAAGATCCGAATTCATAGCATTTGAAGTGCGGCCGCGGCCGCAGTAGGTCGATTCAGGAACGTCTGTTTTTCATAGGATGGGTTTCGGTTTAATAGTGTTAATTACTGTGATATGGGAGAAGTTATATTTGAAGAGTTTTATTTATTTAGTTTATTACTGTTTTTACGTTTGATTATAATTGGTTGAGTAATATAAGAGAATGCATTTTAGTGTTTTGTGTCAATTTGATTGTCTCCATTAATGCTTTTGCAAGTCTAATTTTATACGATACTGATATATAATTTGTGCATTTATTAAATGATATATTAAATAGATTTGGCGTAAATTTAATTTAGAAAGTCATATATTTGAATGAATGTACTAATAAAAAATGTTTTGGTACTTCTTTTGCTTGTCAACACGAACTGAAACACGATGTCTTTTTCAGTTTGTTCTACAAAACTCTGTGTAATACATTATGAGCATCATGTATCTTTTCCGCTGATTCATATGCGAATTTTACGTCTTTACTTTTCCCTATAATTTGGAGAATAGCTTTCCACATAAATAATAATGCGCTAGTTTAGGTGTCTTCTGAAAAGGCGAAGAAATTACGTCTTAATTGTATCAATCTTTAGTTTCTAAATTATTTCCGGATAGGAAATACTTTTTACTTTGATTTCGACATACTATTTCATAGTATATATATGGTCATATATGATTTCAAGGTGATTTGTAGTTTACTACCAGTTGCGGTATCTTTTCCTGTCATCCCTAAAAAGATATGAAAAGTAGTGGTATCTACAAATGGTAGAAACTCTGAATATTGATTTATGTTTACGCTGATGAAATATTTAGTGATGGCAATGATCAAAAAACACTTTTCTCCCTACTAGAAATTAATTATATTGTCAGTTCGAAATTATTAAATTGTTTGATTTGAAAGTACAAAAGAACATTTTTCTTTCCCCTTCATGGCTGCTTATTGTTACCACTTTCGAAGCATGATATTGCAACGTATCGTGTAGTTATTTCTCTTTTTCGTTCCGATTTTCAAGTATGATGTAAGAAGACAAATAATGTAGTTGTCTACTCATCGGTCATGATCATTTGAAGACGGCAGTTGATTTGGTTGCGGTGTTAAGAAAAAGAAAGAGATGTTGCGACGAACAGGTTTTTTGAAAAACAAAGCATCACTTAAATTCTTAGGATGTTTAAAATGCACCAGTTATACATTGTCTAAAAGCAACCTAATGAGAAAACAGTGCATTATTTCTGGATTACGTCAAAAATTTGCTGCTACCTCTGTTAAAGTAAGTATCATTATTTTTCACGTGATTAAAATTTTTTTTGCAGTGCTAGTAAATTGTTTATCTTTGTTAACCGCTTCATTAAAAAATGGTTTACTGAGCGATTACAGTATATTTTTTGAATTGATCTAAACGAGATCTCAGGATATTATGAACCGCTTAATTTTTTTATGTACAGGAGGAACCATTTATGAACGGTACTTCAACGGTTTACATTGAGCAGATGTATGAAGCATGGCGACAAAGTCCAACATCGGTTCATTCCTCATGGAATGCTTATTTCCAGAATGTTGAGCGAAGTAAGCTACTTATCTATGGCATTAAATTGCATAAAAAGATTTTTTTTTCTTTTTATGCATCATTGTGATTAGTTTTACATTAACTCAGTTTTAGGCTTGCCACCTGGACAAGCATATTCTGCGCCTCCAAAAGGATTAGCCTCCTATTCTGTTTCATCTGCTGTAGCACCTGCACCGGAATTTGAAAACGCATTAAATGTATCAGGGCAAACTATAGATGAACATCTCAAAGTTCAGCTTTTGATTAGAAGTTACCAGGTGATTTCAAATGTGTCTCTCAGTCTTCATATCAGTTTTCTTCTTTTAAAAATTTAATTACCATTTTCAGACTCGTGGACACAACATAGCAGATTTAGATCCATTGGGAATCA
Source organism: Wuchereria bancrofti (assembly GCA_005281725.1). Taxonomy (NCBI): domain Eukaryota; kingdom Metazoa; phylum Nematoda; class Chromadorea; order Rhabditida; family Onchocercidae; genus Wuchereria; species Wuchereria bancrofti. The sequence goes on along the minus strand of SSBO01000012.1, from coordinate 8,953,973 downwards.
ATAATGTGGGATTGACTGATATTACGCCTGCAGAATTAGATCCGGCATTTTATGGACTTGCGGATACTGATATGGACAAAGAATTTCTTTTGCCAATGTCAACATTTATTGGTGGAGATAAGAAATCACTAAAATTAAGGGATATAATCAGTCGTCTAAAGGTATTTTCTTTTGTTAATTGCTGTTTCTTTTCTTTTTTTTCTAATATGGCAACCAATGTTCCAAATATTTGCCCTTTGTGAATGATGCAAATTATCATATGTTTCAGACTATTTATTGTTCGCATACGGGAATTGAATACATGCACTTGACTAATTTTGAGCAGTTGGAATGGGTTCGTAAAAGATTCGAAGAGCCTTGTGCATCAGAGCTCACACACGAGCAAAAGAAAACATTATTTAAACGATTAATTCGGTCAACAAAATTTGAAGAATTTTTGGCTAAAAAGGTACTCAAGTGGCATCTTTTATGGGTCTTTTTCAAGTTGAACTCATTACTGCTTTTTACAGGTTTATCACAGTCTTGTATGGTTGAGCTGGGATATTATAGGGATAATATGCCATCTGCAGTACATCATTCTACCTAAATAAACATCAGCATTCATTGGTTAGGGTGAGAAGTTGCTAAAATTAGGAGAAAAATACTTATTTTTTCTCTCTTTTTCAACTTAAAATTGCGGTTGACATCAATTATTTCTTGAGATATTTATCCTTTTTTGTGTGTGACCATCTTTGAAATTCAAATTATAGTGGCCAAGTGAAAAGCGATTTGGTCTTGAAGGTTGCGAAGTTCTAATACCAGCTGCCAAACAAGTAATCGATGTATCTAGTGCGGCTGGTGTTGATTCTGTCGTAATTGGAATGCCTCATCGGTAATATTATTCCTATGCCAGTTTTTAAAACCGAAATTTCGACAAGACTTTAAGCTAGATGCTTAATTTAGTGTAGTCTTTGACAGGAAGAAGTGCTGTCATGTAAGCATGTAACTTCATCCATGACAAGACAACTTTTAGAGGACGATTAAACATGTTGGCAAATGTTTGTCGCCAACCTTTATCGGTGATTCTCTCGCAATTTTCTACATTGGAACCGGCTGATGAGGGATCGGGTGACGTAAAATACCATCTTGGCATTTCCTTGGAACGTCTCAACCGAGTTTCTGGAAGGAAAATTAAAATTGCTGTCGTTGCGAATCCATCTCATCTTGAAGGTTAGTTTACGGTCTTTTTCCGGAGCGAATAAGGGCAAGAGTAGATTGTGATTTAATTTAGCCGGTTTTTCGGAAAGACCAGATGGGAGATTTTCTTACTGTTTGAGAAGGATGATGATTTAACAATAGAAAAACTGAAAACCAGGTAATCTTTGTAGTTCCTTAGTTTACCTATACGCGTCTATTATGCAGAAATGAATTAATTGACTGTTCGTTAACTTTTATAGAAAGATTCTAACGATGTGATTTCAAAAACTGTTACCGTTCGAAGATTTGATTAATATTTTTACAGCCGTTGATCCCATAGTTTTGGGCAAGGTACGGGCAGAATCATTTTACAATGGTGATGAGAACGGTGATCATACAATGGCAATTTTACTGCATGGTGATGCAGCATTCTCTGGACAAGGTGTTGTTATGGAAACATTTAATCTTAACGATTTAAAAGGTTATACCACGCACGGAACAATCCATTTAGTCGTTAATAACCAGGTAAACAGTGTAGCATATTTGCTTCGAACTTACCGAATTATCGTGTTTTCTTTAAATCACATTTATAGAGTACAAAAATTCTTCGAAAATTATATTTTGAAATCGAAAATTTTCAATTTGCCCCCAAGAATTACTTTAGACTACACTTTCGGAATGTCAGGATTAGTGTTTAGATTGGCTTTACAACCGATCCACGATGTTCTCGATCATCTCCCTATTGTACAGATATTGGACGTGTCGTCGGATGTCCAATATTCCACGTGAATAGTGATGACCCAGAAGCAGTGATGCATGTCTGTAATGTAGCTGCTGATTGGCGTCGTACCTTCAAAAAGGTTGGTTGGTGTGCACGCTGTCTTCTCTATACTCAGGGCAGATTTCCTGTATGACAATTTTAGGATGTTATCATTGATCTGGTGTGTTATCGGCGATATGGTCATAATGAACTTGATGAGCCAATGTTTACCCAGCCACTGATGTATCAGCGCGTTAGAAAGACGAAACCAGTGCTTGCAATTTACCAAAAGCAAATTCTAGCTGAAAATGTTGTCAATGAGCAATATGTAGAGGTATAAATTTAGTATTTTTTGCAAAATCAAAGAGGAAACAGTCATTTTAAGTACGTTAAAACACACAGTCATCCAGTGCAGGAATCGGACGCAATCATACGTGAAAGAAGCTTCAGCTTAGTCTTTAAAGCTTGGACTATTAGTCGTTAAATTACCTCGTTTAGACCATCTCTTTGTCAAACAGTGCGTCACTTATTCATGGTGCAGATCAGTAGTATTTTGAAGGATGAAGTAAACAAGTACAATACTTTGTTGGAAGATGCTTACCAAGAGGCACAAAAAGTGGCATATCTTCGTCACAGAGATTGGATCGATTCTCCATGGGATACTTTCTTCAAAAAGCGTGATCCACTGAAAATACCAGCAACTGGTGTTGCGAAAGAAATGATTAGTCATATCATTGAGAAATTTTCATCTGTTCCAGCAGGTACCTCGTTTGGTTTTCTACCAACTTTGGAAAATAATAATTTAAATCCTTAATTTATCAAAAATACAGATTTTAATCTTCATCGGGGTTTGGACAGAATATTGAAAGGACGACGTCAAATGTTTCAAGATAATAGTTTTGATTGGGCAATGGGAGAAGCTGTTGCTTTTGGGTCTCTCCTTCTCGAAGGTATGTGTATGTTTTTTTATTTTCTTTTTCCGAAAGAATACTGCATGTTTTTATAACCAACTTTAATCTTTCGAAATTTGAGGTACTCATGTTCGGTTGTCAGGACAAGATGTTGAAAGAGGAACATTTTCACACCGGCATCATGTGTTGCATGATCAGAAAATCGATCAAAAAACGTATAATCCACTGGATAATCTCTCTGATAAAGTGATTCCGTTTCTTTTATTTGTAGTTTATTATCGTTGATATGGGAACAAGTTCATGGTCCCATTGTCAAGAAACAGTTGTCAGCTTCGATTTATACGAAGCATTATTCCTTAAATTATGAGTTATTCATTTATTTCAGCAAGCTGAATATAGCATTTCTAACTCATCACTTTCGGAATTTGCAATCCTCGGTTTTGAACTCGGTTATTCAATGGTGAATCCAAATTCGTTGGTTATATGGGAAGCACAATTTGGAGACTTTGCAAACAATGCCCAGTGTATTACTGATCAGTTCTTGTCTTCAGGTCTTGTTGCATCTTTGATTTCCTCTTAAACATGAAATACTGGATTGCAAATCTATACATTTACTCGTTATGTGACTCGTTATTTGTTTGAAGGTCAGTCAAAGTGGATTCGGCAGTCTGGATTAGTGATGTCATTGCCACATGGCTATGAAGGAATGGGTCCTGAACACAGTAGCGCGCGATTGGAACGCTTTTTGCAAATGTCTAATGAAGATGACGAAATCGATGTTGATGTATGCATTTAGTGCGAGAAATGTTAAAAATATTTGAACAGGAAAGATGTGAAAAAGTAGTTCATTGGAGTAACCTTTCATAATCTTTTCAGCATACCGCCTTTGGTCCTACTTTCGAAGCGCAACAATTATATGACACTAATTGGATTGTAGTGCATTGTACAACACCTTCTAATTTCTGTCATCTTTTGAGACGACAAGTAATGTTGCCTTTCAGGTATCGTTCTTTGAATTATATGATTACTCTGTGATACACATTTTGAAGCGATTTACACGAACTTTTTGTAGGAAACCACTGATCATTATGTCGCCAAAATCGCTTCTTCGTCATCCATCAGCACGTTCTCCCATTGAAGATTTTCTTCCTGGTACTAAATTCTGCAGGGTCGTTCCAGAAGGCGGAAGTGCTAGTCAGGATCCAGATAAGGTGGAACGCTTGGTTTTTTGCACTGGTATGATTTTATCTCGTTTTATCTCCACTTTCTTTGAAAGCTTTCACTACTTGGACCTTCCTGGCTTTGCTACTTCTGATTTAGTTGTTTGTACATTTCAGGTAAAGTTTATTATGACTTGATGTCTGCAAGGAAACATCTGAATTTAGACTCACGAATAGCGATTTCTCGTGTTGAACAAATCTCTCCCTTTCCATACGACTTAATCGAAAAAGAATGTCTTAAGTATAGCAAAGCAGAGCTTATTTGGGCACAAGAAGAACATAAAAATATGGGTGCATGGGGATTTGTTCATCCAAGACTTGGAGCACTTATAGCAAAGTTCGTTAATTTTTTTGGACTTCTACGAAGTAATGAATGTCAAATATTTTTGCTTATATTTAGTCCCCGAAATAGCGGTTTTTAAACAAATACCAATATTTTCTCTTCTGTTGTATTGCTATTCATATGAATTTTGGAAATTTTAGACAAGGAAGACTGTTGAAGTATGCTGGTCGGAAGCCATCGGCATCTGCAGCAACGGGTAACAAATATACTCATTACGTCGAGCTGAAAAGCCTTCTGGCAGACGCTCTGCATGCTCGAAAAGCTGATCTCGACGAATTCATAGGTGGATAGTGAGGTGTGGGTGTCCGATTACTGGTCAGACTCTGATTTATTTATATTGCTTTAGTCATTTCTTCTCGAGGATATTAGCTGAAGAAGGCACGAGATATTCATTTGCGATCGAATTGTGTAACTTAGTTGTTCAGTGAACTCAGGTAATTGATGGTATTTCTTTGAAAATATCTGTCAGCTAATTACAGTAGTTTCTATGTTGTAATTGCATATTGCTGGATTTTATCTGTGCAGAAAAGCTGAAAAAACGCTGAGGAATGCTTTAGATTTGTCATACGAAAGAGTTTCTATCTTAATTCAAACAGTTTAAAGATGCAGGAGAAACGAAGTATGAAGAATTTCATACATGGAGATATTAGACACGAATTTTATACTAACAAGTTCCTATAATCCCTAACAAACTCATGAATTTCCAGTAGCGAAACATTCATTTGCAGTAAATTTCTTTATAGAAAACAATATTGTATATAATGCTGTAGAAAAAAGACTTAATGTAATGCATATGAAATCTTTACCTATTTCCTCTAAAAAATGAAACCTGACTTAACTGGAATTAGTTGCTGGTGGCTACTCTAAGAAATGCACGGCGATAGGTGTGTTTCCCATTTTCAGAATATGGTACTGTTACGACCAGTTGGTAATGATCCGTAGATAATAGTATGTATCTGATTACAGCGATAATTATGGTATGCGGAAGTCTATAAGTAACGTACATCTTTAACACATAGGTGAATACCAAACTATGTAACATCTAACATTAGCGACTACATTACAAGTGTCAAATAAGATCGGCTATGGGTACACTGTATTTTCCTTAATTTTCCATGAAATATATTCGAACAGCGGTGGAGAACTATTCTTGTCATATTCACAGCAGTAACCATTTACTATGTCATACAGCTGTCCTGCAAAAGTCAACAGTTTTTTAATGCAAATTTATGTTCCACTATTTATCTCTGATTTACCATATAATCTGGTCATCTTGTTTGATAATCAAATAGCTATAGTCTAGTAATGCGACAGAAAATATTCCCAAAAGATCCAATGTTTCATGGTCCGAAAACCTAATTGAGAGTAAATTAAAGCAAGAGGTTGACTTAGCAGTTGGAGCAGGCGAAAACAGTTTTGGGAAACAGCATGCCTAGACATATCAGAGTATGGTGCACCATTCAAAAAAAAGAAATTTTGTAGTTATATGCATTTTGACAATTTCCAGTAAAACATACTAACTGTAATATCGGCTTGCACCAGCATCTTGTAAATTTCAGTAAAGTTCTCTGCAAACTTTAAATTTCCGAATGTGAAGTAACAAAGACATCTTTTCTGTGCGGATGATGCCATAAGTTGTATTAAACCTAAATATTCATTAAGTTGATTAAGAGTCGAATGAATATGTGCCACTAACAGAAATACTAGTTGCAACAGAGGAAGCAAAAAATCACTTTTTAAGTGCAAGTCACCTCCAAATACACCACAACCCCAATTGCCAGTAGCAACCGGCTTCATCGTCCCATCATTTACAGCAAAGCCAACATAAGCCTAAAAATTCTATTTCCATCAATCGTTACAAAAACAAGGACAGGAATCATCTATGTAATTTAATCTATATAAGATAAATCATCTATATAATTTAATGCATATACCTTGAGCAATTCGCGATTTACTAAGTCGATATTAAACTGTTCATGTTTGTTATAAAATGGGAGAGCATCAATTGCTACCAATTCACAACACAGTCTATTGAAGCGATCCCTGAAATTACGACTCATGTGGTATATAAATCAGAAATATATCATTACTAAATGCTGTTTATTTCTGCTTCTCCAAAGAACATAAACGTTCAGTATAAAATCCTTTCGTTTATCGATGTCTAGTTGGAACGGCAATAGTAACGGAAATTTGAGAATTCCTCGTAATTTCAGATACTAAAATACCAAAAAATGTAAGATGACAGAAAAAACTGCAACAAAACTCAATAAAAAAATAAAATAAACCTCGGAAATGAATCCACCTTCTCCATCGGACGCCAACGAAAAGATGGGCCATAGCCGTTGTAATCAGAAAACCGTTCCGCACCACAAATAACTATAGCTTCATTATGATGCATTCTTTCGCAGAGAATCATAGACACTATCATTTCCGGGCAGATAAGAAATCTGATTTCCTCCTACAAAAATAATATTTTCAACAAGCTTATCAAAGAATGAACAATTACAAATCAAACACTGGACGTTGCTCCACAACTTACCTGAACACAGCCACTGCCCAGTACCCCTCCTCCAATATATTCATTGGCAAAATCTACTTGTAACATGCCATGACCATCGTCTTCTATTGTACCTGTATGACTAACATAAAGCTTCGATAATGGCAAATTCATAGAAGACCACTTCTGCGCTACGTCATTCTGTCGGCGGATCGTCAACAGTCCTGTTGGCACTGTAAATAACTTGTGCAAAGTTTATTTTTCCCCATTTACAAACTTATATTTTTCCTACTCCAAACGCGCTGTTTTCTGCTGTCTTTAAATTAAGAGTTTTTTGAAGAACGATGGTTTGTATTAAAATAGTTTGTATTAAAATAATTACTTTTTTTGGAAATCATATGGAAATAATGCATTAAGCATCGTAGTTTTTCCACTGCATTTGTAGAATACAAACTGAACAAACGGTAAAAATTTACTGACGGCAATTCATTGCTGATAGTATTACGACTTGGAAAAGTGCAAAAGAATGCATGTGCAAGCAGTGAAGCTGCTTGGTGTTGACTTATCGTTACTGATCCGGAAATTCCACGTCGTAATATTGGTATTGGCTGGAATAGAAATGCTATCATACAAACCGTAAAACACATTTTTGTCAACAATTTGCTTAACTTATTTGCCTTAATTATAAATTACTTTTTTTGTAGCCTTCTTTGCTAAATTTTTTTGTAGCCTTCTCTGGCCTACCGTTGCTGTATGCAAAACTGCAAAAATAAAAAATAAAAAAAAAATGTAAAACTCCAACTTTTAAAACAGGATATGCTGATTATCTTACTCCTTACTGCAAGGATAAAAATTTTCTAGAATGTACAATATAACATATTAAAATAGCACAGGACTACAGAAAGATATAAAACTAATACAACTTTCATAAAATGGTAGTACCTTACTTAAATGAATATACCTGAGTTATTAAACTTGGACTCTGTAGAGCCAGTTTTGCCATGAAAGGTATTACGGTGGTAAGATATTCTAAACTCAATTTTTCATCCAGAACTTTTTCGAAAAGTTGTCCGAGAGCATCGAATCTTTTGGTACGTGAATAGCTTCTGATACATTCCTGTTGAAAAAAAAAAAAGAAAAGAAAACAATGTTTAATGACAACCACTACTCAAACAGATAGGAAGACAAATTTGTAATCGTAACCTCAATTTGCTTATAGGTCTTTAGCGGCTTCAAAAGTTTCGAAATTGAAGTCTGTATAATTTCATATTGTGCAGTTCCATCAATCACATTACATATAGAATATGGTAAACGAACACATCTAAAATTGAATAAATGACACTAAAATTTGGAAGCATCGATACGAAATGAGAGAATTCTCGAATCTGCAACATTGATCCCAATGCTACAAGCAAGACTTCATTCTTTAATAAAGCTTACTTTTTCCCTGAATTCCACCCATATGTTAGGTCAGCGCAAACGATGGGGTATGGTTTAAGCGAGGCTTCAGAAGATATAGAATTTATGGATACCAATACCACATCGGAAGCATTTCTGCTGTTCAGGTCAGGATACATATCCTTATAACAGCGTATCGATTCGATAACCGACTGCAATGTTTCCCTCACAAATACTACAATGGATATATGCACTTCCCACACAATTAGCAATATGCAAATATATATTTTACATAAATATAAACATATATTCAATCTCCACACTTCTTTATTTAAAGAGCAATGCGTGGAATGTGTGCCAACTTTAACATATTTATCTAGAGTCGCATTTCCAGCTTCCATTTTTGCCTGCAAATAAACACACTCTTCAGTTTTGAAAAGCATGAATCCAACATTACTTTTTCTTCATGAAATCATCTTCAAATTCCTTTATTGGATAACGAAAATGTATGTCAAAGTAGAAAAACATAATGATGGAATTAGATATTATATACTTTTTGAAGCGAAGTCAATGCAGGTTCGAAAGAAAAAACAGCAGGAAAAATACTTCATCCAGTGAGAATAAAAAACCTCACTTTTTCCACGACGTTATTCATTCTTATGCAATCATAACGACTTTGTCCTCCACCATGATCCACTTCTTCAACAACAGATCCAAAAGATTTCCTCGACTTCAACTTACTTTTTGAAACAACTGAAATCTATCAATTTTTGTTTCTAAACTACTAGGATGCAACCATTATGATTGTATATTTTATCCGATTAATATAATTTACTCAATTCAGTGCAACATATTTCATTACTATGTCACAAACAGATGTTGGATATGATCTTAAATTACTGGAAGACATCCTCGACACGCGTTGGGTTAATGTCTGCTTCTATCAACTGTAGTGTTGACGAGATAACCGTCTACCTGAATGAGTAATCGTCATTGACATCCGATTACCCTTGGCCTTCCTACAAATCAGTTTATCACTGACAAGTACCTTCCGATTTGATCCATTTGACAGAAAGGCATCTAATGTTGTTTGCCGCTTTAACACAGTTTTTCGACCCAATGAACTACGAACATTCGTGTCATTCTCCTCGATAACACAATCTTCTATTTCAATATGCTCATCATTCATTGGTTTACTATCCTAGAAATTGTTGCTAATGATCATACTATAAGAGTTACGAATAGTGCCACAACGATGTATCATTACGTGTCCGTCTATCGTACGTATGAATTTAATAATAGCTTAGTTCATCGTACGTGAAGACCCAAATGTAGTATACTCGTTCTTTTATGGTGCATACGAAACTTCTCACCTCCAGGTGTATTCTAAGAGTGTCGTAATCCTTGGTGGAGAAATCTGTTTGTACGTTTATGAAAACTTATGCTATTAAACAGAACGTATGCATTTCATGAACCAACGTTGGCCCATCAAATGAAAGCTTTGGTGGAATCTTGAAATTTTCTTTTCCATCAAAATAAGGTTAAATGATAGAGTATCCTATCATATATGAGTGAAGTTAATTTGATGTATTATATCAGTTTAGTTAATTAACACATTCCAGCATGTTACTTTATTATCCAAATTTTTACTTAATCGAGTCAGATTGAGTTAAACACATATAACTACTCATTTTTCATTATCAATGATAAATTTGCTGAATGCATAGGGTTAATTTATTATCGTCAAAGCGTGCTTCATTCATTCGAGTATATCATTTCCTTCCTAAACTTGCTAATGTTTCAAGCTTTATTTCGCAACAAAAAAGAGGAAATTATTGTTTGGAGTCACCATTAAGGAAATCAATTTTGGACATGTATTAGTAATTTCCGATATGAAATACAGATAATCGAGGTGCAGAATGCTCATAAGTTTATGAAAAAAAAAAATTAGATTTTAAGTATTATTATTTCACATGCATCAATTATAGCAATCAGTTACTATTAGAGATGGAGATAAGTTTTCATTTATAGGCTTAAATTACAATGGTACGACTATACATGATGAAATCATGGATTTTGAATTCAGTTAGTTGTTCGGATGGGATTATAATGATCGGTTAATGCACATGTATTATCATTCGGATTTTTTATACTATCGCTATAATTTTAGCGAGTAAATAATGCCAAGTTGAATTCCATATAAATAATCTTTAGTATTTAGAAACGTTTGATTCTGATATAATCAACTTTTAGTATTGAAAAATTTCTTCAAATAGTAAACTATGCAATTTGGCTGACAAAGTCTTGATCATATAATCAAATAATTAACTCAAATTTAATTCTCTGGTTAAATAATTAGTATTACTGGTAAGAAAAAGTACTTTTGACAGATTACGCTTTGATTCTAACATGTTAAAAATTACAATAATTAAAGGTTCAAATCTTATTAGTATTACAGATAAAACAAAATTACTTTGGCAGAAAAGCAAGAGTGAGTTATATGAGAACCATAATACTTGATCATGATACTAAGGCATAATTACATGTCGCTTATTTTCTTCCAAATTTCTTCATATTTTCACTTCTTGCTGTATTATTCACTTATTTTACATTTCAAATTATTGCATTTCCTACAGTGGAATAAAAATTACAGATATAGTAGGTAATGTTTCGAAATTTTAACTTCTTTTGTTCCGAATTTTTAAAAAAAAATTTTTTTCTATTAAATGCTAATCAGTTATTCTAGTGGAAATACAAATAAATAGATCTACTGATATCATTTGCATAAATAGTATATTTGTAAATCATTGCATCATGATTGTTGAGATAGAATTTTGAATTTTATACATGATGTTTTTAATTTTGATAGCAGCTTAAAAAAAATTAAATTTAAGTATGTATAAAGCTATGAAATCCTGAATTTCTCTTCTTCAATTTTTTTTGTAATGATTATTTTAGTTTCTCTTCTTTACTTTCAAATTTCTCAAATATGATATGCTTAAGCTTTAATGTTCTTGTAATAACAATATGATCTATATTGAATCGAACAGATTAATTTAAGAATCGAATTGACATTACTTGTTCCGCATTAATGCTATCCACTGCCTGAAATTGACAAATAATATATGTATATGTATTTCTTCTTCCGAAAGTCACAGTTGGATTGTTTATTATTTTCTTTTTCGAGAGATAAAAATTATCACTTCAGAAAGTTACCATACATTTAGCACCCGGAAGACTGAAAAAATTTTCACTTACCCGAGTGAATTTTTCAAATGATATTTCTTTTCATAATCAGCTTTATTAATTGTTCGATATGTGATAGATTCAAATTGAAAAAAAAAAAGAAAACTGGGCATTTTTTTTGCTTAATTTTTTTTTCTTGTTTTGCAAATTAAACTAAAATTCATCAGAATATTCGAATATGGAATGTAGTTCAGATATAAAGCATTTAGTATTTTGAATAATTTTATTGCGGTAATGCTTATATCAGTAAAATTGTACAATGAATTAAGGATTTTCTATTCGTAAATCAAGAATTGTTGAATGAGAAATTGTTCGGATGTTATATTTGAGCCAACCATCATATTCAAGATCACTGAACTCATCTTTCGTAATGTAACCACTTTTGTTCAAATCATACATGGAAAATGCAACTGAAATTTATTTTTGATCAAGACAGAAATTTAATTTTGATCAAAAATTTTCACAGTGAATCAGATTGCTTTTTCCATTGTTTTCTGTTTCAAATTTTAAAACCTGAAAGTGAGTATATTTTGAAATTTTGAAATGAGTACATTTTAACTTTTCCACACGACTGTTAATTGCAACATATTCGGTTATGGATGTGCATGGTCTAAAGTGTGCCAATACGTGAATAAATTCACGGAATGTTAGCGTCTTTTCTGAATCTTTTCTAAAATTAACTGCAATGGATAAAGTAAAAAATTGAAATAGTATTGAGGGAGGAATTAAATTTTGAATTTAATTTTCTTATTGCTATGACTTTTGATAATCTTCAACTGTACATATGTAATCTAAGTTTAGTATGAACAGTATTGAGGAATGATAAGATAAAATTTTCGGATGTTTTAAACAAGCTAAAAAGACCAAAAAAAAAAACGAAAAATTCACATATGTTTAGGTTATTTTGATGAAATGTTGGTTAAATTTTATCATTTTTTGGATAATTAAAGCAAACATCATTAGACTAAAAAATTAAAGAAAATTGCATTGATAAGTCAGGAATGTCAAAAATATTAGAAAAAATATTTACATAATGTTGTAAAATTTTACAACCAACTTTTCGGCAAAGAATGCATCAATAATTCTATCATCAAGAGGATTTGCAATAAGATCTGGAATTGTGAAGAAATCATCACGGTCAATGTATCCTCTTCCTACAATTTTTAGCACATATTTAATTTTTTACTAGAAATTTTAGGATAATATTTCTTTTCTTCCTTTTTTTTGTGTGTAAAAAATAATCAAAACACTTTAAATGATATTGTTAGGTGATTAAAAAGAATTGGCTATTATTTCATCCCTCCAATTTATCTGAGAGTTAAATAACACGGAAATGCAACTGTGATAATAAAAAATTTTTCAGATAATTCTAACAAATCAAATTGAAAGAAACAAATTCCCGATTCTACAGAACAAATTGTTGCACCTCAAATTTTTGTGCATTTCAAATAAAATTTTCATGAAAGTTTTCAAAAAATAATATTAATATAGAATTAATAGAACTACAGAAATCAACCTTTATCGTCAAGCGACAAAAATCTAGCATGTAGTCGAAGTATTTGACGTCGTTTAACTGCAAAAAAAAATTTGTTTTTTTATAAGTGAAAATCAAATGATCAAACATAGAAATACATTTGACTAAGTGGCATAAAAACATATTAATCATGATTATCTTCTCAATAGTTTAAATAAATGTTTACTTTTTAAATATGTTTAAATATAAATTTATTTGAAAAAATCATTAATGATAAAATATTTTTGATAAAATTGAAGACTAAAATTAAATTTGATTTAAGTTAAAAATCGATGCTGTTATTATTGTAATACTGATTATCGTATAATTAATTACAGCATAAGAAATTAATATTTAGTTCACAAAACAGTACCTATTTTGAAAACATTAATTTTCAGACAAATGAGATTTTGTTCTTTTTTGTACCCACAATAATGGATAGGGCATTTTTTCCTTTCCTTTCCTTTATCTAATTTAACACATTAAGTGAAATATGTACAATACAAGTTAATAATACTAAGAATAATTCTAAGAAATAATAACACATCACTGATTAGAGGGAGCTGATAACATTATTAAAGTTAATTAATGAAGGGAGTAAAAATAAAAATTACGTGGAGGTGCAAAAAGAAAAACAAAAAAAACTGAAACAATTTAAATTTAATTTAGATTTGTAAGTAACAAAATAATATTTGTAATAAAACACTGCATAGAAATATTTTTATTTGAGGTAAATTTATTTAAAAAAAAACTTGCATTCCAAAAAAAAAAAGAAATTTTTTTCAAATTTCAATGAGAAACAAACGGCCTGTTTCACGTTGAATATTTGTAATTTCTTGTTCGGACAAACCATACGTTAATGAATTCCAATTACCCATTAATGATATAAGAATAATTTGTTTTTCAAAATTTTCTTCCGTAAAATTAATTTGGTGTGTTACAGTAGAATAGCAAAATCTAAAAAATATCAAATATTAGCAAATATAATAGTAAGTGAAATTAATTTATTAACTATGATTATATGTGAAAAAAGATTATACCTTATGTTTCAAAAAATGGGATATAACAAAGGAATAACGAATTGGTTTATAGTGATGAATCATTAACATTATTCGAAACACTTAGTGTGTAATAAATATTTTTTCGGTTTCTCGACACTCCCTACTGAAGGGAAAAAGGAAGTCTTAGGGATATATTTAAAGATATCTATTTGGTTTGAATTTGGTTGTAATGATAAATTTTGGTTTTGATCATCTTTTAAAGAAAGTACTAGTTCTATTCTCTTTTGTTGTGATCATTTAAAACATTTGAAAAGTATACAAATTAGCTTTAGTTTTAGATTAACAACAACTAGAATTGATATTACAATAAAAATACAAATACAAAGGCTAACGAGCTTCCAGTTTGCTATGAATTGGTTCATTTCTTCTTGTATGAATTCTGATGCCTTTGTGCATACTGTTCGAGTGATGTTACTGCACTGTATTGCTTGTATTCTTGCATGAGTCCTTTTTGATATCGGCCAGTATTACTGTTTTCATCATTCTAAAACGTAGTAATACACCCACGAGATCCGGTCAAAGTGGGTCCTCTGTACAATACTTCATTTAAGCTTTTAGAGTCTCTGAGGTGTGCTGAAGCGTCATAAACGATTCGCATTTTTGTAGTTGACTTATTAGGAGTTAATACACCATGATGAGGCAGGTAATGAATAATGCCTACCTTATCATCGGGATCCACTTCTTCAATTATACTCAACTGTTCTTGTTCCTTCATTATGTTGACATATCAATCAAGAATTGATTCTTCTTTTAATCGTTTGATGAGGTTCTTCAGACGATTAAGGCATTGACCGTAGTTGTTGCTTAATTTGCCTTTAATTTCTTTCCATGGCCAACGGACTCTATATCTTCCATTGCACTTGATTATTGACTTCTTGAATTGTTTTAACGCTTCTTCATCGTCATTAGCGTTAGGTTGGTCATTGATTCCCATGAGTTCTAATTTCCAAAAGGTTTCTAATTCTGAGCAAGAACTTAAATTGGCTACACAGACTGATCTCGATAGCCGTTTGGTATTCGTTTGACAAAGTTTGTCGATATCTCCACTTCCAGTGATCATAGGTCCCACTTTTATTTGTAATAGTAGGAATCCAGAATTTAGTTACTGAATTTTGTTGAATTCCACGAATTTGAAGAAGTAATCTGCTCCAATTAATATGTCAAGTTGCTTCCAATAGCTCGTTAAGTCTTCAAATTGTCTTCCTGTTGGTACGTTAATTACTTGCAATTTCTTAGTTAGATAGTCAATAACGTTGGCACATATTTTTATCGTTTCTTTTCCCTTAGTTTGTATGTTAAGTTGTGTTTGAGCAGCAAGATAAGATTTGGGTTTTTTAGTTCCAAATGGAGCTAGCTTCATTTCGTATTTTTCAGTTTCAATTAACCTTAATCGATTTGCTAGTTTCTTAGATATAAAGGATAATTGCGAACCCACATCGAATAGCGTTAATACTGTTTCTCTGTGATGTGGTGATGATGGATTGAAGACAGTTATTTCTTTGCATAATAGTAGGGTTTCCATACCTTCCATCTTCGTAATTGTACTTGTTTGCGACATTATTATCTTATCCTGGTTTGTTGAATAGTCCTCCATTTTATGGATTTCTTCCTTGGCTGGGTTCCTGTTTGGATATGTTGTTTTGATCGCATGTGTCAAGAATTTTTTGTTGCATAGAGCACTATTGTGAGAAGCTTTGCAGTAGAAACATCTTACCTTTCTGTTGCATTCTTTGTTTTGGTGAGTTGATTTCGTGCAAATAGTGCATCTCTTTTTTTGTTTGAGGCGTTTCAGTCGAGAATCCACTGACGAATATGTTTGACGTTCACTATCTCAGTGGTTTTTACTACAAAATATGCACGGTCTTCTTTGTTTGGTTTCACTATTTTTTATCGAGGAATGAGAAATCTCACCTCCATTGTGGGTAGTCGCCAATGTGGAAGTTCCATTATGATTTTTTGGATTATCCTTCTTGTGTGAGGTGTATCGCGAAACTCGAAATAATCTCGCGAACCTCCAAATAACTTACCAAATATATCAATAAAATTGTATTAATCCATAATACTAAATTTCGTTTTAATTGAACATTAGAAATGTAAAAATATTTCAAATTATACATCATGTAAGCAATCATTATTTCATCACTCATCTTCCCATTATACTTGAGCTTATCTGCTTGTCCCGACATTTTTATCTGTTAACAAAGGGTGTGCACATTGTTTAATATGTTAAAAATTAATCCTTTGTTCCAAATCAAATTTTGTCGAAATATTTTAAGGTCCTTTAAGCTGATAGTCATCCTTTGGGAAGCTACAATATTAAAACCCATCTCTTACTATATAAAGAGCAAAAGATCATTTGATAGCTCCTTACTTAATAATCATGCTTTTGTTGGAAGTCAATGCCCACTATATAAGGATTTAAATCCTTTGTCTCAATCAGTTCTAACAGTTTTTTCTTTACCAGTAAGCTACGATTCGGCTGCTCTCTCTCTCCCACAATTCAATTCATTTCACCATCCATATATTCGTTCATCCATTTTCTTCATCTCATTCGTAGATATTCTACGAAATTATCGGTATTGTTGATATAGATTAATATCTATATATTGTGGGTGTTAGCCAAATAAAATCGTTAAAACAAATCTTTCTCATTCAATGCATTCATCTACACCAACTACAATAACAAACAAGGAAGGACTTTGAGCATACGGAAGTTATATTCAGACCCCCAACTTTCACGAGAAGGTGTATTTCCTTTCCGTAAGGGTAAATGAGAACTGATTTCTTCCTTGTTCGTTCACGTTAAGTTTCGGAGAAATTTCCTTAATTTCATTGTTGACCATGGACTGTCGACCGTCTTTTGATGATATACTTTGTCGAGTATCCATCGAGGTAGTCTACTCTCGATTGTATTTTCAATGTTGGAATGTTCTAAGTTCTCTCCTAGCATTTTTAAAAAAAAAGTCGAAAAATTCTTTCCATTCTTTCAACAGTTTCCACCCATTCCTTATCGTTTAGTTTGATTGACTGTAGTTATTGTACAGTAATTTCATTATTGTCGACGAGTCTCCATATTTTTCGGTCAATATTTGACGCACAACTTCATAATTTTATGGGACAACATCAAAGCCTCTTACTGACAACATCAAAGCCTCTTACTGCTGTACCTTTTAAGCAGGAAATTAAATAATTCATTTTTTGGATTTGTGGGGTATCCTGGGAGTGTACAGCCGCACTGAACCCACTCCAAAACTCTCTCCACTGTCGGGGTTCTCCATAGAAAGTGGGAAGAGATAGCTGAGGGAGATTGATGTTGCGATAGGTGTTGGCGTTGTCGACTCCGTTATTGGCGTTTAGAAGTTATTTGTTTGATTTCATTATTAATTTTCCTCTTGTACATAGTCAACGTGATGATGGTCTCCTTGGCTTCGTGCTTTAGAATGAAGATATTTCGCTCTCCCGTGGCTGTTTGTGCGTAGTTTTCCTTTTTCGTTTTGGATTTTTGGGCACATTCTATCCACTGCTTATTTAACGCCTCGATAGAGTCGATGCACATTTGCAGTCGAAGAATTTTTTCATCTATGAGCAGATCTTTGGTTTCGTTAATTTGAAGTCGTTCGTGGTTTGGTAAGGTTGGGTCTGGAAATTGGATATCCAAAGTTCTTACTTATCTCACTCAATAATCTTTCTAGACGGTCCTTTACAGGTTTGATACTTTCAATAATAGTAAAAGCCATTGTAATTCTACTCTCCGTCCCGGCTCGTGGCACCAAAATTTGTCTTGAATTTGAAATATCTTTTTGGTCAGAAGAGTAGATGATTTGGGTTAAGTTCACTTGACTTACTTTAAGTTTGTAGAACTTGAATTGAACCTTTTACTTCTTGTTTACGAGCAAGATCGACTCAGATATCATTTATCTTCTTCATAAATGTGAATCGATACGATATACAGTTGAATAGTCGAAACAGCGGAGGAATGAATGGTACTGCTGAGTAGGAGGAAGAGAAGACTGTCATCGATCCTTTCTTTTTTATTAACTAATCAGAGAAGATTTTTAAAGATGTAGGAAGTGGGCTGGCTTAGCAGATTAACGACAGATGTGCATTTACTATTTGAGATTTAGATAAAGGATTCATTGTTTCAAAAAAATGGGATATAACAAAGGAATAACGAATTGATTTATAGTGATGAATCATTAGCATTATTCGAAACACTTAGTGTGTAATAAATATTTTTTCGGTTTTCCGATACCTTGTATGGTAGGATTTCAAACTTAAACAAATTATTTTTTTTTTCTTTTAGAATAACGAAAATTATGTATGGGATCGAAAAAAATTTTATTTCATGAGAAAAAACGAGAAAAAATAAAGCAATTATCAGATGAATAGAATTAGAATTAAAAAGGTTAAAAATTGGAAAAAGAAAAAAAAGTAATTTAATAAAATATGACTAATTACAAGGAACCGATTATATCATCAATTCAAAAAAAGAAAGGCTAAGAAAAAATAGCTACTAAATATAGTTATAGTCGAAGAGAAGATTTATCGTTTCTTTAAAAAAAATATTCTATAAATAGTTTAGAAAGAATGAAAATAGGAAATGAAATATTAATAGTTTGAAATTAATATTTGTAAACGAAAACTTTCATCATTCATTTTCTTTTTCAATTTGTTAATTTATCTTTTTTTCATTATACAATTTTTAACAGTTCATTGTAAACGAATGTTTTTCTTTGTGCATAAGTATAAATTATCGAAATAATCGTGATAATTTATCACTTTTTTCCAAAAAGATAAATAATATGTGGAAAACAATTTATTTTACCTTTTTTTATTGTCATGATTAATTTAAACAATGCAAAATTACAAGAAAGAAATAGTTTAACTAATTAGTGAAAAATAATTTTGTTCAAAATTCACTTGTAAATGAAGTTTTATTTTAGTCAGAAATAAATTGTTTCTAAATGAAATATCATCAGCTAAAGTGCTAGTAAATAAAACCACTGAAATGATTATCAAAATTAGCTGTAAAATAACTTGATAAATATTGTTATAAAAACTGACCAATCAAAATGGACTAATAGTAGCAACTGATAATCTTTTGATAATCAAAGTATTGATAACAGAATGAAAGGTGAAAAATTATTGAAAAGTAGATCCATTTAACAATATTTTGAGTAAACGTTTTTGTGCCACGTAATTGCATAAGCTGCTAAGATAACGTTTTTAACAGTACGTGAAGCGCAACTGTATAATCAGTTGTAATTATGCTAAACTGATTCATCTTGGATTATTCTGAGATTTTCACTCCCAGGTGATTGCTTCATTTTTTCTTTTTATCAAATTTAAAATGAACTATTAGGCAATGCTATACGGTATAGCATCATTTTTTATCAATCATTTGTAACAAGTACGATATTTTAAAAGGTTATCAGCCATTGTTATCAAGTCTGTCTGACTGATGAAACTTTATAAAACTTAGTTTGATTACTTTTAACCAACTTAAATGATAATTTAAAAACAGAAAAATAGTGCTTAGCCACATTTTAAGTAGGAACAAAAATTGTTGTATGAAATTTGAAAAAAAAGAAGCTAAAATCTGCATATCATAATACAATAAAATCAGAATGTTTTTTTCTAAACTTTTGTTGAGAGTTATTTTGCATTAGGCTATTAATTCTCATTGTAGATTCAAAGACTGCTATGAAATTTATTGCTTGCATAAAATACATGGAATCATCATACGTAGGTAATTCTACTGATAAACATAAGGTTAAGTTTAATGGTTTATTGATATTTCAACTATGTGTAAAATAAAAATTGAAAAAAAAAATCAATAAAATATCGCTATTGCATATTTGGAACTGGTCTTTGATAAGATCAAGTGACAATATGTTAGGTAAGAGAAATGATTTGATAGTTAATTTCATGGGCTTGGTAAAGGTCAATCTCTAGTATGAGATGTTACAGGTCAAATAATTATAGTAAAATAGGCTATAATATATTTGAAAGTGATGATGAAATGAAAAAGTAGACAGTAAAGCAATATGTTTTTGTAGTAAAATGAAATAAAATGCAGTCAGTTGAAAATGATAAATTATCATTGATAAGCATTATTCTAATGTTTTGCGTAGGAATACTCTATTCATGCAATTATGTTATTACATATCAACAATATATAACCTTTAGATATTTATATCAGTGAGAATCAATCTGCTAGGAATATGTTAAGTAATTAAAGCTAATATTCAATATTGAAATGTTTTCTAAAAGTCTGAAAAGGTTTGTTCTCGAAATTACTGCACTTTCAAATTAAATATTCAAAGCTTAACAGGAAAAATTTATAAATTGAAACTTATAAATTGTCTTCATCACGCTATATTCTAACATTGCATTCACAAATTATCTATTTCAACAATTCATTTTCATTAATTTTTAATTTTAAAAAGGGAATAAATGAATGATTCAGAAAATTTTCGTCTTATAAATGTATACTCTTATCACTCATCCGTCCAACCCATGTATATTGCTTATTATTCAACTCTCTCTTATCACTCACCAACTTCGTCACAATATTTTTAAGCAAAAGACAGACTCGTTTTAGTGACATTTTCCAACTAATTTTTGCTTTTCTTAATTAAA
The DNA here is from genome assembly GCA_005281725.1 of Wuchereria bancrofti. Classification (NCBI taxonomy): domain Eukaryota; kingdom Metazoa; phylum Nematoda; class Chromadorea; order Rhabditida; family Onchocercidae; genus Wuchereria; species Wuchereria bancrofti. The sequence continues at coordinate 8,933,206 of SSBO01000012.1, read as the reverse complement.
ATTGTGGCCAAATGAGTTTGATCATAATATTTTCAAGTAAAAGCACTCAAACTTTGAAAAGTTCACTCTCAGTCATTTCAAACATAAAAGAAAATGAGAACCACTCAGAGATGGAATACACCAAATGGCTAAAGCCTACAGTCTAGACACTAAGGTCTACAAATTAGGCCTCAGGTTTGCATGAAAATTCTATTCTGAACTTTTATTACTGCTAGGACTTGGGACTTCGGTTTTCGTTATGAGCACAGTACGGCGGTAACAAGAAAACAGAGGGATTAGAGGTTGAGATGAGTGCTTTCGGTTGTTCTGGTACATTTGCTCGTATTTGTTCGTTAATATTTGGTTCGGTGTCATTTGTTAAGTAAATAAGTACTGAGTAACAATTTTTTAAAGAATGTTTACCATTCAATTTTAGAGTGAATTAACGTTTGTTTACCAGAAATGTTATTATTGCGAACAGGAAGATTTAACTTTAGCCGCTGTTATGCAGCAGGTGCAGAATTCCTGAAAGATGTTCCTCTGACAAAACGAGATAATGAAATTGTTAAAGTGGATGATCTGAAAAATAAGGTTTGTTATCTAATCTTTAACAAAATTTTGTCTTAATTACATGTTAGGAAAGTAGCAATTAGTTTGAGCTGTCATGACAAATCTAATTCGATTCTGCAATTATCTTGCCTTGTGATTTCTATTAAATTTCAGGCGATTATATTATATTTCTCATCTGGATGGTGTGGTCACTGCCGTCTATTCACTCCCAAGTTAAAAGTAATTGTTCCCATATTTTCTTGAATGTTTTTCTTCCTTCCGCTTTTCTGCTCATTTCACAGTAATCCTGAAGTTCGGACGTACGGTTTTCGTTGTTTGTCACTGTATGGATTAATGCTTGAGATATTTTTAAGTTTTATTTTTCTGATAATGTACAGCAACAGTAGTTCTGGTTTTTTAGAAATGGTACGACGAAGCTGCAAAAGACGAAAATATTGAAATAGTTTGGGTTTCTCGTGATCGTGAAGCGAAGCACCAGATAGATTATTATAACAGAGCACTTCCCAATGTGCCGTATATCCCATTTGGTGACAAACATATTTCGTAAGTCTTGTTTACTTCTTTCTACGTTTTCTTACTATTTAAAAGTTGTGAGAGATAACATTAACAGTGTGTGGAATGGTTTGTTTCAATAATTAACAGTTATTGGATCAGTACCTTACTGGTAATATATGTTATGACTTATGCTAAGTCAGCAGGATTTGTGAGGTAACTATGATCATATATGCATTGGAAAATCAAGCTTTGTTTTTTTACAGGGAATTTCTGAAAAAATATGATGTGAAAACGATACCTGCTGCTAGGCTAGTAAATAACAATGGCGAAGTAATCGACCAAGAAGTCAGAAATAAAGTTCAAGTACGTTACTGTTTTAACTCCTCTCGGGTAAGTTCAAGTGAAATGTAGTTTTTCTGATAAAGAACTAAACATTACTTCATAATGCGGATTTTTCTATCAGGATGAGGGCCAAGCGGACGCCAGAAAGCTAGCGAAGGAATTTCGAAGTCGTGTATAACTGCTGCATTGATTGTTCTTCACTTCAATGTTAGACATTTTCTTAGTTTATATTAGATGTCCTCTAGTTCACTTGCTTTTATATAACAATGCTTTCAGCTATGTATTTAAACTGTTCTCTCCCTAGTGTTCGGTATGTATGTATGCATAATTAAAGATTATTCATGATGAAATACATGCACATATTTGATTGATTTTGTCGGTGATATGCTACTAATGCTATAGTAGTTCGTAATTTTGCTGGAAATTACTCTGCTTTTAATGCTTTCCTTGTGTGTTGCTCATTATCCGTAGAATACTCAGGTATGACCTCAATAATGAATCCCATCAATTTGTTTGGATAAAAGAATTCGAAGGATTAAGGTTCATGTCGGGTCACCGGTTCATTGTATAGTAATATAATGAACTAGTCATCCTCGGCTTATGATTTTAACAATTCATTACGCCGTATCCTTATGAAACATTGGAGTGAGTCTTCCAGAATTCTTTCTACTGTAACTTGTCAAAAAAGAAGAAAGTTTACTGCTTCAGTGCACAGAGTAATTTATCATTTAATTGAGACCTCTCAGTGAGATATTAAATTCTTCAGTTGTACTTTACAGTGAATCCTTTTGGAAATGAATTTCATTTTCTCTTTTCATTTGTTCATGTTGTTTGAACTGGAAAGATAGCTTTCAAGCACCATTACAGCGTCAGCTCGACCCATTATTCGGACAGTTTGCAGAAGATCCAGCACTGCCCGCTGTGAGCCGAATTCTACAGCTTCCCATAGGTCCAGAATTAGTGATGTTGGTGAAAGACCTGGTCGGGTTGCAAAATACTGAAACGTTATTACTGCAATTATTTACATGGTTCTTGTGAGTTATTGTGAATTTCGTTGGATTAGTCTACAGATTAATGCTTGACGTACTGGAAGCAGTGACCAATATTTTGGCCTGAGAATCATTTCCGACTTTATAGCACCTCTATAACTCTAATATCATTTTGAAAACGAAGTTAACTGAGGAAGGTAGTCCTTTATCCTTTTAAACAAAGATTAAACAATGCTATTACCTGAATATACCTATGGAGATTTAATTTTTTAGCGAGCCCTCTCCAGTCCTTTGTTGGATCAGTAGGGACATCGAAAAGTTCTGCCAGTCTTCGTCTTGTTACGTAATCCAGTAAAAAACCACACGAAAGTATTCCATCTTCCACTTCGCTATCTTCCTGAAATGGATCACATTATTTGGAAAATACGTTTTAGAATGATAAATTGTTTTTGCGGGTGAGAATAATGGATCCAGATGACCATGCACTTTGCAGGCGCTGACCGCTATTTTGACCTGAGAATCATTTCCGATTTTATAGCACCTCTACAACTCTAATATCATTTTATTTTTTTCGTATACTTCGAAGTATTGACTTATTGCTTACGAATGGTTGCTGCATATCGAAGTGTAGTACTTCCCTCGCATCGGCATTACCCTTTTGGTAGACAACAATTCGACCGGTAATTGTTTCTAACAAATCTTCTGGAACATCAGTTTTTAGACTGCAGTGCAAACCGTTTTGCACACACCATAAATGATGGCTAGACGGTATTTCCTGTAATGTATTTATAAACATTCGTTTGAGAGCTTTGGATTTGTATAAAATTTCCACTTTTTTAAAAATTGTAAAATGGAATGAAACTCAGTGATATCCACTGATTAACGCACTAGATACTGTGCTTCGGGCTTTTTAACAAGTCCTGTTGACACTTCCTCAAGACATACACATAAGGCACCCTTCTCACGCATCAGGAAATTCTCGGACTCAGCCAGTAAAACACCAGTATTTTCTTCTTGACATAGGATATTCTGAATAGCAATCCCAGTTTCAGGTACACAATACACTCTGATAGAAGTATCATTGGAAATACGATGCATGGGGCCGAACGCAGCTAAGTGCATCCGTTTCATTGTGGCTATCGTCGGTCGACGTGGCTTACCCACCAATAGTAACTTGCAGAATCGTTCTATCATTATATGGCACCTATAAAAGAAAATGAGACTGAAAAAGATTGAATTTCTATTGTTAATCTACTCTTATCAATAATCCCCATCACGATACTGACTCTTACTCATTAATAAAATAAGTGGCACCTTGTCAAATCCATTTGACAATAAAGAGGTGTATTTATATCTTCATCACCAACTTGTGCTACCATTTCCCAGTTGTTGCTCTGATTGCTTTTTGCATAAATCATGAAAATCCAGTTATCTTTTGGAAAAATATTGGCGCAATGTTTAAATGTCACAATAAATGGCCTATGCATGACGACATCATTCTCATTCTCATCACATAAGCCTATCATCACCACAGCACTTAGCACCGTGTTATCTTCTGAAAATAATTCTGAGAATTTAAAACGTGAATTTCAAATAAATTTTATTCTTGTGGTTTTAAACAAATTTGTACATGGATTGAGAGTAAAAGCTGGAGTTACCTAGTAGTTTGGGTGAATCGTTGAGATCATCGGAGACAGCAAGGAATACCATGTGATTCGTCTGGAATGCACCCTCCGGTATTAGCAGAGCAGCACCACTTCGTTTGAGCTGAGAGAGAAAACAATCATTTAATTGCTATCTTGCATTTTTCAAATTATTAATTCACATACATTCAGCTGCTCCTTTATATGTAATGGAACTTGAATTAGTGGTACTTGCAGGTTTTTCATAGATTGATTTTATTTATGATAAGCTTCTTTAGTTATTTCCAAAAAAAAAAAAGTCTACTTCAGACTTCGGTCTAATTTTTGAAATCATATAATCATTCCAAATGGGAAATGAATCGGTATTATGCTTAGTAATGATAGAACTGATTAAGTGAGTAATGTTGCTCTTTATAGTGAACTATTAAAAATTTTTAAGTGTTCAATTATTCTGAAAAGAAAAGTACCAGTAATCTTCCTCCCATACTATCCACATAAGCAGGAAGGACAATATGAGGTTGTTTATTAAGCTCGAAGAACCCGTACTGATCATTGGCATCACCTACACAATCATATAATGTTGCATAATTTTCTTCTGAAGTTTGTGAATTTGTTCGCGCTATTGTAATTTTACCATTCGATGAATTTGATGATGATTCCGTAATTAATGCCACACGTGATCCTTTAAATGTAAAATGTATTTTAAAGAAAAAAAAAACGAATTAAAACATTGAATTTAATGAAAAAAAAATCTTTGATACGACCAAAATCTCTTCTAATCTCCAACCTGTAATTTTTCTTGTTGACGAATAGCCACTGCTATTAGCAGATCTCAGCGTTAATGACGGTGGTCTTACGAAAGGATGAGTTGGTGAAGCAGTTGTTGTCAATGTATAAAATTCACTACCACCTTTTGTCATTGATTTAAGTGAATCACTTGGATCACCAAGTAGTCGTTGTTGTTGTTGCAATAATACAGTACGTACATGTCCTGCAATTATATATTAAAAAAAATTTTTTTTTCTTTCAAATATAAAAATTACTTAAGATTTGAAAATCATTCATGATATGTAATGAATGCAAATTGCTTCAACTTTTTCAACAAATTTTTAATGGCTAATCGAAAAATATTTTTAATAATAAGGAATAATAGTATTCAGTAACTAATTAATTAATTGTTCAATTAATTCAAAAAAAAAGAAGGAAACTAGCCATTGTTCTCAGCGAAATAAAAGCCATCCTTTTTAGCATCACTACAACGTCGTCGACATCGATATAGCAATACTGATATCAAAATGAGAATGATAAGTAAAAGAATGAGCACACTGAATAGACCAGCATAGATTGCAATTTGCGCTTCTAAATTATGTCCAATATAGGTTGGCGCTGATCGTTGTGCTACTTCTGCTGTACAATAACCCTCGGCTTGGGTACAATTTCTAGTATCTAAATCACGTCCACTACATAACTGTCCACCACTAGTTGGTCGAGGTGAATTACAAGAACGAGTACGAAATTTTTGGCAATTTTCACTACATTGTGACCATGATGACCATTCTGACCTATAAAATATATGCTATTTGTTTAAAAAAAAAATTAAAAACAAAAATTTCAAAAATATATATATATTCGATTTTTTCCTTAACACATACCTTTTCCTTACAAAAAGATAAATTCTCATTGAATTTCAACTTTCTCAATAACATTTCTCAATAATACACTTATTTATCTTTTTAATTTTTTTTTTTTTAAACGAACCAATAACCATCTAAATGACAATCCAAAGAACATTCATTGGTTTGTTCCGGATCACCTAAGCAATCAGATCCACCATTCATTGGTGCAGGATTATTACAAGTTCTTCTGCGAACCAATTTTGGCCAAATGTCATCAAGTTTAATATGTACTGTACCGGAACGTCTCCTTGTTATTTCTTGTTTTAATTGGGCACAATCAACTTTACAATTACCATTCCATACAGACCATTCTGCCCATTCACCATTTACTGAAATAATTCCTAACTGATTAATCAAATAAAAAAAAATTCAAAAGTGCTCTATAAATATTAGTTGCATTCGTAAAATGTTAAGACGATTAATAAAATTGAAACATTCATAATTCGACTAAATTTGTTTTCAATTTTCACAACAGTATAATTACAGAAATTCGCTACTTTCTCATTTTTCTTTCTTTTTTGCTAGCATCACTTAATCTAAATTTAATTTATTAATTGAAATATTAGGTAAGATAAATTAGGATGGATTTGACTGCCGAAACATCAAAATTAAATTTGTCCTTGAAAAAAAAATTTCATTGCAAAAATTTAGCATTTCAAAACAAAAGACAATGCAAACCTATTTTACTGTTGCGTAATTTTTTGATACAAACTACTTGCATGAAAATGAAAAATAAAAATAAAAAGAACAAAAAAAAAATTTTTTTTTTTAAATTTGAAAAAAAAGAGTGATAAGCATTGATAAAACGTCGTAACCGCTAACGGTGAGTGACTACACGTTTTGGGAAAAATGGCGTCGTATTGCTGTTTACAAACCATTAAAAGGTCATTTTTTTTTCGGCACTATAACTTTTACATACATTTGTGGGTTGTTGTTACGAGTTTTTTGTCCTTACTTTGTTCAATAATTGAAAGAAAAAAAAGCAATAAAAGGGAGAGAAAAAAAAGAGAATCGGCGCCATATAAATGATTAACTTTGTTTTTTTTATACTTTTACAATCACTATATATGCCATTTAGCATATGCTGTTTTGGAGAATTCTCTTTTTTATTTAATATCAATGAGATAAAAATATGTGTGAACAAATTTTTGTTGAAGTTTAGTTGAAAAATGATTGATAATGAAAGAAAATAATGATACTATGATCAATTTTTGAGATGAATTTAAAAAGTTAAAAAGAAGTTAAATAGATTAAGAAGTCAAAAATTAAATTAGGCATACTGTATTAGGTATTTTGTGCATTGAGAATGCATATTGTTTTTTTTTTGAAAATTGAAATTTGATTTAGTATAAGATGTTTTTTTTAATGCATTAAATTAGGTAATGTCATTTGAAAAATATTTTAATTGGAAATGTAATAAAAGTCATTCTTTTAACTTAATGTTTAATTTTAACTTCAACCTTATTATTCACGAATTAAATTTGAAAATTTTGAAAAATCATAAATTTAATGTCAAATATTTTGCTATTGCAAAACTTCAATCTAAAATTTTTGTGCAACAAAAATTCTCAAAAAAAAAAATTCTGCCAACCGTACCGTAAACAATGATTTGTGCAGGATCAGAAAAGCGCTTGTTAGCGATATTTCGTGCTTCACAAGTGTAATTACCGGAATCAGATAAGCGGGCAGCGGAAATGATCAATGAACCATCATTGGCAATAATCATATTAGAATCGGATTGTCGCTCAATCTCTTTTCCATCTTTTATCCAAAATACCTATTCAAATTTAATATCAAATCAAGGAAAAAAATTTTGATTATTCCTTTTTTTTCTTCTTTTTCTTTTTGTATGATTAATTTAATTCTCTGATGAAAAAAAAAGTACATAAATTAAATTACAACAAAAAATCTCAAACCAATCAATTAAATTTGAAAATAAATAAACGAGTATAAAAGATACAGAATTATTTGTTCGATTTATTTTAATAAAAAATATTAAATAATAATAATAATAATAATAAGTTATTTCATCAAATTTTTTAACTGTTAAGAATAAAAAGCTTTCTCTTTGCAATTAATAAATCAAATTGGAGGAAAACGAAATAAAAAGGAAAAAAGAAGGCCAATGATGAAGTTTACGTGAAATTTGTAAAGACTGGAATATTTATTATCATTAATAAATCATATTTTTTATCATTTCAGCAAACTAGCAATCTTCTGCTAATTATCAGTTTTCAATTAAATTCTATCAATTGGTCATTAATTGTAAGCATTAATCACTTCTATACGCTTATCTAATGAAAAAACCAACTGAAGTAAAAACTAATACGCATTTCCATAATAAATAATACTTCCATTTTCAATATGTTTATTTATTTTAACAAATAGTAAACAAAATGAGAATGCATCAAAAGTTACAAGCATTGTTTTGATAACGAAAGCATAAAAGATTGCACAAGAAAATTGAAATTTTAGAAATGAAGACCAATAGCTTTAAGTTAAATCAAACTTATTTCACTTTTAATAACATTCATTTATTCATTCCTTGGGACAAGATTTAGTCTTTTCACTATTTTTTTTTTCTTTTTAATATAAATTAATTACAGCTAAAATAAATTGTGAAAAAATTTTACCTCAACTTTAGGTTCACCTTCTGGTGGTGAGCAATGCATATGTACAGTACCGCCTTCCGGTACATTTTCGGATAGTGGTGTTTGATAGAAATGTTTCCGGATGTCTGCAATAATTTGAATTTTTGATAAATTGTAAAATAATTTTTGAACTTTATGATGAACAAATTAATTTGAATAAATTGAAAAATCATTCAATTTTCATCGAACAATTTAATCATTCTCATTATTATCAATAATAATTCAGATGCTATTAGATAAACAATGTAATTGGAGAATTGAAAGTTCTCCAATTACATTGTTTCAGAAAGTGTTTTTAAGTAATTGATTTCAACATTTCTAACAACAGTTTATTTGTGCATTTTATACGCTCTGCTCTAATGCTTTGTTATAAAAATTTAATTTTTCCATAACTTTTAATTACTTAAAAACATTTTTATTCTTTGCTGTATCAGAAAAGGAAAAAATCTCTAAAAAGCTTCAGCAACATTAACAATCATTAATTGAATTAAACTAAATAAACAGTCAGATTGTGAGTGATGGTAAAAAATAATAAATTAAGATGTAAAGATAGAAGCGTCACCTGTTTTGATCTGAAACCCACAACACTCTCTTAACTATTCTCATCTTTCATTACTACTTCTTATTTTTCTTTTTTATCCCGGAAAACTAATGAATCACAAGAATTTCAGCTAAAATTTATTCCAAAAAAAAGACTTCTAGCTAAAATGATAAATTATAAATTGCTTGGAATATTTTTCACCTACAACAATATGTAGCAACCAATCATATTACAGATAATGAAAATATCACCTCATATTATGAAACAGTTGAAAAAATATCTATTCATACTACACTAGAATTGAAAAAACAAGGAGGATAAGAAAAGGAACCTAATTAATTGGGTCAAAATTATCCTTAATTTATCTTTATTATTTTAGCTTATCTTTATTATTTAAATCTACCTTAATTATTATTTTATCTTTATTGAATTATTTTTTTTAAATTAAAGCAATCGTTTTATTTATATCACTCATTCATTCATCCATTTATTTTTTTTATCTCAATTCCACTTAAAAAAAACAGAAAATACTCTGACATTTAAAAGTTCGTTTTATTTTTGGAATTTTTTTCTTTTTCTTTCACATATATTAATATATATTCGAGTGATTTATTTTGCAAATTATATAAGTTACCATAATATGTGACAAATTTTTTGTGAGAGATAAAAAATGAATTACCTTTATAATTTTCAGCTAATTTGATAAAATTTTAATGATAATTATTTGATTACATGTAAATTAATTAGTTACTTAATAGCTATTTATTGATTAACAATTAATAATGATAGTAATAGCAGTAGTAGTAGGATTACTATTACTATAACTAATAATTATAATTATTATTTAGCAATAGTAATTTGTTATCTTACTTCAAAATGAGTATGGATGAGTTATTTGGTAGTGAAATTGATGTTTGCATGAAATACGACACAGCATGCTTAGATCGGATAAACTGATTTCACCAAATACCAAGTTATACGGTACCATAGCTACTATGAACCTTCTTTCACATTTGGGTATTATTTAATAAATCCATTCAATTTCAATTATGTACCAATTTTTGCTTTTCAAAAATTCTTTCAAAGAAAAATAATAATTAAGATAGCAATTATTACCCTAATTAGATAAAGAATAATTACTATCATAATTATTATTTATGTAATGGAGCAATTTTTATCACTTCTAACTGATAGCTAATAAATTTAAAATTTTACATTTTACAATTTCCTAAATTAATTAGCAGTGACAAGAAATTTGAAACGGTATATATTTTTTAAAATATGTAATATGAGTATACGTTTAGAAATATTTCTGTTCTAATTCTGATATTTTTCAATTCATATATTGATAATGTTAAATAGCGAATAGATTTAACTGATGTTATACTGAATAAAAATGGAGAGAAAAAAAAACAATATAATATTAAAATCGTTATTGAAATTATCCATATAGTCTGGTTATTTTTTGAGCTTTCTGAGATAAAAAAATATTTGAATAATTTCTATACTATTATAGTTTTTGTTAGTATGATACTATTAATAGTTTTTGTTGAGAATTAAACTGGAATATTTTTTTATTTCATAATTATTGTAAATATACTAGAAATCCATATTATTGTTTGTCCTTTCTTAAATCGAATTTTTCTTTTTAAAAATATATATATATATATATATATACGTATATTTCATAATCAATAAAATGAGAATATTATAAGCCATTCTTAATAAAATATTAATCTAACCTTTTTTTTAGATGATTAAAAGAAATTAGCTATATCAAGTTGAAATTACTATTTTACACTATTGAAATATAAGTATTAGTTATCTCTTATGGGATGTTCGATGTTGACATCCTTTTTAGCAAAATGCCTGGCAGCTGTCATCTTTTTGTTTTCTTTCATTTTGTAACTATGAACAATTCGTGTTCAATACAATTGTACTATGAATAATTGACATTTGTGGAAAATGTATCTGAATGATTGATTAATCTTTCAACTTGAAAAACGCAAATTTAAAAAAAAAAGAAGAGAAAAAATGAAGCAGAAAACGTTACGTGAAATATCGTTGATAAAAAAGATAAGAACAAAAAAATGTTATACCTATTTGCTAGAAAAATCAAAGCACAATAAAATAAAATAAAAAAAAATATAAATTAAAAAAAAATCAATGTTTAATAGATTAGAAAAGTTAGAAGCAGTATAATTGCTATTATTATTATTAACATATTCATTTTAATGCACCTATTTACTTTTTCTAAAAATCTAAAGGAAAAAAAATTCCTCAACTTTCAATTTGCAATTCAATTGATCATCCAAGAACGATATCATTCATTCGTGTCATTTTATTTGTGACACTAAAAGAGCAATCATATTTGTTGGTTGGTATTACTAGCACCTTAGAACTTATGATAATATATTAAAATTCTATTCCTCTATTCGTTTGTAATGATTTAATAATTAGACGGTGTTAAATTTGAACCTAAATTTTATGAAGCAATATCAGTAGCTCAAGAGAATAGTTCAATGAATTAATTTGAATTTCAAATTCCACACATTAGTTTATTCAACACATTCAGAAAACATGCAAAACATCAGTTACGTACTTCTTTTTCTCTCCCCCCAATTTAAACAATTTAAACTTTTAATTGAATAAAGAAATGAAATGAATTTTATTCTTATCAAATTTAAATTTCTGCTACACAAATTAAATTTACTTCATAGAAATAATTCTTTTCCTGCAAAAATATGACTGAAGCATTTTTATGAGTTAAGATTTTTTCTTGTTCTTTTCATTCAAATAGAGAGAGGAATAAAAAAAAGGAAAAAGAAAAGTCATTCATCGTTTTTTTCTTTTTTCTTTGGTTAAGAATACTGAGAGAGAGAAAGATAGAGAGAGGGAGAGAGAGAAAAAAAAACATGGAAATTGTTTCAATTCTATACAACAATAACGATAAAGAGAAGAAATAAAGGGAAGAAACATTCAAGAATAAATGATACGGGAAGATAAGCTTTTGTATAATGTATCTTCCACAAAGATTAGGAAATTAGCTTTTCTTTTATTCAAACTAAACCATTGGGGAAGCTTAAGAATAATGTTAATGGGTGAAAGTATTTTGGTTCATAAATTCCCATAATGATGGGTAAAAGATTTGTTAACCGCAATGATGGGTAGAACACTTGGTGATGATGATGATAATGATGAAAATCTCAATGAAAAAGTGGAATTTATAAAATTGAAATTATTTATTTGATTCTTTTTAAATAAATAGGACAGAGAGAGAAAAAAATGGAGAAGTGAGAGGTAAAGAGATGAAATTTTTTTAAAAAAATAAAAATATATTTGTATTTAAATAGATGAGTTATTGGTATAGATACATTTAATTTTTATTTTCTTAAATTTTCTGTGAATTTTGTACAATGTAAATATTTAAAATTTCTTCAAGTAGTAACAGTATAATATTGCAATTAGTTTACGTGGTACATTTAAAACATCAAGCGTATTGCGTGTATGCTTTATGTGTGTATGTTTGTGTATGTGATGTGGTTTAGCAATGGTTAGTTGAGCGTAAAACGGGGTTGGGTGAGGATAAAAGAGAAATGTCACGATTCAAAATTTGTTACTCTCATGAGACATGTTACCGACATCAATTCAAGGGTCCCATCTTCTTCTTCTGCCTTTATTTATCTTATCGTCTTCTTTTATGCTTTTACAAATAATTCTCATGTTCAATCATTTAGCATTTTCAAAGCTTCAATGATTTTACTACCTATTTTAGAGCTTCCGCTACGAATAATCAGTCGGTAAAGTTAGTGAATTGATTTAGGCGGCTTATTCTGACTGATTGAACCGGTCAATTAGCCGTTTTAATCAGGCAATCAGCTATACAGCAATGATTGCCGTTTGCATTTCTGATTATGTTAAGTATACTTCACGCTGTCCACTTCAAAATGTTGCTAAATAACGCTAATTGCACGGTCAATTACCATATACTTTAGTAGCAGATTTATAAAAATTTTTCCAATCAAATACTGCAAATATGCAAACGTGACATATAAATCAATAAAGTGATATTATTAACTTAACATAAATACTTTCTCCCAACAAAGCTGACATTCTTTCCAATCTTTCAATTTAAAATTGAAATCATTCAACCATTACATCATTATCTATTTCATGTCACAAACTTATGTGACAATAAAATTAAGGATTTTTTTTTTCAAAAAAAGAAAAAAAAAAGGAAGAAAAAGTGCAACTATTAGTTGAAGCTTTTTCTTTCTCTCTTCTTTTCCCTCTTCATAAATGATTTTACTTCCCCATGTCTTGAAGTATTAATTAATTAAAATTAACTAAAAGACTATTATATCAATATTGTAAATGAAAACAACTTTCCACAGGTATGATAATTATAAAATGAAATAAACAAGGATGGATAATGAATAATGATTAGTAAACTAATGCTTAATTGAGCATTGATAATGCATCTTACCCATGAAAACTAATAACCTAAAAATTATTATCCACCGTGTATCATTTGTTATTATCCAAAACTTTTCAGTTATTTTTTTTAAGGGTCATAAAGATTTAAAATTCAACAGCAAACTATTTGCTTAAATATTTCCGTTCAGTTAGAGGAAATTTTCGGCACAATTTAATGATTGGACAATTTTTATCAAATTTGTGGAAGAAAGAAAAAAAAAACTTTATCAGTTCGTAAGGAAAGATATTTTTCCACTTTTGTTTTTGTTTTCTTCTTTTTTCGGTATTTCGTTCATTGCAAATAAAAAATCAAAAAAGAAAAAAAAAAGAAAAGCCATTGTGTGAAAAAATTTGTCGAATAAATTACGACAATAGTAAATGATGGGATATTTTTATCTTTTTCTTTTGCATTAATTAAAATTCTTTCTCCTAAAAGTGTAAAAAAATTTCAATGTTGAAGTTTTTCGGAATAAAATTAAAATATGAAAATTTACTTAAAAATTGGGGAAAAAAAAGAAGTAATGAATGAATTTATTTAGTCGAATAAAGACAAAAACAATAAATACTACTGTAATAATAGTATTAGTAAAAGGAATAATTAAATGCATCTCTCATTTACATTTATGAAATTTAATTAATTTCATTATAGTGCTACAACTGGTGGATGGTAAAAGGATTTGCCATCAATTTTCAAAATTTTCAAATTAATCTACATTTTCCTAAAAAGCTTTAGTGAAAAATTAATTAAGGTAATAGTCTAATATACTAGTAATGATAAATAAAAAGTGGATAAGGAGTGATCACTTACATGCAATACGAACATGCGCTGATTCGGAACGAACCACCTGTACGTCAGAATCAGTGGAAGCATAACATTGGCACGTGAAATCACCAGGATGAATATTTAATTCTTGACGATCAATTTCAACAGTTGCCTTATAGAAGGGTAAATGAGTTACGGTATCTGTTCCTTGTGACATATTGTGACGTGAATCATCTAGCTAAACGTAAAAATTCAATTTCAAATAATTCCAATGAAATAATTTACATAAAGCTAATTCAAATTAATTAGTTTTCTTTTCCTTCTTGCAAATGACATGTTTATTAAAGATAAATAATGTTATGTTATGCCATTTGAAATTTTCGTAATGTTTAAATTTTTTTTTCTTTTACTTTTATATAAACAAAAGAAGAAAAAAGAAAATTGTCGAAAAATTAGTGTGAACTTAGATAAATAATGAATGACTATTTTTGTAAATTATGTGCTATAACATACCCATCGTCCATTACATTTGAAACGTATTCGTTTAGCATTAACAGCTCGACATGTCAATGTCGCATTCCGTGATCGTGTTATATACGTTGATTGTGGTGATTCAATTAGTGCTATTTCATCCATTACTTAAAAAATTAAAAAAAAAATTTTTTTCCTTCTTCAAAAAATTGCAAACAATTTTAATTCTTTCCACGTTTTTTATTATCGTATAAAATATCTTGTATCATTTTTGAAAAGTTTCATCTTATTAAAAAAAAAGGAAAAAAAGAAAAAAGTATTATTTGTTTAGATAAAATCTAATTATTAAATTAACGATAATATGATAACAGAAAAAAAAGATAGAAATAGCAAAAATCATCAATGAAAAAAAGGAAAAGGATAATGATAAAACAAATATAATATGCGACTATATAGTAATTAAAAAAAACGGAAAAATTGTTCTATGTATATCATAAAAGTCAATAAGTAAACAAAATAAAATAAAAAAAAGAGAGAGGAATTAGTTGGTCGAAGCAAATGGTACTTAGCAAAGGGCATAAAAATGAAACAGTTATCTTCTGGCGGAAAGTGTGAAGAATTGTCGCATTCGGCAATTCGGCAACTGCTTTTCTATCTTTTCTGATAGTACCGCTTGTGCTTATTGAATGCCACCTATCGTTTTTGGTTTTGGTTTTAATATCAAAAGGCAAAAATCGGTTTTTCTTTGAGTTGAGGGGAAACTAAAATTTGCCGCAAAGGGATAGAATAATGTAGAGAGGGGGAGAGAGAGAAAGAACAAAGAAAAAAAAGCGAAAAAAAGAGGAAGAATAATTGAGAATAGAATTGAATTAGGATATGTTAAAATAAAATGATAAATTTATACATGAATTAAAAGTATCAACCAATTAATGATAATATCATTGATAACAATGATATTTCATAATAATGATAATAGTATATGATAATTGGCAACAATAATTATTTATAATTTTCAACATAGTAAGAAAAATGACCGTAACTACGTCTCTCTTTCACGTATTCATTAATTTAGATGAAACATTAACGGAATATATGAAAGAAACAACTCAAATAATATAGAAAGTAATGGATAATATTGGAGAAGAAATGATTCGTATGCTGTCGTATCATTTCGTTTTGGATGAATAACTGAAATTCATAGATACCCGACCCGACGTATATCATTAATATTATTTCCGCTCAAATATTTACATATTTATGACAACAATTGATGCTTCTAATCTGATCGTATAGTGGTTATTTTATTACTAAAAAATTTACCAAAGTTTCATACTTCTTTTTTTTTCTTGATGCTCTTGAAAAACTTTTGAAATGATAGAAGCGATAAATAAATAAAACAAAAATTAAAAAGTTAAATGCTAAACATTCATAAATATGTAAATATCTGCGCGGAAATAATATTGATGATATTTAGAAAGTGTAAATAAGGTGTATGTAGAAACGGTTAAAACATAAAATAAAATACAAATGAAGGGTGAATTTTAAAAACATTTAAATTTTTCAAAAAATTTCTTTTGCTTTGATTTTTTTGATGGGTGATCAAGTTTCTTAGAAATAAGTGGTCATGCATTCATTCCATTATCTGAAAATGGACATTGAGCTCTCATTTTAAATTGCTCAATTCAATTTGATTTGGTGATTAATAATGTCGAGTTAATTAATCTTTGATTTTAAATTTAATTCGACATATCAGAATTTCATTTTCGATTAATTCAGAATATCTCAAAAGTACAATTTCAATGATGTTCAGCTATTGCTAACTAGCAACACACTTATGAAATGTCAAGAAAAAATTTCGTGATTTTCAAAAATTTCAAAACAAAAACATAAATGTCGTAATTTGAATTTAAAAACTCAATTAAACAAATATGACATGCAAAAATGAGACCACAACAGGAAGCAGATGTAAAATAATATACCTTTGTTATTATAGTTATTCAACTACACTTAACCATTTTAATGAGTTATCGGACAATGAAACGATTATGTACGCAAAGATCGCAGTGAAAAAAAAACGATCCGTGACAAAAACGCTTAAACTGGAAGTGGTATAAGAATTTTAGCGCAACACTGATTTTATTAGTATGAATTTTCATTTTTATATAATTTAATTAAAAGTTTTTTTATAACCACTAATTCAACGTGTTTTTTCCCTAATAATTAATTTCACTTCAAATTTGAATTTCCAATTTTACTGCGAAAAAATGAATAAATAATTAAACTATATTCATTTAAAATTAGATTTGTCTCAGATTTCACAAATAATATCTAGGATGAATTAAGTTTTAAAAATTTAAAAATACCATTTAAGACCTAAATCAACTATTTTTTTGTTCTTTTCTCTTTTTTTGTGTGTGTTTATGATTCAAATATGATTACTAAATAAAACGAATAAAAAAAGTAAAAAGACTTATATTTTATTTGGCTATTTTAAATAACTCCAATATATGAAAGTTTTTTGAAAGACTGAAGATGACAAAAGATAGACTGAATATGAGAAAAAAAAATGATAGACATAATAAAGTCTAAAGTGTATAACTATTTGGCTTGGCTTCTTCTTGATAAGGATAAGGCTACAGGCTAACAGAGAGAAAGAAGATAGCTAGAAGAGGAATAGAATGGAAGAAAAGTAATGAGTCAAACAAAAATCAGCAGTAATTTGATGGAAAGTGGACGTAATTTTAGCAATTAAAATGAATAAAATAAAAATTGAGATTTTAAAGTGTGATATTATATGCTTCAATGATTGTTCTTTTATTTAGTTCAAAAAATGATCCATAAAATAAACTGACATGAAGTTTTGAAGTGAGAAAATTGTGCAAAATTTTTTCTTTTGCTCTCTTTTATATTGATGTTTCATTCGACAAAGTTTTATATAAGTCATTAAATCAGTCATTAAATCAAAAACTTCTAATAGCCATGGCTCCACTTTTTTCTCCTAAAATTGAATTTTAAAAATGTTTTTGGTATATTTTGTCTTAAAATTAAAAAGAATCAATTAGAGTAATAGTGTAATACGGCAATCAGAGTAATAATGAAATTCTTTTTTCCAATTCTAACACTGAATTTTATTTATTTATTTTTTTTTTTTTGAGAAATTTACTACAGTAAGTAAATATTAGAGTAATTCCGTTCTACAATAATTATAATGAGTTGTCATGTTATTACTAGTAATGTTAATTAAAAATATAATCGAAATGATGAAGTTATTATATTCAACAATCATTTGATAAATTCTCGTTATCTCGTACATAAAAGATACTACTAACAATTGATCATTAGTCGAGATTATATCTTAAGAAGTGATATATATGTCACAATTTTACCAATCAAACTGTTTAGACAAATATTTAAATTTTCAAAATTTATTTCGCATTAAATTTATAGAATAAAATTTTATGTGATTCCACATCATCAATATTCATGGCATTTGATAGAACAAATAATAAATCATTTTTTTTTTCAGTTAAGGTATAGTAATTTTAAGTTAATGAGCTTAAAATATGGTCAAAGTAAATGGAAGAAACGATATAAAGATGACCAATTATGGACAATATAGAATGGACGATAGAAATGAGTCGTCTTCCATAATCCTAACTATGTCATTTGCTTTGCTATATTTTTATAAATTATCTCAAACAATCACATTTCATGACTCATCCTTTGACGTTAACATTATTTCCATTTCATTTCTTTATTAGACTTATCTATCTGTACGGTAGTATTTGAAAAGTAGAACTAAGCTATAAGAAACGATCTTTCGTTCTTTTTTTTTCTTTCCTTTTTGTTTTTCTCATAATAATTAAAACTTCCAAATAAAGATGAAAAAAGAAAAAAAGACTGAAGCATTTCTTTAGGAAAATTTGCTTCAAGTTATAAAAAAGCTTCCTTGAGAAAAGATAATTTAGAGAAATTAAATGCTATTCATTAAATTGAATTTTAAAGAAATAATTTTATAAGGAAAAGAATTATAAATTTCTTAACTAATTCTAAGATAAATTAGGACATGCATTTGGGAATCGATAATGTATAGTTAATGTAAAGATTTGAATCATTGGCACTTGCAAATTGAGAGAAATCTTTTCGTATGAATGATTAGAAAGAATAAGAATTGATTGATTAATTAATTTACTAAAATATTGTTTTGTATGAATCTCTGGATTAAATTTGTAATTGGAAAATATTAGAAAGAAAATTTGCGATGAAAAAATAAAAGTGAAGAAATGAAGATTATTCGTATCTTACCTTACAAAAATGAAATACGGTTAATTTTATTATTCATTCTGCAAGCATGACAAATGTTTTCATAAATTTCTAACTTCATTTCAAATATTCATTATTAGATCAGATCTTAATTAGAATTTTAATGACCTATTTCTTAACTTTCAGTATAATGTCAAATCCTACCTTGTATAAAGTTAAGTTGTGGCAAAAATAGTGTCATATTGCATAAACAATTTGCTAATAATATCGTGCTACTGTTAATTTAAAATGCAAAAGAAACGAACAAAGAATTCCGTATGAGCTAATTAACCAATATATTACTAAAAATCGAATTCATGGAAAGTTTGGAATTAAAATTACAGATGATTTATAAAAATAGTGGCAGAAATAAAACAATGTTACGTTCGCTGATTAGTAATAATAATTTTAATAAAAAAAAGGATTAATTATCAGATTTTAATTATTTAAATAATAAACTTTTAAAAGAAATTATAAA
Organism: Wuchereria bancrofti; assembly: GCA_005281725.1. NCBI lineage: Eukaryota > Metazoa > Nematoda > Chromadorea > Rhabditida > Onchocercidae > Wuchereria > Wuchereria bancrofti. Next base: position 8,913,830 of record SSBO01000012.1, on the reverse strand, counting down.
GCAGGAAACAAACGTTGTGGTAAAAAGATCATTCAGCAACAATCACCACATATCGTAATTTGCAAAAATTAAAGTATCGGAAGTACGTGTTTCACAAAATAAGATGATTGAATGCTTTTTAAACAAAAAGAATGCACACATATTTATGAATAAGCAAAATGGATCATATTTAGCGATATTAGCATGCAGCATGCAACATGCAAATAGTGCATGCAAATGAGTAAATATAAAGTATATGGTATTAAATGATCAGACACTCTCGATGATCGTAGATGATAGTAGGAGGTTTCTGCTGATAAGAATGATGTTTACATGTGTGTATATCTGTGTGTGTGTGTGTGTGTGTGTGTGTGTGTGTGTGTGTGTGTGTGTGTGTGTGTGTGTGTGTGTGTGTGTGTGTGTGTGTGTGTGTGTGTGTGTGTGTGTTTTTGTGTGTGTGTGTGTGTGTGTGTGTGTGTGTGTGTGTGTGTGTGTGTGTGTGTGTGTGTGTGTGTGTGTGTCTATGTGTGTGTGTGTGGCATTAGCTTCTACCGCTCGATTTGAAATAGTGATTCAAAATGAGCATGCACATGGTCAACAGAGGACAAATGCGCGGGGTGAGGGGGAGGGGGAAAGAACGCGGAGAAGTAGAAGGAGGGGATGCAGAATGGGGAAAACAAGGGTGTAAAGAGGGAACTACATCATGCAATACCGAGGTACCAAAAGTGTGAGAAGAAGGAAGATGGAAAATTCAGAAAATATTTCGGTCAGTAATCTTAAATAAACCAACTCACCCACTCAACCACCCACGATGTGGGCATGGGATGGAAATCATTATTTCGGGTATGTATGACTGCTGCTGATGACCATCAAATATCTTTGCATTTCCTCTGCTTATATCCTGTCCCGTTGCACCACGATCATACGATCACCTCCTACCATTACCACTACTACTACTGGTGTACCGCAAGTACCATCACCAGCTGCTCACAGATGTCATCTCATGTCACCTATTTCATATTCGGTAAACACTTAACTTGATCGTATCGCTGTTAATGTACCTGTACAATCAGTATGCATATCAAGTAACATCATTCGTGACTTCCAGATTTGTACACCGATAAGAAAAAGAAATGAGTAATCGATGACCTTTGAACCATTCATCATCTTAAGTAGCTCTGAATAATTCGCCACTATTGATACTAGTAACGATACCATACGCTCAAATTCATAATTTACAAAAAAAAGAAAATTAATTAAATAAAAATGATTTAAAAAATTGAAAAAAAAATCTCGATAACGATAATAAAAAGAATAAATTGTTATAATTCAAAAAGTAGTCAGACGTCAGGTATACAATATTAATTTAAAGGATCATTCATTCATTTCATTTCATTTCATTTCATTTCATTCATTCATTCATTCATTCATCCAATTCAAACGATTTTGTAAACATACAAATTCATAAGATCAAAAAAAAAAAATCTTGAAAGTTCCATAACAATGCTTCAACAATAATAGATAATTTTAATTAGGTGGCATTTCTAATCTGCCATATCGTAATTAATTAACTGCTCTATTCTTGCTTCCTAATTCTTCAAAAGAAATGTGTAAAAATGTTGCATGGAAAAATTTTAAATTAGAACTAATTAATTGATTGATTCTCCTTTCGTATTCATTTAACATGTTTCATTTATGTGATAATTTTTGTGAAAAAATTTTAAATTTGCTAGAAAATAGTGTAAATGTAAAATTTGAATGATTGCAAACACTTTTTTTCAGATATCGATCGTAGTATTTTTTGAATTTCCTATGACTAATAGTAATTCCGGATGAATGGATCTCTATCGAAATAGTTGTTTGTGACATCGATCATTAGTCGTTAATTGGTAACATACGGAAACAGAACAATAATGAAGTGATACACAACTATTATGAAATATAGGGAAAAGAAAAACTTTAAGGAAGCGTAAGTGAGAACCGTCAAAAAAAAAAGGACCGGGAACAACATATTTCAGGAAGAGATTTATATAATAATGAGTAATTGTTATCAAAAGCTTATTCTAATTTACTTTTCAATTTCATTCCAGATCGTGCTATTTTCTTGTTGTAATAATAAGAAATATTTCTGAGTAATCGTTATCAAATTTCGCCATTATTTACTTAGCAAATGTCATAATCATTCATTTATTTGCTCGGTCCCTTACAAAACGGCAAATTTTGGAAGGAATTTGCTATTAAGCTACGAATTTAAATTAACTTTAGTTAAAATTAAAATTCAGGAAAATTTTTGTGGAAATTTTCTAGCTTTCAGATCAGTTTAAAAATTGAAAACAATAAAATTAGTACATAAATGGAACAAAAACAAAAAAGATTAATTACGAATTTTTTGAAATATCTTTACCCTAAGTGTTATCCAGGACTGCATTACTCACTAATGAGAGATCATTTTTTGGCTAATTAAAAATTTTAAAGAAAAATTTCTGGTAGAGAGAGATGAAATTAATTCTAATCCATTTTGTGAAGATAGAAATTTGAAATAATTTTGCTGGAATCAAATATTTTTACTATAGAGATAGCAAATAATCCTATTGAATACGCCAGTGATCACTTATTGAAGTTAATAAGGACATTGAGATTAAATTTTAATCAATAGCTTTTCAATTCACATTACAAGTGACATCCATAATCGAAAGAATAGAACTGCATAATTTGTGGTATCATTAGAAATGATTCCTAAGCCAAAAAGTATAACTTATAAAATATTAAAGTAGTTTTTAAAAATATTTGAAACTTCTCAAAATAACATCCTTTTTTTTCTAAAGAATACACGAAATCATCCCAATTGCAATAATTATAGTCAATACAAATGCTAATTACTTTGTGAGACATTTTTGACATCAATGTGCCCATTAGTTTTTCTGATAAAGCAATGTTTTTTCTTATTTTTCCGAGAAATGTGAAACTTTTGCAATGTACTAGAATGAAATAGAAAGAAAAGTGAAAAAAAATAGAAAGAAATGAAACTTAAATTTTCAAAATAAAAAATACTCAAAATATAATATTAAACAAAAGTGTTATATAAAAATAAGATAACAAATAAAAGAACAAAAAAAAGTGACAACTTTATAAATTAATTAACGAGAAAAAAATAAAATTGATTAATGTGGCTAATATCTGAGTAAATGCTCTTATGTCGCATATGACAAAAGAGCATTTTACCTATGGGTTATTCTTATTTGCGGGTAGAAATGAAGGAAATAGAAAAGATATGAAATTTTCACTGAAGGAAAATTGAGACATCTGAATAAAAAGGCGGGAGAAAATTGATGATGAAGAAGAAGGAAGAGAGAGGAGGACCTTGGGAATGTAAAAATGGAAAGCATAACGCGACAATGTGACAATCCCCCACCCTTTCACTTCACATGTCATTACTGCCTTGTCTCCCCTTATCTTCTTGCTTCTCATCATACTTTATGATATAAGTACTCGAAAGGGTTACGATTCCTGTTTGATCCATTTCAATTGATGGCCAAATGAATGTCGAATGCCATCTAATACAAAATATAGCATATACCATTGGCGCCGATCAATTCATCCCATCGATCTAGCAATCAGTCTATTTTCATATTTAATTTACATATTACACATAATATTTAAATCACTTGATATTTTTTTCAGACTGATCATTATATTGTTATTTGTGGAATTTAAGCAAGCTATAAAATTTTTTCCTACTTTTTATAAAAATAAAAATTAATTGAAATGAAAAAAGATAAGAAAAAAGAAAAAAATGCAGAAAGATATTAATATAAAAATGATATTTTGTAATTGTATTTACCTAATCTTTTTTCCTTCTTTCTCTCTTTCTCATTTATTTCTAACATAAGAGAAAGGAATGAAAAAGAAAAGGAAGAGAGAATTATATTGATAGTAATTATTAAACCTGAAACATATTAACAGTCTATTGAAATACCACAAATGTAGAATGTGATAGAAAGCTAATCGTAATATTATTTCGACATAGTTATTATAGCTTATATATGAATCATTTTTACATCAGTGTTATCGATATGTTCACCTTTTTTTTTCTCCCCAACTGTTTCCTTTTGCCATACCATTTAGTCCTTTTGAGCAGCGTTAGTAATGTTTCTATTAGTTTCTGATTTGTTATATTTAAATTTTCTATCAGATACCTTTTCAGGTTTACCCATATATACACAATGTATCAAATGGAATCAGTGTAAACTTATGCATGTGTAAAGTTTTCAGTATTTCATTTTGCTAATGTAATTTTATCAAAATATTAGCTTATAATTTAATATTGTGATAATATGATAAGCTGAAATTTGATATCATCTAATTTATTTTATTACAAGTCTTACATTTCATATTTATTATTTTTTTTTTGGATTTTTACACGAGAAATTTACTTTCTCTCTGATAACTTTAACTGTATTCGAGTTATTTATCACTTCTCAAGATTTGAAAATTTAGTCGTATCCGATCACTGACCACATCCATTTGTTATATAATAAGCTATTTAAATTTAACTCAAGATTTTGAAATTCTCTTCAAAATAAAGAGCTATTGCTTCTCTAGCTCATCTGTTCAATCCAATTTTGTTATTCTCTTTTGGGAGTTTGGTAAGAACAAACTATCGCATCATTTTAAAAATTGTTCTAAACAAAAAAAAGTTGTCAGTTTTCGGAGCGAATATGTCAAAAAGGTCTCTTGAATTGCTGAAATTGATTTTCATTGAAGCGTCACCTTTATGAGCTTATATTGTTTATAGTGGTTTTCTTTTATTGTTCATTGGTGATTATTACATCTGCAAATTTTACCTCTTCTTTATGATATTATGATAATATTCAAAATACTATATAAAACATCAATTTGATATATTGTTACAACTTAATGAGAAGAATGGAAAAATTTGAAATTGTAACAAGGGGAAGAAAAACGGAATAGATTAAAAATTGTTTCATTCAATAAGGCATAATTTTTGATGCAATGAACTTGTGTAAAATTTTTTGAATAATTTGCCATATTTTTTTCCTTTTGCCTATGAATCAGGGAAAATTAACTGCAATGATGGATAATTAAAAATAATTCGAAAATTCCACAAATTTATCAAAGAGAACCGAAATTTATTGCAAATAAGCCATCTGTATGATACACACAATACAATCATTCAAATTACTAATTAGCTCTTAAGTTTTTTCAAAACAGGAATGGTCAAATGGAGAAATCTGTGAATCCGTCTGGTGGAAAATGAATTAGTCGATAATAAATGATAATATTCTTATGCAAAATATATGAAAAGAGAAAATAAAAGCTATTAAGGAAATTAATTAAGTAATATAATTTAAAGTAAGCGAAGAAATCGTTAGCTTTTTCATTTCATTTCTTTTATATTTAAAATTATTTGAAAGAATTCATTTTACTTACTGATTTCAGTTTTGCTATTTTCTTTCTGATGTATTGTTATTTACTTTAAAGCTTGTTCTTGAGCTATCAATAACATATATTAGCAATAAATTTCATTTTTTTTTTTGAAAAAAAGAAACTGATTTCATTTTTATCCATTAATTTTAAAATTTTTAGATATTCTTTCAAAAATTGAAAACAACAAACATTTGCCATAGTCGATGAAATAATCGGCATAGAAAGCACTTGTTGCATCATCTGTTTGCTCCATGGATGATAACAGTATGAAAAAGTTCGTTGGGGTCAAAGGTGATAATCAGATCTGTATAACAAATATATGATGATAATGATATGAGCGACTAAGATATCGTCAATTCAGCAAGCTTCATCTGTGAATAGGTAGACTCAGTTGCGATTCTAACAATGCAGATAAGAGTTGATAACATCCGGGTAACGGATGGGAAATACAACCACGCCTTCTCTCATTAAGCCATAATATCATCGGTATTGGAAGTTTTCCACTTAGCGCCTCTTCCAGTCATCCATCATTTTCATCGGCTTTAGACTCCTGCCAGGTGTTCATCTACTACTGATCTCTTCGATCCATTAGCAACAATTGCAATCTTCAAACTTCCTCCAATTTATGGTAAAAATAAAACTGTTTCCAATTTTACTCGTATAAATGTGAATTAAATAAAAATAAACATGGAACTCAAAAAACCAAAACAAAAAAAAATTTCCACAAAATCTTACATTTTTATCTAGTAATTCAGGATAGGTTATATCTTCCATCCTTTCATACAAATAATTAGCTTAATTAACAAATTTATAAGTTAGATTTTTGTTAGATTTTCAACGACATATGTAAACAGCTATTCATATGCTAATTTATATGCGAAATAATTCATTAATCAATTCGATAATATTCAAATTAATATTTGAAATAAAAAAAATATGTTCTAAACCACAGAATTAATTCTTTTGATTCTTTCTTTTTATTATAGCACATTTTCCAATATTCACATTCTGAAACTGTTTGATGTGTGCAATCGAAAATTTTTCAGAGAAGTAATTTAAAGAGAAAAAAATTTTTTGATTTATGATAATTGAAAGGTTTGTTCTTTAATTGTTGCATCACTGAGGATCAACAGTTCCACTTATCATTATTATTTCGATTTAGTATGAAATGTTTGCAGTGTTCATCTAAACATTTTATTTTTTCTTTTTTTTAAATCTTACAGATAGTATTTAGTAATTTTCATAAAGATAAATCAAATTGAAATAAACTATGGAATGTTATTATTACATACCATCGGTGTATGTTTGCTGATAATCGTTGATTATTATTGCAAACTTTTTTTTTAAAGTCAATAAGAAGAAAAAATTTTCCAAATTTTAGTTGAATCTCAAAAAAAGATTTATATATATATATATAATTTGCAAATCTTGTCAAGTTTAAACGTCAGAAAGAATTTATTTGAAATGAACTTTTCACCTGTCAAAATAATCTTGCAATATTGTAATAAATATTTCATTTTCAGTTCACAATGAGAAGTATATTTGCAAAAATTCTTCCCACCACTAATTAAATAAGTGAAAAGTGTAAAATAATGAAAGATTTGAAGCTAAATTATTAATACTAGTATGAATTAATTTACAAAAAGATTAAGATGATAACTGATAGAGAAAGGAGAGAGAGAGAGGAAAGGAGGTAATAACTATTGTTTAGAATATAATTTGAAACATCTAAATTAGATATGCTAGAATATTTGAAGTTTAAATATGCAGATATTATAAAATAGGAAGAAAAAATTCGGTCGCAAAATTTATTTCAGTTTTTTTTCAATTCAAAATTTAAATTGGACAATTTTTGCAAAATAGTTTGCATCAAATATGAAAACAGTTGTTCCACATAAATAATATCTGTTCAAATTGATTATTTTAAAATCAGATATGATATATACATTCCCTGAAAATATTCTAAAAATTGACTTTTTATTATAACCGCAATAAAGGATATTAAAGCAATAATCATTCAAATTTCATCTGTAGCTTACAACAATCCTTTACGCTTATGCTAACTCAATTAGCATGGAGAACAATGGTTGGTCAGTTAATTGGATGAGACAATGAATTATAGTCGTCAGTAAACGATATTTTAATTGAATTGATTTTCATCAATTTTACATTTATATAATTTCCATTGATTATTATCCATTTAACAAATGCATGCTCATTAGAAACATTAAATGATGGTTGCTGTAAAAATGCATTAGCAAAGATTTTTTTATATATATATATATATATATACATAAAAAAGAAAAAAGGATAGCTCGAATTTTAAATATTTCTCGTCAATTGTAATAAAAACTGTTGGGAAAAATTGGGATAAGGAATTTTTTTCCTCGAAAATTTTAATTTTTTCATTTTTTAAAATTTTGATTATTTTGACATAGATAAACTGTATCATTGTCTAAATTTAAAATTTTGAATCTGAAAAAATCAAATTTGAAAAGTTCCAACTTTTTGTTGATATTTAATGAACATATAATGTGAAGAGATAATACTTGTTCAATTAACAAATAGTATTACAACATCAATTTAGGGTCAACGATTAATGGAATGGAATAGAATTGAAACGATCAATTATTGTGGAAGGATGCAACAAACGAAGTTATCAACAGCCTTATCATCAGCAATCATTGTAATATTATAAAATGCTTATTGCTTTTTTTTCGTGTTTTATGATGAACTGATAACGGTTATCAAAATGAGCAATTCCAAATATAGTATCTATGATAGTTGTGATAATGTGATGACAATTGAATGAAAATACATCAGAATGACTTGAATGTACATAGCAATAATTCCTCGAACAAATTATGAATGTTTAGTTGATCAAAGTGTAAGTGATAATCGTGATTACCAATGATGATAAACATTCTAAATGCATCAATTATAATTTTGTTGTTAATAACTGTAAGACTGTTTTGTGTTTAAATTTAAAAAAATTTAGGGCTGATTTATGAATCTATTAATTACTCGAACAAAAGCTAATTAAAATTATTCATCTTTAATTCTTCACTATTCATCTTTCTCAAAACTTTATTTCGATCGAGGATTCCAATCACTTAACAAATTTCATGTGTTTTACTCTGTCATCTGAACAATGTTCATTCCGGATCAATGATTTGTTATTATTATAGGTTAACTTCATATTATATATTGCTTATTACTTATTTACTACTAAATTATTGTACATACCGTTTTTGCATTTTCCTGACAAAACAAATATCTACAATTGTCTAGAACTAAGCATATAAAACAAATGATACATACATATCGATATGAACGTTTCCTGTTTTTTTTTTGGCTTTTTTCTTGCTTTTCTTTTCTTTTTTTGGCTTGTTTTCTTGCTACAAATGAGAAGTGATATTGATAAACAATAAATAATTGTGCATTTATAAAGTAAATAATAAATGAATTCGAATTTCAAGACAACAAACCTTATCGTTATATTATCATATATATCACAAATGATTACATATTTATCTTTTCATCAAATTATCATTTATTATGATATAGTAAGATATTTGCAGCGATGGCAAAATCAATTATTCGGGAAATCTCGGGGAAAGTTGACAAGTTTTGGAGAGAATATCAAGACTGAAACGCATATTGCGTAAAGATCATGTGATATGAAGAGAACTTCATAGAGGTGGGATTAAGAGTTGCTTAAAGTATCAGCAAGTGGTGGTGAAAATTGAGTGACATTTTTTGTTAACTTGTCGGGCGGTCTGTTTGTTTGTTGCTTTGTACGGGATGGATCCGGGTGTGTATCGAGTTGTTGTATTCAATGCTGCACGAGATGGTAATTTACGACGTTTGCGTATTTTTCTGGAAGATCGATCACACGAATGGCTTCATCACTGTATATCATCACAAGAATTGCAAACTCCACCACTTGTTATCGCAGCGCGAAATGGTCATCTTGATGTTGTAAAATATTTGGTAATCTTTTCTTCTACTCTAATATTTTGAGCTTATTAACTGAAAAAAAAGACAAATTTTCTAGTAGTTCTTGTATTTTTATGTTCTCGCTGATAATTTGGTAATCTTATCAGTCATTAAAACTGAATCTCTCTTTGCAGCTGGAAAAGGGCGCAGATATCTCAGCTACGGGGACAGTTATATTTGATGGTGAAATTGTTCGTCAGTTTTAAGTAACATTAATTTAATGATGGCATGTTTGAACACGTTATTGTAACTGTTCTCTTATGCTTTTTTCCTTACTACCTCTTTTTCGTTTCTGAAAATAGTTTATTATTCAGAATTACTGAAAGAAAATAATGGGTTGTGATGAATTCACGAGTAGCGTATGATATTTATAAGTTCATTATAAGTTTATAAGTGGTCTTATCAGATAATTTATTCAGAATTTTGCCCCTTTTCATCAAAAATTTTATCCTTTTTTTTAAAAAAAAAGAAAGTGACCTAAATTTAGCTCGAGCGCCAGTTTTGTGGGTTGCAGCAGCTGCAGGGCACATAGATGTTGTTCAATACCTTGTTGAAGAAGCTGGTGCAGATATCAATCAGACAACGCAATCGAACAGTTCTCCTTTACGAGGCGCATGCTATGATGGTCACTATGACATAGGTATTAATCACTTCTCTCTTTACTTAGTTATCATCCTCCATCCTTGTTTATAACAAGTATCATTTGACCTACAATACTTATTTAGTTCATTATCTGGTGAAAAAAGGGGCTGATGTTGAATTGGCTAATCGACATGGGCATACACCGCTGATGATTGCTTCTTTTAAAATGCGGGCTGATATCGTATACCTATTGCTGAAACATGGTGCTGATCCGTGTCGTGCATCGTTGAGGGGTAATTTCTCCATGAATATTGATATTACTTTCTTACTAAACATACCTTTTCTGCAAATTCATTTATGATTTTCACTAAAATATTCGTCGGCCATGAATGGTCATTTCAGGGAACACAGCAATGCACGACGCTGCGGAGGCTGGTTCTAATGAAATTGTATGCATGTTATTAAAAGCTGGTGCAAAAAATGTCAAAGATGGGTGTAATATGACACCGATGGAATGTGGTGCACTAGCTGGACATGAAGATGTGCTCCAGTCATTGTCTGCCGTGGCTACGGCTCAAGAAATAAGAGACGCATTAAAAGTTTGTTTAGAAGTCTTTCTGAATAATAAGTTCTAAAAACATAACATTTCAGATTAAGAAAAAATAGGCACATAACGAGGTGGAAGTTCTTATATATTCCCTTTTGTCTTTGTTCGTAGTATGTTATCGATTTAGGATGTTTCATGGTTATTTAGCGCTGAAAAAAATCAAACGTGTTTTGTGAGTATACCTAATGTTAGTTCAATTACATCAAGCTTCTTTTTTCAGAGAAAATTATATTCAGGCATTATTGTAGGATTTTTCGGAAATTACGTCCACAAATTTTTTTTTTCTTGACTGCACACGTTGCATGGTGATGTTTTCATAATTCTGTTTTAGTTGTATGGTGCTACTCTGGTGGATAAAAAGATGGATTTAAGTAATGCTATACGTGTTTGGTTTGAAGCGGTTAATTATGGTGAACCACTTCGCGTGCGTACTGCTCTCCATGTTTATGATGATTTATTCGAAATAGACACAGCTGATGACGTACGTCGTGTAATTGGCGATCCTGATGCAATCAGAATGCAGGTATAGATTTAGAATGAAGCTGATTGCCTTTGTTTTCATTGTTTGTTTGACCAATAACTTTAGGCATTAATCATGCGAGAAAGAATCATCGGTGGAGATCACCACGAAACACATTATTTTATACGTTACCGTGGTGCTGTATACTGTGATTTGGGTGAAACAAATCGATGCTTCCAATTGTGGTTGCATGCACTCGATCTGCAAGTTGGTAATTTCACCGCAGCTTTCAAATCTTGATTTCAACCGCCTGAGATAATATTCAAGGCTATTATTTTCGACAGAATTGTATTCCATGCATCATTGTTCACTAATTAATTCACTAATGACGATTGAGGTTGTAAGGTTTCTTCAGATAGAGTTGGTAATAGGTGATGTACTTTACGGCACGTATTTTACTATTAATTGCTTGTTAGCTTTTGGAAAGGATTCTAATAATTCAATTTGAAAAACTTGTAACTGGAGGAAATGTGAATTTTATAGCAGAACCAAATATAAAAACATTAATTTAGCAAAAACATCTTTGCGCATTGCATCCTTCAACTATTTCCACAATTGGAGCATTCATTGACACATTTATATTAACGGTGAACGAAGGAATCATAATTGCTAATGTAGATGGCGTGCGTGTTACTCCACTTTCTCGCAAATATCTTATGGATGTACTAGATAAAACTGTTTTTGAGCTGGAGAGGTTATAATTTTGTGTATCATTTTACTTTATATTTTTTTAGGTGTAATAATTTTTAGATTTGGTAGCTAACTAAGATGTTTTATGTTTTTAAAAACTATTAACAAATTTGTAGAATTTTGAGCATATTAGTTTGGGGTCAAGAGAGAGAGAGAGATGTTAGGCTGAGTTGAAATCTTAAATTGCCTCTGTATGAAATTAAACGCAAAATCGCATTAGAAGCTGTGCTTTGTTTCTACCCTCAATAATTTGTTATAATTTCTTCCTTTTCATCTGCTTGAATTTCGTAATTTTAGATTCAATAGTAGCGGTATGAAACTTAAGAAAGATGAAATTTTCGAAGAACCAGGTGACGATATTCGGTGCTGTAATTTCTTGATGCTTGCATCTCTTCAGCTGATTCTTTTGGTTGGCATTTATTCATCAAGTAGCGTGAATAGTATCGACGTCAGTGGTTTACGGCTGATGAAGAGTAGTAAAGTTTGAAGTGTTAAACGTGATTTCGGTACAATTTGGATACATATTCCAAAATACAGAATGGACTTTTATGCACAGCAATAAGGCAATCAAGCAAAAATTCATTTTTGAAAAGAATTTATAGTGGAAATACAGCTTATAATGTAATTTCTCAATTTTTTTCGAAATAAGTTTTGTCTCGGAAGGTTTACAGTTCGAAACATCTGTTGCAAGAAATGCGTGAATATTTTTAGGAAACTCTTATTTTGTTGTAAAGGCATGCAAAATGTATGCGTATTTCAGATTCGACGTCTCTCTCATAATGACAGCAAACTAACAGTAAATTTAGAAACGGAAGCTGATGAAAAGGATTTTGATATTGCTTTATCAGATATCGTTACACGTTTAATACTAGTTTCGAAATGCCTGAATTTATATCCTCTTCACGCTGCTTGTCATGATATCGACAAGCCAGTAACAACACGTTTCCCATGTGCATGTGTAATTACGATGCTTATCGACAATGGAATCGATGTGAACACGAAAAATTCATTGGGTATGTTGAGTTATCCTGTCAGGAAAGATTACAATTTCCAGTTGTTTTAAAAGTCTGAAATATAATTAAGACTGACCATTCATCAACTTTAAACCTCTGCTTTATTTGGACTTTTTGATTTCAAATATACGTATTTTAGGTAACACTCCACTGCATACTGTTTTGCTGAGTAATAATCCGAGGCAGAGTGTCATCAAACTATTGCTCCAAAATGGTGCAACACTCTTAGCTCGTAACAAAGAAAACGACACATGTTTGGAGTTAATCTCAGAGACGCTGCCTCGTGCATTTAGGTATCTCAAATTGGGTTAGCTTTATTTATTTATTTTCTTTTTTGCAAATAGCTTAAGCGTTTTATTTGTTTAATAAATAATGATATATGCTGCTGATGTTATTTTATCTCGACATATTATCATGCCTTTAAAATAAAATTTACAAAAATCGTTTCGTTTTGCATTCATATCAATAACCAGCAGACTGTAGAGATGATTATCAAATAAATGATATGATTTTTTTCAAATTCAACTAACCAGCTTTGATTCATGTTCTGGTAATCCTGAAATAATGTTTTTGAAAGGGTTGTTTATCTTTCAAAAATTTCCGAAGACTTCATCTTTCAGCTTAACCAAATGCGAAGTTAAATTATTCTAGCTTGGACAAAACTTCAAAGCTTTACTATTTTCCAGGTCGATACCTTACACTTATGAGTCTTGCCGCGAATGCTGTGCGACGAAACTGGCTTAAGACCGTTTACAAAAAAATTGTGCCGAAAGAACTATTTGCGTTTTTGGATTTGCATTAAATTTAATTGACGTGAGACTATTGCTGGTGTTGATTTTGTGAAAAAATATATATAGCATTTCGTGACTTCTGTACATTGATTTCATATGTCGAAAATGTAATGTAAAATAAGCATAAATCCTTTTCTTGTCAAATGATTTCTGTTTTCTAATTTAATTCTGGAGAACTGGAAAGTGCGTTGGTATTTTATGTTATAAATAACTATTAATTATTATTTGGGGAACATCTGTGTGGTGATGGGTATATACATTTTATATTCTACTTAGAATATAGTTCTTTCGAGTTTCAGAATTTCCTTGTTTTTAGTTACGAGGCAGAATGCAGGAAGGTATATATAGCATTTTAGAAAGAAAGAATGAAGAAGCAGAAATTGGCATTCTTATGATTTAAATGTTTTGCAAATTAAACGACATGTTCCTTTAGTCATAGTGAATGGGGTTTTTCGGCACTTTCATATTGTCTTCTAATGAGTCAATCAATTCATCCTTTGTTTTCTTGACGGTATTGTTTCACTCTAAGTCTTCTTTTATTTTTAATTGCTCAACCAGTTCAGGCTATCGTTTGTGTAATCTGATCTGACTGCTACAGCTGTTATTAAAATAGGAATCGTCTGGTCTTAAATTTGTGTTCTACTTCACCATTTTGTCAGTACTCGAAGTTTGACCTAAATATGTGGTAATACAGTGGGAAAAAGAGATGACAAATGTTTCCTTATTCATTAAAAAAAATTTCCGCATTTTATCATTCATGATATTACGTTAACAGGGATAATCTCATTTGTTTGTTCTGTTAATTATAGGTTTATTTGAATGTTTTTCAAAGTTTTGTAATTTCGTAGATGAAACATCTTGAGACATCGGTGATTATCTTCATAGGTTTTTTTTTTTTGAGATTTCAGATACTGATTTTCTTTATCATTGGTTCATTTGCTTCACAACACCATCAGATTGTAGAAGTTAATATCTTCAAGTAATAAATGTCGGGAAAGTTCTTAGTAGGTATTCTTATTGTCATAACTCCAACGTCAGCGATAGCTTTATTCTTTTTTTTTTACGATATTGTACATTATCGCTCTAACAATAATAAGAATGAGTAGCATATAGTTAAATTACACCAATATTCCGCTAAATTGTCGTACTTTCACTTTGTCACTGTTATTGTCACTGTTTCATTGCATCACGGCTTGCTGCAAGTGAATTGATGAATGCATGCTGAGATAACTGAGGCGCAGCTTGCAATACCTAAGAAATTGAAAGGAGCTGTCATTCACAGATGACCTTGACCTTTACCCATGATATAGTGGGGATTGGTTGATAACATTGCGTCAGATTGGAAGACCTCTACGATATTTCCAGTCACAAGGAGATTTGAATTACAATAAAGTTCATCGAACAAACAGCTTACAACCTTTTAACAATGGAATCTAAATTTGATTGTCAGATTGAAAGATGGTAACAATATAATTGGGAGTAATTCACAACACATTAAGCAATGCAAATATTTGTTGTTTGCAAATTATAACAAGCTTAGCTACAATTGGAAGATGAATTTCGGAGAAATGGTTTCTCATTTTAGATATGAAATTGAAATAGTTTTATATCTAAGAAATAAATTTATGTTCAAATTAGACAATCTTTAGTCTACAAACTTCTATTTTATGGATTTACTATAAAAATAAATCTCAGTTTTTTCGATAGTGAGTGGTTGGGTTCTGATTAGAGTGGGTATTTCTAGGAGGACTGTAATTTTGTTGTGAAGCTTGATTTCTTTTCAGAATGCCGAATATCAGGTGTTTATGAAAAGAATAGGGTGTTAAATTCATAATAGGGCAATTCCCAGAATGTTTTCTGCAGTTTGCCTTTACAAATGGATTGAAGAATTCTATGATAGACAGGTTAGATCTAATTCTAGAATTTGATTTTAATTTGATCCCCATAAAACATATCGTCAGATCATTTCTAAAGCGCATAGACATCTAAAAGCCATAAAAATTATGATAGATCTAGATGTGCCTTTCTCTTTATACTTCAAATTTTACAACCAAACATATGGAAAGTGATAATCATAATGATGAATGAAAGGCTATTTGTAGCTGTATGCTACCATTTAAAAAATATCAGTGAAATTTATATATAAGGGCATACTTATGAGGATTATGTAAATTTAAATATTGATTTTCTCCTGTCTTCGCGATAATTCCTGGAAAAATGATCATATATGTTTGGTTAAAATGCTGCTTATTTGCTTGCTGACGTGGATGTCCCTTGTGAGATTGATGATAATCGAAGCATCTGAAGTTGACGAATTACAGTTGTCGCATTGAATGCTTTCTTCCAGTTTCGTTTCGCTAAACTTATCTTCAAATGTGATGCCACCAAGCAATGAATGTCTTTTGTACCAGCTGTATCACCACTGATCCTATATTTCAACTATATGAACTTAATTTAAAAACCTAATAAAAAGGAATTTACTGCTTTTTTTTGACACATGTATTCAGTGAAGAGAGGAAAAAATAACAGAAAATAATCGTTTAATCGAGAATAAAATATGCAACTAAAAATTTTTTAACTTTTTACAATGCAACATAAAATAAGTTGTATTATCATTCTGGAAGCGTATCCTTGTTGTAAAATGCTGAAATAAACAAATTGAAATATAATGACGGAGGCACGATGATAATTATATGATAATGAATAAAAATTAATTACCACGGATGTGATAATGCTTGATGACAGGTATATCGTTGTTCCGGGTCGCAACACATTAAATGGGATATAAAATCTTTCGCTGACTCAGAAATTTCATCCCAATACGGGGAATCAAATTCATATTCACCTCGAATTATTTGAGCAAATAAATTTGCATCATTTTCATCATAAAATGGTGGATAACCGCATAGAAGAATATATGTTATAACACCAATAGACCAAATATCAACAGCTTTACCATATGGTTTCTGTTGCAACACCTATATTATTTATTTGAATTAAAATTAATTGTTTATTAAATTATTTCACTTTATTAATTAAAAGTAACTTTTTTTCAGACACACAATTACCAAATGTTATCTGATATATTACTCAAAAAAAAAAAAGTATTTTTTTCATATTTTTTTATTAATTATGATCATTCTTCTTTCTTTTATCTTTCTTTTAAAAGGAAAAAGGTAACACGTAAATGTGAGTATAAAATTCATTCTTCCTAAAGCTCTAAAGAAATAAATTGTGTTACAACTTTTGATTAGTTTATCATAGTTTCTTATTTGACCAATATGAATGAAAACTGGTTTTCTGAAATTGTTGAAACAATCATTGATGATAGACTACTTGCGTTGCCGTTTTGCGCCTGTCAATCATTCTAATTTGTGGGTGCAAAGCAAAACATATCCTATCTTGATCGTGAAAAATTAATTGATTTTTGAAAAATTCTCATATATTGCTATTTTATTATATGTATTCTTATTTCTATGCGCTTTGCATGAAATGCAAAATGCTTCTAAATTTTCAGTTATTCATATGCTACTATTTGACATTTGAATCATCAAAATTATCCAAGAAATATGTACAGAAACCACTCGATCTATATATAAAGCTAACCATTGAATTAAATCATTCAATTTCATTTTCCACTTATTATCTACCAATGAATTTAGCAATAGATAACAATTCATGTAAGTAATATTCGTTTAGCTTATTGGAAATTTTTCGTATTCCTTATAAAACACTTCGGATTAAAATTTATGATAATTTTTCCAATAAGTTTTAGTAAAAATTTTTTTGCACTAATCTTTTAAAAATTTTTTAAGCCATTTTAAACTTGAAACTAATCATTAGAACAAGTCATTGTAATTTTTCATTTCTTTAATCATTTAAAAAAATAACATTAATAATTTGCAAATAAATTCACACTTTGGAAATGCAGAAAAAAAAATTTAGTTTTAAATATTTTCGATAAATGGAATAATTAAAACAAACTTCAGGTGCAACATAACCTGGTGTACCACATGCTGTAGCCATAACACCCGATTCTTCAATTTTTGAAAGACCAAAATCAGAAATCATTATCTTAGAATCCTCCGTTTGATCATAATATAATAAATTTTCCGGTTTCAAATCTCTAAAATTTAAAAATTTCACAAATAACTTATCAACATGAAATGTCTCTTATGCTGTAATGCCCCTCTTTCTAATATTAATGTTTTAAGTTTCAATTTGCAATTATTTCCCTTGCTATTTCAAAGTTTAATGTTGTTATCAAACAAAGTGATCTTTAATGTATAATTCGTTTTCTCAAACATTGATCTATCGAAAAAAAAGAACTGATTACAGGAACAGCTGATAACTGAATTTCATTAATAAAAAAAAAATCATGAAGTAAAAAATTTATTTATTTTTGTATTTGAATGAATTCTTTCATTCAGTTTTACTTTTTTAGCTAACTAAATTTTATGTTTTACTACCTTTTCACTTCTTTCTATTAAGTACCAATTATTTTATTCATAATTTTTTTTTCGAAAAAAGAAGATGAAAATATTTCTACTTAATTTTTAAAATGACATTACCTATGAACAACCCCATTTTCATGCATGAATGCAGCTGCTTCAAGTACTTGACGCATTAATATTGAAGCATCGCGTTCCGTAAATGAACCCTATAAAAAAAAGATTATTATCAAAAACACTTTTTTCACTTATATTTTAAAAATATTTTTTCTTAATTAATTAATTTTGATTTATTTCATTTGGTCACAAATTCAACATGTGAAATTAATTGCATAAAATGTGAAGTATTTGTTTTAATTAACATTCAAAGATTATTAGCAATCATTTCGTATGATAATAATAGTAATTAGCAAGTTTTTTTTAAAAAAAATAGTGAAATATTTGAAAAACTGATTATCATGCGGATTAACTTATTTTAGAAATGTTTTCATAGTACTAAAAAAAAGTATTTGTTAGATTTATTCTGTTAAATGATTATGTTTCAAATAATAGATGCTTGAATGTTTTTTCTTTTTTCAATCTAAATGAAATTTTTTCAAAATAAAATTTTAATTAAAAAAATAATTAATTTTTTCTTTTTTTTTTTTAAATATAATGGCATAAAAAAATAGGCTAAAATCAGAGTAATTTTAAAATGAAATCACAAGAGGATATGAATATTTATGTAAATAATACTTTCGCAACAATTCGATCAAAAAGTTCACCACCAGTGACAAGTTCCATAACAAGATAAAGATATTGTTTTTCATCAAAGGTATCATATAATTGCACTATATTTGTATGTCGTAATCTATAATCAACTAAAAGTGATAAAAAAATTTTTGAAATTTTTAAAATTCAAAACAAAAAAGTAAAAAAAAAGAAACGAAAAAAAAGAATTTTTATAAAGGACAATAGTTTGATAATTATGTAAATAACCTATTAAAATTAAAACATTCTTCTTTCATTTCAAAATTTATTAAATGTATTAAACTGATTGCTCATTTAGTATGAAGCATTTTTCACTAAAAGCAATGCCTAATAGTATTACGTCTGGCTTTTTTTTTGCTTTTATTTTACTTTTTTTTGTAGGAAAATGGAAATGCTAACGCTAATAGTTTTTTCTTTTTTTTTTTTTTTGTATTTTTTCAAAACGTTAACTTCAACTTTCTTTTAACGGTCTTTTTTTCGACTTTTTTTTTTTAAATATTTTTTTGAACGTAAAAACTGGTTCTGCATTTATTTAAATGAACGACTTTTTCTCTTCCTTTTTTATTCTTCAAAATAAAAGGAACTGTTAGTGAAAGCAAAGTGATAATGTCAAATGAGAGGAAGTGCAAATGACGAAATGATAATGCTATATCAATGATAAAGTAATTGTTTAAACAAATAAAAAAGAAAAAAGAAAAAAAAAACGAAGAAGCATTGTTTCAATAAAATATCGTTGATTAAATAAATAAAAGATAGTAAGTGCAACTTACTTGCGCAAAACTTTAATTTCATTTTCTAACGATTCCTCTTTACCTTTCAATGCTTTCTTATCAATACATTTAATTGCAACCAGAAAGCCAGGCTCTGATATTTGTTCAGCCAAGAAAACCTAAATGTTTTTTTTTCAACATTATAAATTTGGATGTGAAATAAGAGCTATAAAATTCATTTATACTGCATTGAGAAATTATAATGTAAACTAACTTATTTAATTAGGAAATTTATTTAGGCCAATTAAATTGAATGAATTGAATTTGCTCCACTTTTATCAAATATATCTTTTAAAGTAAATTAAACAAAAATTATTTGTCAATATATGTTGAAAATTTTTACAATTTATGATTTTTCGTTTTTTTTCGTTGAAGTGATTTCTTATCGTCTTATGCAATAAAAAAAAGTGATTAAAAATATCACCGACATAATTGAACATAAAATTAATTTGCAGTTTTTTTCTCTTTTTTTTTGATATTTCAAATTCTGTTTTTTGCTTCCTTTATATAATGCAATATCATTATTCTGAAGTTTACATTTTTTAGTTACAAGAAATAATTTGATTTAATGAATTATATAATGAAATAGGATAGAATTCGTCATTAACAGAGACGTCATCGTTCACCAAATAAATGATATTTAGGCTAAATGAATCCTTTTTCAATTGTGTCCTATGAAAGCTTCACGTTTTGAAATAATTAAAAAGTATTCACTGATTATTTCATGTTTCATGTTCATTATGCATTTGCACACTAGCAAATCTATCTGCCGAGAATTCACTTCCATAAACTAATATTTCTTGCTTAATTAAGAAATAGTATCGTCATTCAATATTGTCATATCAAATATAGAAGAAGAAAATAGATAAAATAAAATATTTGAAATTTCAGATTTTAAAAAATAATATATTAAATGCTTGTTGAAATATTTCTTTCAAATTTTATTCGTAAATTGTTCTATCCATCATGTCATTTTAATCCATCAAAATCTATCATATATGACTAAAACAGTTAATGTTAAATTTTCGATATTTATGAGAATGGAAAAATTTTCAAACCTAAGCAAATATCTGCTGCTTCATTTAATAAGCGGAAAAAATTGATTAATTTTTTAATTTTTCTTCGAGAAACAAAAAACAAAGAAAAAAAAAATATTTTCATTATTTTGTGTTATATACAAAAAGAAAACAAATGAAAAATTGGGAGGAAAAAAGTTATGAAATGTATATTTTTAATTGTACTCATTTAAATGTGATTTAAAATCACAATGTGATAATTTAAATTTGCAAGACATACGGTAAGATTGAGCCAAAAAATGGTAGGTAAAGAGGAAAAAGAAGAATGAAAGGAATGAAGGAAGAAAAATTGTAATAATTTCATAAATTTAAAAATTAAAAACAAGAAAAGACAATGATTAATAGTAGATAATACATTATTGATATATAACAAGAATGAAACGATTGAAAATGGGAACAGGTGGAGAAGATTGTAGTAAATGATTCGTGGAAAGTAAAAAGTAGACGTAGGATTTGTAAAAGATTTTCAATTTATTGTTTCTCTTTCTTTCTTTCCCCCTTTCTCTCCCTCTCTCATTTTCTCTTTATTCTTTCTTGTTTTTCTGCTTTTTTTTTATTTTCTTGAACTTTTAAAATTAGATTTTTGCATAATCTTATTAATGCTATCGTTATTCCAGATGACACAATCAGATTTCCTTAAAATTAATTTAAGCACACATGAGAAGGTGGAAATCAGGTTATCTAAAGAAGAAAAGAAAGAGCAGAAAAAAAATGAATTATCAGAGAAGGACACACCTTGGAGAAAGCACCGGTACCTAAAACATCCTTGAATTCGTAATGATCACGAATATTGAGCTGTTCTTCCGATTCCTTTTTATCTTTCCGAAAGAGCGGCATCGATTTATTGTTTTATTGCTGAGCACTATCTAGCATGTTAATTATAATTCAAGCTAAATTTCTTTTCTTTTTTTTCTAACGATTATCACATAAATCATTAATAACACCAATAATAGCTGAAACAAATATCATTTGCTACTTTTCTTTTAATTTATTGACAAAAAAAAATAAATGATGAAATGAATTGTTATCAATTAAATAAAAATTAAAAAAAAACAAAAATAATAAACAAATGACTGATATATTTAAAACTAACAGAGAGATAGTGAAGAGCAGAAATGATCTAATGACTGAATCCAATATTGAAAGATTGAAATAAATGCGTAGCAGGTGGAAATGTCGAAGGAGAATGCTTATACATTATCTGACCATATTAAGTTGCAGTGACAACATCATGCTGCTAGCTAGTTAGTTTACACTACTCTATCTAATCTAAGCTATACTCATATCCTTGTTTATAACATTGCACTTCTCTTTTTTTTTTTTCATTTCTCTTCCCTTTTCATCTTACTGCCATTTATTGAAATACCCAGCGTACACACATGCAAACACACACGCGCATACACACACGCACAAAGATTGGGAAAAAGTTTTGATGGAAGAAATGAATTATTTATTATTATTGCTGCATCGACTTCACGCTAACAGCAGTAATAATTAATAGTAGCTTTTGTTGTTGTTGTAATAGTAGCAATTGTTATTGTCGTAGTAATGCTTTGTTAATATGATTATAACACTTGAATTGATGATAATAGCAATGATGATACAACATAGTTGTGATAATATTTATGATAATAGAATTAATAAAAAGAAAGAAAAAAGGAAATAACAACGATATGATAGCGACAACAATTAGTAAAAATAATAGTAATAGTGATAGTAGTAGTAATGATAGTAAAAATATTTGTGATAGTAATATTTATTTGGCAAAAAATTTACTAATAAATTTGTTATCAATTGTTGATTAATTCAATTTTGATAGCTACAACTTTTTTATGAAAATTTATATAATTTCCTTCCTTTCATCCCTCATTATCTTTTCAATATTTCAATATTTATTTAATATTTATTTTTTTAGTAAATGTTGCAATATTATTAATCCATCTTTTCCTCGAATTTTAACTAAATATCAATATGCCGTTACCCCTTATTGAGAATGTTGGAATAGTGTTATTTGATGGTAATTATCGTGGATGTAGTAGTGACCATCGGAACCGGTTCATAAATGCTGCAATGATCCCTCTTTTCTCAATGATTTTGTCAAGTAGTTTGGACATTCTTATCGTCCACTCAATACCGGATGCAATTTCATATAATTCACAGGACGATGTGAATGATAAAGTATGATGGATCGCAAAAATAAAAAATAAAAAAAAAGATGAAAAAAAAAATGTCGCATATATAAAATAAATGAGGACTGAGTGATGCTTGATTGAATGAACACATTTTACATTGATCATCTTGCTTTATTAAAATCATTTCTTAACTAATGAGCACCCAAAAAATATATCTTAATCGAGTTCACAGAATACAGGGAGAAATAAAAAAAGGATTATCTTCGTGTTCCATCTTCGAAGAATATACCACCGTCCAATGCACAATATTTCGGACAGATACCTCGTTCACCCTGTGGTCCTGGTTGACCGGGTGCACCAATTTCACCATTAGCACCAGGATTTCCAGGTGGTCCCGGTGGTCCTGGTGGTCCATTTGGTCCAGGACTTCCTGGTTGCCCATCACGGCCTGGATTTCCATCTGGTCCAGGTAAACCTGGTGGTCCTAAAATTCATTCTTAATTATTTTATTGCAAAAAAAAAGTGCATTTCTGTTCTTTACAGCAACAGAGATAAAATGCACGAAAATTTGCAAATGGTTAAAGCATGCCTGGTTCACCCGGTTGACCCGGATCGCCTGGAAGTACAGGTGTACTTGATGCTGGCCTTCCTGGTTCACCTCTTTCGCCGTCAGCTCCTGGCTGTCCTGGTGCTCCTGGTGGTCCCACGGGTCCTGGTGGACCAGCACTGCCTGAACAGATCACTTTTTACTATTGAATTTGATAAAACACATTGTATTATCTATTCCGCATTTGTCCATATCATTATACAATACACATTTCGCTGTAAAAAAAAAAATACTGTGGCGTAAACAAATTTGTTTCAATTGAAAAAATTTTTATTTTGAAGGTCATTGTTTACTCTATGTTAAGAAAAAAAGAAAAAAAATCGAAAAAAAAAAGTTAGCCAAAGTCATACCACTATTTCCTGGTCTGCCAGGTGGCCCGGCTCTTCCGGGATTTCCAGGAATGCCACTGGGTCCTGGCGGTCCTGATGGTCCTGGTGGGCAGGGATTGCATGGCGGAATATCAACCTCTTCGCAAACTATCGGTGGTCGCCCAGGTGCACCTAAAAAAGTTGTTGGAAATTGCAGAAAATTTTATAGAAATACGATTTAGATAAATAAGAAGGATAATGTGAAGAAATGAAGATAAAAGATAAATTATTAGTTAGATATTAAAAAAAAAATATTGTACCAGGCCGTCCTGGCGCTCCTGGTGTGCCTGGTTTTCCATTTGCTCCTGGTGGTCCTGGCCTTCCGGGATGTCCAGGTTTGCAACAACCTGTAATTTTAATGAATCAATATTCATTAAATTTATTAAATCATTATATATATTAAATCATTTAAGTCAAACTAATGTAATACTTTGAATTGCATGAAAATCTTGAAGCTAACAATTATTGGAAACAAATAGAACTGTAAAGTAGATTAATGAATAGTATAAAAAACCTACTATCACAGGCTCCAATTTGCCTTTTTGTTCTGTTGGTTGCAGCAACTGCAAAGGTTATCGGTTGTTTCTTGGCTACTTCAGACAAAATATCTCTTGCTGAGGACTACAAAATTAAAAAAAAAAAATTTGAAGTTTGTATTCAAAATGGATAAAAGAAGAGAAAAGATGCCCTTTTTCACAGATCAAAATACCAAAAAATGCTATTTTAAAATAAAAATTAAGCAAAAAATTATTATTAATTGATAGATGAGAAAAATCAGAAGAAGTTAATTCGAAAAAAATATAAATACTAGAAATGAAAATTTCCTCTAAAAATGAAAAGAAAAAAAAGTATTATATTTACTTATTTTTAAAAAAATTATGTTAAATATTTGAAGATAAGAAAAGAAATTTTCCTCAATAAGTTAAATCAATGTTAAAATAGACACATATACGTATAATTTCAATATTTCTTTTAAAGATAGCAATTATTTTGATCATTTTGCTATGGATAAATATGAAATAATGAAAATTGAAAAATGATACTTTAAAATTTGGTTCCTTTTTTTCATCCATTAAAAAAAAAAAGAAAAGCAAAAGGAAATTTATGGTATTTGAAAAATTGAAATTTGTAATGTAGTGGAATAAAAAAAAAGAAACACATATCAGTGAAAAGAAAAAAAGAATGCGAAGAATTTTAATGGATATGTCAAATTTGATGAACCATTTGTAATTTGTTAAGAAAATTATAATAAAGAAATCATTTTGCCTAATTCAATATGTCGAATTAAAATTTGAATTATAAATTTAAAAAAAATTTTTAATCCACAAATAGAGCATCTCTAATGAAATTACATATGAATAAATGCAATAAATGTTATCATCTATTAAAAAAATCATTTATAAAATTAACAAATAATAGTATAAATATTATAAAATGGTTAAAATTAATAATAGCATCAATCATACTTTGCAAAATTGAAGATCCTTCCGTGTCTGTTGTTGTATATGATCAACAAAACTATAGACGATTGGCATAGTGATACACACTGATAAGATTGATATCAGAGAGAATGTTACAGCTGCATAGGCAACCGCCTTGTATGCGCGTTCTCTTTGCTCCTCCATTTTTCATCCATCCGCAATGACAACCTGAGTGTCCTTTTATACCGTCCAGGAACACTGGTTCTCGGTCGCCGTCGTGGAACGCATATACATGCAAAAAATTGTTGTGCACCTCTCTCGTCATCCTTTGGTCCTCTTCCATCCCTCGTCCTTTTGTTTATTTTCATCAACCGTATCCCTTATTGATACCTCATTTCAAATCTTTCTCTCTCTCACTTATAATCCTTCTGTTTAATCTGATTTAATCTCATTTAATTTTATCTAATCTAATCTGATCTTTAAAAAAAAGTCTGATACATCATTATTCTTTAATTTCCTTTTTTTCAATAACACATTCATTTATAATCCTTTTGTTATTTACTTATTAATAATTATTTGTTATTTCATTATTTTCATTTTAATATATTTACAAGAAATTATTGTTGCAGAAAACATACATGCATAATACATACACACATGCACATATGAACTTTGGATATGTCATTTGTATTGCAGATATAATAGTTTCATTTCTCATATGCTTTCATCTTAATTGAATTTTCTAGATAATAGATTAAGTTACTTTACTGTGTTCTCAATTAAAAGTATATATCTATCTCTATATTTAAGCTTGTTACCTATTTTTCTTTTTTTACTTGCTGTTTTTTTTTAAACAACTTTTACTTTGTTGAAGAATTAATTTTTTATACGTATTAAATAGAGCTGTAATAAACATTGCTACTATTATCTTACATTTCCAATAAAATATAAGAAAAAAATCTTATCTTTTCTTCGTTTTTTTTTTCTTTTTTTAAAAGATTTTTGAGCTACATGTTTTTTCTTAACGATTTTAAAATTAGTTTATTAAAATTATCAAAACTTGTTACTATGCAGCTTACTTAGCTAATAGCCTTCTTTTATTTTTATTTTTGTTCCTTCTAAAATCTAATTCTTAATGATCTCTATGACTAAGTATTTAGGTATTTTGTAGTAACTTGAAAAAAAGGGAAAAAAGATTTTTACTGCTTTCATCAAGTATTAGTTGTAAGTGACATCATTACATGGATATCTTTATCAATTCTTTTCACTAAATGCCGAATATATTCTATGATTATAAAAGTTCATCAATAATTTTGAAAGAAATCCTTCTTCTATTAGGAAAAAAAAGAAAAAGCAGGAAGGTGTTTAAAAAAAGTTAGAATTTAATTTAATATTTATTTCGCAAATGATAAATTCCATTTAATATAGTATGAAACAAATATTATCAAAGTAATTGTTTAGGGATGCATTTAATACCTAACAATATTTGGTAGTTTTTTTTAATTCTTTATTTAACTTAAAACAAAATCCTCTCGATGATAGATGAATTTTTTTCCGGTTTTTTCCTGTAAGCACCAAATTTTTTATCTTTAAAATTATTCTTAAATTAAAAAGTTTAAAAGTATGCGTAGAACTATACGTAGAAATGTCATTGTTATGTAAAAAATTATGAAAATTTAATTCAAAAATCAGCGAGAATCTTTCTTTCTTCTCATTACTAATAACTTTGTTGACAGTTTTTTTTCTTCTAATATAATAAAGAAAAGTAAATACAACAATTTAAAGTTTATCAATAGAAGATAGAAGAGAAAAAATGGTATTACTATGAAATTGAAAAGATTGTTATATTACGATTCCATCTGTAACCAAAAAAAAAAAAAAACAGTAGTATCATTATCATTCTTCTTATTACATTTTTTGCGTTTTTTTTACATCATTAATAAGTAGATGACATTTCATAGGCTTGTTGTATTGCACATTCGACAAATAGTCTTTATAAATTCTTACCTGTTGCTTATTTGAGTAAAATTAGACGACGAATAATTGATGTCTGGAATAATTGTGAATATATATATATATATATATATATTAATCAATTGATTTGTTTTCATGAATATAATCAAATAAAAATTTAACAATACCATTAACATTAGATAGTCAATAGCCTTGTTAAATTAATAATTTAAAATAATTTTTATATACGATTAAAGTTGATTTTCTACCTCTTTAACTTTTACACCTTTTATAATTTTGCTAGAGAAATCAGTGGAGTTAATGAATTGATACGATTTTATTGATGTGCTCTCATAAAAGGACAGGAAAAAATATAGTCATAAAAAAATCCAAATTTTTTAATATATTCAAATATTTTCATTGAATGTTTTTTTTTTACCTTTGATTAACTGATTGAAATTAGAATGAATGAAATTGATCAAAATTGAACATTTATGTGCTATTTTATTCAGTGATTTAATTTCACTATTTAATTTCATTAATTTAAGCAAAAAAGAAATAAATACGGTTAAAGACATGAAAGATGTGATGTATACTTTCAAAAAAAAAAAAAAAATACACTGAAAGTGTAGTACAAAAAAAAATTTTTGGTATTTTTTTTAAAAAAAATTGCAGTATTGCTTTGTATTATCCATGAAATTTTCGGATTTAAATATCCTCATATCATGAAAATTTTCATATCGTATCAAGAGTTCACCGTGTTAATTTACTTCAAATCAATAGATTATTTTTGTTGTTGTTAATAATTTGATTTAATTACCAGATATTATATTCTGACATTATAATTATGCTTTAATATAATATCGTTTTTTTTTCTTTTTTTGATAATTAGATATGTCTTTTATACTTTACTTTTTTAAAAAGAAATAAAAAAAAGCACGATTCGTTTTATAATTACCAATTTGCTCTATTTTCTTACCATTTTCTCTCTTTATAGTCATACAATTTAATGATGGGATAATTTTTTGAAAAGATAGAACTCAAACAGAACAATATAAACAAAACAACTAAAAGTTAGACGACCCGAAAATTCATCAACAAACATGAAATATATGCATATATTTCATAAAAATATTAAAGAAAGCAAACAGTGTTAATTTGTTATATTGATAGATTAATTAGAATAAAATAATAAATCATATCTACTTCTTTTCCCATTTTTATTACGACTTATTTTAATGTGAAAAATGAGAAGATAATAACAAAAAAAAAAGAAAGAGAAAATATATAAGAATTCATTCCATGGAAAGGGAAAGAGAGAGGGAGAGAAAAAGAAAAAAGATAAGGAAAGCTGGTTTTATTCCAAGCACTTTGATGTAATATACCTTCTTCGTACCGGGATTTCCTCTCAGGAACATAATGTAAATTTTTTTTCTTTATTTTTCTGGACAATTATGTAAGAAATGATGATATTGGGATTTGAGAGTTAAAAAAAACGTTTGATGAAGAAAAACTAGATGTTTGTTTGTTTGTTTTTCTGACTTATAATTTGTTTATTTGAACAGAAGAATTAATAAAGTGTGAAAATCTAGTCAAAAATGAACATTAAATCGTTTGGAACACACTGCATAGATAAACAAATAGCTTGAAGAAAAACGTGAAAAATAAACTGATTATGGTAGTATTCTTTCAAATTTCAGTTATTCTTTAATTTTTTCTGGCTTGGAAAATGAAGCTTGCAATCACTTTCTTTTTAATTCAAACGATCATGTCTTTCAGAAATAATAGAAATGAATCATCTCAAAATTGTCTTCATTTCAAGCAGCATTTGCGGAAACTGCCTTGAATATAACAAATTAACCAATGGATATAACCGAAGCTATGTTGCAATTGTTCAGATCACTCAGTAATTCTAAATTTTGATTAGCTGCAAAAATTCGACACAAATAAAGGGAAGTTCATGAGATGTATGCAAAGAATCTCTTGAAAGCAACAAGTGATAACATTAACTTTGATCACATCCGCGAGATCAATCAGAATTTGTATCATACTAGATTGTGTTGCAACGTTGACAATTGTGCAAAAATAATGTCATTCTAGCTTGAATAATGAATGTGATACCACCATATTTCCTTGCAAATAAGTTTTAACTCGGAAATCTAACTTTTTCGGAGTGAAAACACAATAGTTAGTCTATGGGTAAACCATTTAGTGATTATCATCGACAGAATTCCTTTCATGAACGCTTTTCATTTGTTCTCATTCAAGTATGAGAAAAATATGAGAAAAACAATAAATAAAACTATAATGTTCACTTCAACAATTACATCTCCACTGATTTACAAAAGAAACTCATTGCCAATCTAATGAAGCATTCATGTATCTGTAAAACATCCTCGGAAGTATTAAGGATTTGGTGCTCGTCAATTTCTCATATTTACAGGAGCTTCGAGAGTAGCATAAGATATTCATGTAGAAATTCAAATAGAGGTAGACAATAGCCAAAGAAAATTCGTTGTATAGTACAGGATAAAAACTGAATGGTACTTTAAAAATAGCAGTACCAACTGACTTCGTGTTACCCTCAGTGCTGCTTGGTTTCTACTATTGGTATAGTGAAATAATTCTAAAATCTCTCTGGAGAAAAAGAAAAAAGTTATGTGTTTCGTAGATCCTTCATTTTTTTATCGCGTTTTAATGATAAGGGAAGATATGCACTGTAAAATCCGACAATTAAAATGACATTTGTAAAATGGTTAAAAATCCCCTTTTCTAGCTGTAGAATTAAGTGAAATTGGAAGGAAAAGACAACAATATCGCAGCAATATCGGATTTTCTAGTTGTAAGTTTGGAATGACGAAGTTGGGACTCAACTGTAACACGGTTTTTGTTACATTAACAGTCGGACTATTACTTCAGAAGAAGGGATCATATGCACTAACAGAACTCTGTTTAAACTATCTGGTGATATTATCTGCAAATCTTCCCCGTATTTTTGTTTCATATAAATATCCGACTCAATACTATAATTTGATTTTAGCCAGCATTAGATTATATCATTCATCCAGAATCGAAGAATTACGTGATAATTTTGTAACCTTCAATATATGTATGGTTCAATATATGGATTAACAGTCTAAATCAGTTTGAACATTATTCATAAACGAATGTTAAATACATATTTTTATGGGACACTAGAAGTTCGATAACATTTCGAAACACTTAACTACAAAAAAATATCTTTAATATACAAAGAAAAAAATAATTTCAAGATTACTGGAAAAATAATGCAAAGAAAATGATGGTTTCTGTACACATTTCCAAATATTTTTATCCTTGTATCGAAGTATCATAATTTATACTTGTATCATAATTTAACATGCACCTACATTCGAATAATGGCTATCAACTTGCAGTAAATGAAAATTAGCAAAAAATGATTATACATCAAGCTAATGGTGTTACCAATGTCTTAGTGGCTTGTTTCGTTCGGAATAAAACTTGGGCACTATGTAAGGATGGATTTGTTTGTTGCAAATGACTGATCCAAGAAATTGCAGTTTTTCGATAAATTT